>JAWWLZ010000082.1:74265804-74286979 GCA_035041345.1 Poliocrania exsul | reverse complement strand
GAGAGCTCGACGCCAGGACGGGAGCAGGAGGAGCCTACCCGTGCTTCAAGGTGATACCCCTAAAAGAGCTGCTCTTTTTAGAGCATGATATCACTTACCCTCGGAGCTGAAGAACCCTGGCACCATATCGGTGGCGCATAAATCCACCCATACAGGACCATCTCAACTAGTACTAGCAAACTCTCAGACAGAGATATTCTAAGTTATCAAAAAAACAAAAAACCAAAACCAAAAAAAACCCACCAAAACCAAAAATAAAAACAAAAAAACCCCAAAAACAAAACGCAATATGAAATTTGATTTGCACAGGACTGGTTTGGACTAGTATGTTAATGGTTCACTGCATCCATACTGTGTAGAGACATTTTTCATATTGATAGTGAGGTTCATGGTAATTATAATTTAGTCTTGAAATCTCAGCGTTTTCTGAAAATTGTCCTGAAAGCAGGCATGTCAGATGGAGAAGAGAAAGTCATGTGCAAACATTATAGTGTGAATTTGTAAAGTGCAGTCTATGTAGCAATAAAATTAATTTAACAGTGCTCCTCTAAGAAGATCGGAGAAAAACCTCAGTCTCTATCTCAAGCTATTATTTTCTTCTTAATACTTGAGTCAAATGAGTGAAATTCAAGGTATTCTCAGGAGAAACAATAAGGCAGCTAGAAAACATTTGGAAATAACTATATAAGTAGAAAAAGACACAATTCCTGTCAGCAAAATCTGATTTACAGAGTGCTAAAAATTTAGAAATAAAATTCTCAACATCAGAAACATATTTTCTTAGGCAAATAAAAGGCATAGGGATTTGCATACATCATGGAGTAAGACTAAATTATGGAATCTAATTGCTCCCCAGAGTTTTTCACCCTTTCTTAGATATGTTATTATAGAGGTTCCACCAGCTTTGCAGATGTACTGAGCTTTGGCTACCAGCAGGTCCATTTTGGAGCCAGATGGAACTGGCTCTATATAACATAGGGACATATCTTGCCACACAATCCACCTCTGCAGCTGCTTCCTACTAAGAGCTTCCCACATAAAACCAAGAATAATATCTATCATTCAGGTTTGAAATAATATTTGATGAAGACCGTGTACCAAAAAATTTTTAATAATGTCCTGTGTCAAGAAAGGAAACATTTCACAGACAGTCTTCTGGAAATAAAAAAGATAACCTCATTTTCTCATGAACAACCTCCATAGAGTAGGAGGAGAGACAACAGTTGCATTGCATCTACAAAGTCTGAGAAAACGTCAAAGAACAGCAATAAAGAGGAATATTTGTTCAGTCTGGTAGTTCTGCCTTCCTGTCTTATTGGAGGCCAAGATGGATAAATACAGTTCTTCCATTTACATGGCTCTAGCAAGTTTCCTGAAGATGTGAAAAACTCTGCAGGTTACATGATAACATCTTTATTTATTTACTGTTTCAAAACTCAGGGGACAAAATATGCATCAGTTCTTCTCACTAAGGTTTACCGAGTACTGCTTAAATTATACTGGCTGAAAGAGGACAGCAAATATGAAAGGGGCTATGATTTTTGGTCCATTACAATGGATGGCCATATAAAGCGGGACAACTCATATAGCTGAAGTCTTATGGAGAGTTCACTTTGGTAGATGTTAGGGCAGTCATACAGTAGGCTGTTTACACAGCTTTCATTCTAGCTCATTGTAATAACAGCCCTCAAAAAGATATGCACATCTATTTTTACAGATATGAAGGATGATTATGAAAAATAAGTCAGAAATAGAACAATGTGTGATCACGTGGAGTGTTAAAACAACAGGGTTTTTGTTGAGATGGCTTAAATCCAGCAACAATAGTTAATTTCAAGTTATTCTTAACACTACATGATGCTATTTAGCCCATTTAAATATAGATACACAGTATATTCAGCATTAAGAAAGCAATACAGATTAAGATAATGCAGAAACTACTATACTAAAACATCTGTTCAGCGTATTATATTAGTCTCATAGTCAGTTTTAAGGACATGAAATTCTCAGGCTTTTTCCAGCACCTGAAAATCTATCTTAATCAGAAAACCAGGGCCCAGATTTCACTTCATTGCAGCAAATATAAAAATGCCCATTGAGTTCCAGATTATTTGTACAAATACTGATTTGAAGTTCCAGAATTTCAATTCTTTTTTGAATTACACCAACATTAGTGTCAATAAATTTTATCTTGGAGGAAGGGGCTGTTGTTGGATTAGCCTTGAAGAACAAGAATCTTTATGATCTCTTACAGCTGAGAATGACTCAGTGTTGCTAATTACATTCAGAATTAATATTTTCAAAACTCAGATTCTGTTTTGTGCTTTTGATATAAGCTTGATGATCGATAGTGGGTAGACTTAAGAAGCCTTTTTGGTACTGCTCATCCACAATTCTCAGCTAAATATCATTGCCTAAATATGATGTATTTTTATTATTCCATTGATGTATTTGGAGCAGAGGAGGGAGTCATACTTACAAAAACATTGAGGATTCCTTGAATGAAAGTCCATTTTATTTTAAAATAGATATTAATATTTCATATCTGAAGGTAGTTGTGGTGGTGAAAATAGGTATAATAGTGATTCACAATACTATTTGCTATGTCAGTTCCATTTTCAGTGATGCAGAAAGTGGAGCGAGAAGAAGAAAGAAGACCTGTATAACTGCATAGTTTTACTTTTGCCTTGCAATGCAGTAATAGTGCATGAAATAAGATTGCCATTGCTTCCTTAATATAATTTACCCTACCTTTCACTTCCAGCAAATTACTCCTAATAACTTACATAAAGCATTATAAGTGCTAAGCTTTTTTACACAAGTAGAAAGGACAGTGATTGCCTCACAAAATTTACTTCCTACTGTGTTTATTTCCACTGAAGTTAAAATAAAATTGAATGAAAGAAATAAAAGCTAGGATAATAGAAGGTGGCGATGGAAACTTAATACCAAGCGAAAAAACCCCCAAGCAACAACAACAAAAACAAACAAAAACCAACCTCCAAACACCTCCAACTTTGCTAGTCAGCAAGTTATGTGAGATAAAATAAAAATAAAAAAGAAAGAAATAATCTCTATGTAAAGAATAATGAGACAAATCAACTTCTATCTCAAAAGTTGTTCTAATGAGAGAGAAGGTACTGCAGAAGCAGTGTCCTCTATTGTTGCCTCTGCTTTTAGTAAATGCTGTCCTGAAACTTCACCTACTTTGGTGTTTTCTTCAACACCATGTGGACAAGTTACGTCTCCCACAGCACCTGGGTGCTTTGCAGCATTATATGTATCTATTTTCACAAGGCAATCTTGCTTTGTTGCAGGTAGGAAATAAAGTTTAAAAAGCTGCTGATTATAGCATCAAAAATTGGAGCAATTGTACCATTGAGAGTGGCTGTTCTCATAATTTAGATTCAGGGTAACCAGTAGGGAAATATACTTTTTAGATGGTTACCCAAATATCTTCTATGCTGAGTGAAGAGATTGAAGTGGAAGAAGAAAGACCAAGTACATAGAAGATGTTGACATCAAATTGTACAGTAAAGCTCAGCTCTTTCTATTATCTGTCCTCCTAATGCCCACATGAGTGTCTTGTGCTGAATTGAAGATTCCTGGATTTGGGATGGATAGTGAAAATAGATCAAAGACACATCTTTGTTTTCAAGTCAGAGAGGAACTTCTGTAAAGTGCTGAGCTGTCCTGAAGCAATAATCAGAGAAGTTATCTGAATTTCTAATAATGCAAATTTCTGAGGATAATTTGAATTGGCAGCATTTGAGAGTGAGGTAGAGTCCCTTCTGTTGGGGACAGAATGAGAAAATAATGTTTGTGTGAGGTACTTTTCACTCAAAAATCAAATTACATAAATTATAAATTTCAGGAAAGCTAGAACCGCAAACTATCTCTCTGCAATTCTTCACTTTGTTTATGAACTGCTATTGTGCCAAGAAGACATACCATGCAATAAGCCACAAAGCAATAATGGTTTCATTTCCCTCTTCCAAATTCTTTCCTCTTTGGTAATAGAAGTTATTGCTGAAAAACAAAATCCATTCTGTAATCTTAATAACATATGTTCCATGCCAAAATGCTATTATGAAAATTATTTCAGTTTCAGTAGGGAAAAAATCCATCTCTGAAAGTCCATCTGTTTTTTTTAACCTTAAAAGGAGAAAAAAAGTGCCCACTGCTGAGTTATTGCAAATCAAATATATAGCAGTTAATTAATTAAAATCTACATTCATTAAAGTATAAAACTAGAGTCTTTCTGTGCTATAAAAACATCAATCAAATTCACTTAATTTTCACTATGTAAGAACAGTAACGTGGGTTAAAAACTCTATTATAGGTGCAGTTTTGGAATTGATAGTTCCCCCTTTTCATACCTTGGTCATAGAGAAGAATGAAAGGATGAAAATTACTAATATTTTTATTTTAGGGAGAAGGCAAAGACTAAGGTCTACCTACTAAGGCCTATCTATTTTCAGTGAAGAATAGATATGCATATCATTCAGAGTATAAAGGTAATGGTTTCATCAGCAGAAACATGCTCCCAGGAAAGATTAAGAACACGTTAGAAACCTGAAGTTGACCCTATGAGTATATGTTCACTTCCCTCACACTCATTAGCCTCTTCTAGTTTCCAAGGAAGAAGCAACTAAAAAGCTAAAGCAATTATCTGTGATGGGAGCATTTCAGTTACCCTTACTTTATGCTGTATACTGCAGACTATTCCTCAAAATGTGTCCTGAAATAACTGGAATATCCATCAAAAGGTCTCCTGGTGTACCTATACCAGGTATACATCTTTAAAGATTGCAGCACTGTCAAGAAGTGCAAAAACTGTTGTGCTAAAGAATGCCAATCAAATAGAAATCCTTTGTTAATGTTAATAAAGCGGTACTCTGTCATCATCTGGCTATGGAGTTATTTCAGACAATTGAAGCATGTTTTGAACTAAAAATTTTCAAAATAATCAGCCAAGCTACAGATCTATTCCAATCTAAGATTCCCATAGCTCAGTCACACGTCAGAGCTCCAGTCTTAATTGTCACTGCGGACATCACATATTGCCCTAACAGGCTCAGAAAATAACTGCCATGGTCACTCATACACATAGTTACTAGCTCAGTAAATATGCAGGCCTCAGAAATCAAAAGCAATTGTTCAGTTCCTTTAAATCCCAAAACAAAGTCAAGTTGTAGTAGCCCACATTGTGTTTCTGTTTAAAATAGCATTGATTTTATCTCAAGACAAAATCAATGTTGAAAAAGTAATCAAAACTTTTAGGAAAGAGAACAGTCCAGTCTCTGAATCTGATCCTCATGTTCAGCACTGAAGCAATAATTCCCAGAATATATTTTCCTTTAATGTATTTTCATAATTTTAATGGGTTTGTGTGGCAAGAATTTGGTAGCCAGGGAGAGGGGCTGCAGGGGTTGCTTCTGTAAGAAGCTGCTAGAAGCTTTCTGCCTATCCAACAGAAATGGCTCATGCCAGCCATCTCTAAGATGGACCCACCACTGGTCAAGTCTGAACCCATCAGCCACAGTGATAATGTCTCTGGGATATATTTAAGTACAAAAAATAACAGCTGCACATCTTCAGAAGGACCTCAACAGGTTGGAGAGATGGGCAGAGAGGAACCATCTGAAATTCAGCAAAGGCAAATGCAGGTTCCTGCACCTGGGGAAGAACAACTGCATGTACCAGCACACCTGGGGGCTGACCTGCTGGAAAGCTGCTCTGCAGAGAAGGACCCAAGGGTCCTGGTGGACAACAAACTGTCCATGAGCCAGCAGTGTGCCTTTGTGTCCAAGAAGGCCAATGGTATCCTGGAGTGCCTTAGGAAGAACATTGCCAGCAGGGCAAGGACAATGACTCTGTCCCTCTATTCAGCCTCTTTGAGGTCACATCTGGAGTTCTGTGTCCAGTTCTGGGCTCTTCAGCACAAGGCAGACATGGACCTCCTGGAGCAGAATAGACTGGGAGAGTTGGACCTGTTCAGCTTCTAGAAGAGACAACTGAGAGGGAACATCATCAATGTGTATAAGCATCTAATGGGAGGGTGTCAAGAGGATAAATCCAGGCTCTTCTCAGAGGTGCCAAGCAACAAGACAAGAGGTAACAGGCAGAAAGTGATGCACAGGAAGTTCCACATGAATATGAGGAAGAACTTCTTTATTGTGTAGGTGACTAAGCACTGGAACAAGTTGCCCGGGGGGACTGTGGAGTCTCCCTAACCAGAGATATTCAAGAACCATCTGGACAGAAAGCTGTACAATGTGCTCTAGGATGCCCCTCCTTGATCAGGAATGTTGGACCAGAAGACCCACTGTGGTCCCTTCCAACCTTACTTATTCTGTAATTGTGTGATTCTGTGGACAGCAGCCAGAGAGTTGAATGGAAATATGTCAGAGGAACAGCCTTGCAGACCCCCAGGTCACCAAAGAAGAAGGGAGAGGAGGTGCTCCAAGTGCTGAAGCAGAGATTCCCCTGTAGCCCATGAAGGTCCACAAGAAAGCAGAGATCTAGCTGCAACCCCTGAAGTACCCCCCACACGAGCAGGCGGATGTAAAAGGAGGCTGTGACTGTGTGAGTGGTGCTGGAGCAGGCTCCTGGCAGGATCTGTGGACCCATAGAGAGTGTTTAGTGTTGTGGTTGACCTAATATATACAGTCTATACACAGATCCTAATTTTAACTTATTTCTACTTCTGATTGGTTGGATTTGTAACATGCCATGCTAATCCAGTCAGTTCTCTGCCAAGCCATTGTTCCTTTATTTTAACTTCTAGGCATCAGTACTCTGGAAATGATACAAGAATTCACCTTTAATGAAGACTCAAATATTTTTTTCCTGCTGAGAAGTCAAAAATGTCAGTCACAATTACATTTTTAGTATGATGTGAGCATCTCACATGTCATACATGTATTTAAGTCAGAGTTCAATGGAAAAAGAACCAGTCACGTCTCATATGCAAAACAGGGCTTAGGTACTTCTATAACCTGAGCCAGTG
The DNA here is from genome assembly GCA_035041345.1 of Poliocrania exsul. Classification (NCBI taxonomy): domain Eukaryota; kingdom Metazoa; phylum Chordata; class Aves; order Passeriformes; family Thamnophilidae; genus Poliocrania; species Poliocrania exsul. The sequence goes on along the minus strand of JAWWLZ010000082.1, from coordinate 74,279,967 downwards.
CAAGGGAGAACCCTACAAAGTTCTCAGGAGGTAGAATAACAAACTTACTTGCAACCTTTACAGCATTAAGAGAGAGAGAGAGAGAAAAACGGAACAGAGGAAGTTTAATAGTCACCACCTGGATTCAGTGGGGTCTCAACTGCTATAAAATCCCAAATGGTGGGCTGCACATGTTTGGTTTTAACCTGTGCAACTGCTTTTATCTGCTCTGGTCTCCAGCGGCCCTTCCCTGCCCCAGGTGGGGCTTTCAGTGTGCCAATGACTCCATAGCCATTCTGGGGCTGGATTAGAGGCTCCAGGGGAGGGGTCTGGAGCAGAACTTGCCCTGCCCTTCCCATTCCACACACACATTTTAGAGTCACAGAGACTCCCTTTGGTATAAAGGTGTTGCATTTCAGAAGGCCACAATAGTGTTTGAGGTATTACAGACCTTTCTTGGAGGTAGAATTGACATCAGTGCAAAAAGACACTTTTCCTTGGAGTTTTTCAATACTAATTTGTCCATTTTTGTAATTTTATTTTGACTGAAAATAATTGTCCTGGTTTGTTTTGGTGTCCCATGCTTGAAAGTGGTCAAGGCCAGGTTGGATTCTACTTTGATCAAACTGTTCTAGCAGAGGGTGTCCCTGCTCATGATAGGAGTGTTGGAACTAGATGATCATTAAGGTCCCTTCCAACTCAAATGACTCGATGACTGATTTTCAGTGTATGAATTTATGCCACTTTAAAACACTAAAGTCACATACCTCTTAAGAGTGTCATTTTTACCACAGAAACAAATTATTTATAACCCAGCTGTTGAGAGCTGACAATTTTATAATTTTAAAGTCTAAAAGGTCTTGTAGACAAACATACCCAACTTTCAGACACTGAACTCATGGTTAGATTCATAAAGAAACAGAATTCCAGCAATATAAACAACATTACTTAGAAAACATAATAGAGAATTATTGATCTTGTTTGAGAGGGTTTCTAGCCTTTATTGCTTGATAGGCTGTAATGCCATGCACAGTATAAAGAACATGGAAGCATATTAATAAAATATACTTGGCTTAAAAAAGGTTGGCGTTTAATCACACACATGATTGTAGACTGAAAAATACTTCAACAAATTTTCTTTCTTGTATTACATATTGGTGAAGATGAGAAGCTGGCAGCTAAGAACTACTATTTTTTGAAAATTGCATCTCTTTGAGGGAGCTTTCTCATTGTTGCTGGGAAAGGAAAGATGGTGAGTGGTTAAAAAAAATAGTAATACTTTTAAACTAGATGGTGCAAGGTGTAGATGTACCCCCACAAGTCTAAGTGTCTTATTCAAAATTATTCAGGGCTACTGTGGATATCTGTATTATACTTTTAAACATAAAGAGATATAAAACTTGTTTATAAATAATCTGGCAATATGTGCGTCTTTTTAGGTCATCACTCTGGTTTAAGAAACATAGACATATTTTATTACTCAAGAATATTTCAATTTTTTTTTTTTGACAGCTGTAGCCATGTTTCCTTTCTTCACAGAAACATAAAAATACCACACCTGTGAGATATTACATGAAGCCAAAGAACCTTACTCTTGAAGATCAGAGCTTAAAATCCATTATTAAAAAAACACTGAAAACCACAAAATACCCCAAACGAAACCAAACAAATCACCGGATTTTGTGGCACTAAAGATGAAGCAGCAAAGAAACATGTTTTCAACACATACAAAGAGGAGGAGGAGGTAGGGCAGCTACCACTACATCGCAAATGAATTCAGACCCCCACAATCAGATATTTTTCATTAAAACCTGCATTTCCAAAGAGTTATTTTGCAGCAGTTTAAGCATAAACATTCTTTTTACTTAAACTTTGGAAACTGAGCACTTAAAAGAAGAAAGCTTTCAAATATTGATTTTGTTACTACAATAGAGCATTTCATTGGAAAATAGTCTAATTTGAGGGAAGGTTCTTTTGTTATGGCAATGACTTTGTCATGGCAACCCCTTGTTCACTGATTTGTTTGTTGGTTTACTGTAAACCAACAGCAAATGGCTGAATATAGATGAGAAATCTGCTCTTCTCTAGTAAATTGGAATTATAACTGCTATCATTTTAAACAAAGAAATCATATTCTGAATTTTTTTCCCATAGAGTATGAGAGTATTCTCTACTAAGGCATCATACAAATATTCTAACAAAAGTATGAGAAGAATGAGAACTATTAGCACAGTTTGATACTCAGTATATGATTAGAATATACCAGTGTGAGTAGGCTTTTATATTGAAATCTATTGTCTGATTTTTTCTTTTTAAATTTAAACACACTACTGATAGTGCTATCACTCATACAGTATTCAAGTTCAAACACACTGTTGTGTTTTGTTTTGTGTAAAAGTGTAACAGCACAGAAACCCCTTGGATGGAGTCCTGATACATCATTGATTGCAGTATTCTGGAGGTCACATTTATTAGACACCACTCAACACAGCCTGATGAATATTAAAGATGATTGAAAACCTATGTAAATTGCAGAAGTAACTGCTGTCTTTAAGAATGGATCTCAAGCACACCAAATGTCTCTCAGCAGAGTAAGGAGTGTGCTCTGATTTTTTCCCACATACTGAAATATAAATGGCATTACAAAATATTTTGTTTGTTTATTTGACTTGATCTATACAAACACTATCACGTTTCTTCCAAGTAAATCTAAAACCCTTTTATGGCTTTGTAAGTTAGAGATTGACAAATGTTTTAAATAATTATTTTCTAATCATAACATTTTGCAAGAATTCTCTTGAAAAGCTAATTTTCCCTCTTTTTTTCATCAAGTTCTGAGTTCAAAACATCTGGAATGGTTATGAAATGTTAATTTTTAAAGTTTTTATAAGGATTCAATTTCAAACACATTAAAATAATCTAATAACTATTCCATATGGTATAAAATGGGTTGATTTCAGTAGGTCAGTCATGACTCACCATTATAACTTAGATAGCTGCAGTAAGTACTTAAACAGCATTTCAGTTATCTGTAGTACATTGAAATCTCACATAGAATTGGACAGAAAGATATATACTGCTTTTCATTATTAATTCATGGTTAATTTATTTGTGTTAAATAAACATATAACCAATTGTCCTGGTTTCAGCCAGGACAGGGTTAACTTTTGCAGTAGCCAGCAGGGTGCATGACTAGGATGAGGAGGTTATTCTATACCACTTTGTGTCATTTTCCAGGATCTGGGGCAGAGTGTCCCTTTCAGGTCATGAAGTGTGGCAGAGGGAGAAGTTATGCATTGTTGGGGGTTTCCATGTGAATCATTCACCTCTTTCTTATACTCTCTGTCATTAGTATTGTTGCTGTTATTCTTTGTTTTCTTATTTCGTTGCTGCTTCCAGTAAATTGTTCTTATCTCAGCCTTTGATTCTCCTCTCCAGCCCACTGCAGGGGGGACAAAGAGAGGAAGGGGGAAGTGAGTGAGCAGCACATCATTTGGAAAATTTCAGTGGGAACACTAAATTGGGAATACCATTGCTGAACCACACCACCAATAAAATAAATAAAATTCTTCATATGACATAGTTTTAATGGAGAAAGATGGAGAGATAGGAGGGGTGCTGAAGATTTCTGCCAGTATGAGAACGTAATTGTTTTTTCAGTCAACTGAAGAAGGCAATTTTCTGTCCTACAATCAGACAATAACCCTCATTAAATGTTAACACAGCTGTTGATCTTTTAAGACAACATGAATTTAAGGAAATGAACAATTAATGAAAACTTTCTACTAAATTATTAAGATTAGTATTTAAATTTCATTTAATGATTAAATGGTAGCAAAGTGTACCAAAAGCATGTTTCAGTAAAAGACTAAACAACCTAAACTGGATGAACAAGAAAACCAACTCAACGCACCACTTGACAAAAATCAAACATTATACTGCTTATTTTTACAACACACAAAAGTTAATTGGTAGAAATTGTTCTGATTTCAACACATTTGTAAACATATAAAGTTATAAGCAGTAAGATTAATACCAATCTAGAGCACCTTAATGGCATTTCATAAAATACAGAATGCTATTTGAAAAACTGATGACCAAAAGCATTTCATTAATACATGAATTTTATAAAGATACCTGCCAACTTAATTGTCACCAGGTCTCCTTCCACAGTTTTCTAGTTCATATCATCATTTGAAATATCCTTGGTAGTCAAACAGGTGTGCTCAGAACCATGCCTCAACAATTATTAGATCTGAGATATTCCAAGTCTAGGGTGAAGGTCTATCCCAGGATTTTTTTCAGAAATCATTGTACTGCCAGCCTGCCTCTAAATAAGAGAATTGTTTAGGTTGTATACCGCATGTACCATGCCAACAGCATCATGATGCCAGGTTTCCACCAATTCGGAAAAGAAATATAATCTACATTAATTGCAATCATCCTGGAAGTTGGACCAAGCATTTTGGTAATGAAATCAGTAGCCCAGATGAAGTGCATTTACACCAAGGCATGCAGTATGGCTAACAAGCAGGATGTTCTGGAAGCCATTGTGCAACATGAAAGCTATGACATAATCATCACAGAAACACGGTGGGATGACTCATGCGAATGGAGTGCTGCAGTGGATGGCTATAAGCCCTTCAGAAGGGATAGTCAAGCAAGGAGAGGCAGTGGGGTGACTGTACATTAGGAATATACATACATGTTACATATACAGTTTCGACAGTATAGAGCTCAAGAACAGTGATGTTGAATGCATATGGACGTAGTTAGTGACCTGCTGTACCACTTAGACACTCACAGGTTTATGGGATTGTATGGGATTCACTCAAGAGTATTGTGAGAGCTGGCGGAAGAGCGCACCAAGCCATTCTCCATCATAGTACATAGGCGTCAATCTCTTTCTGCAGGCAACTAGTGACAGGACAAGGGGACATAGCCTCAAGCTGCACCAGGGGAGGTTCAGGCTGGACAGCAGGAAGAATTTTTTCACTGAAAATGTTGTTAGGCATTTGAATGGGCTGCCTAGGGAGGTGGTGGAGTCACCGTCCCTGAAAGGGTTCAAAAAATGACTGGACTTGTCACTTAGTACCATGTGGTTAGTGCCATGGTTTAGTGGGCATGGTGGTGTTTGGTCAAAGGTTGGACTTGATGACCTTGGAGGTTTATTCCAACCTTAATGATTCTATGATTTTATGATGGTGTATTAAAGAGGTAACTGAAGGCCTAAAAACATTTAATGCCAAATCAAACATCATAAACTTCTTTAGTTATTGGTCCATCATTTATGTGCTTTCACAGCATGAAGGGGAAGACAGAGAAATAAAGATAAGGAGGCATAAATGCAAATCACAGTTTTACTTTGCTTGTATATTTACTTTTCTGCTTTCAGGGAAAGCGAGCAAAAGGAGAATTAATTATGACAGAGAAAGCAGGTGTCATTATTCTAGTCTGAGAACATTGTAAATTCCAGAAAACAGTGTATTTGGTCACAAAAATGCCCAAACACTCCTGCAATTCTTGCATAATCTAAATGATCAAAATATATCTTTGTATAACTTCTATAATTCTGGTGTTAAAATGTTCTGGTTTAGACTCCAAAACATAAGGCAAATATCACTAACCTGTACATTACAATGGAAATATAAATTATAATAATTATTCACTTTATAACATATACAAATTAAATAGTTCCTGACCTTACATGACATTTAATTTGATTAGCACTATATATTTAAGTGCAGCAATTTCATGATAAAGAGAAATATTCTACTTCAACATCATGGCAAAAACTAATTCTGCCCTGAGTATGACTTTTGACTTAAAATGATATTTGAGTAATGTCATGTCATCTATATTAGTCTGCTTCCTGCTTTTTTTAATTTTTCATGTATTCTGACATGATCCAGGATCTGAATAATTGCATGTTTCATTATAGTCAAAGTAATGATATTTTTCATTATTACTAGTCTCTGATCAAAATGAAGAAAATGCAATGTGGACATGTACATTTTAAAAGAAAGAAGGTAAAAGCCTTTGTCCTATTACAAAATCATTTTCAATACGCTAAGGAAATTTAGAAAACCCTAATTCTCATCATTTATAACATGTAATTTATAACAAGTTGAATATAACAAAAAAAAAAATAAGCCACACTCTGGTTATGTCAGCATTAAAAAAAGAAAGATGTGTCTCAGCTAAATTGAATAAAGCTATCTTGGGTCCTGCTAACAATTCAGACAAAGGATCATTAGATATTGCATAGCTTCCTGAGGGCTTATGCAGGACATTGGACAGCTTTTACATATTACTTGGAATCCCCTACTGCTAAGAACTATTCTTAAAATTTCTTCATTCAGTTAGCTCAACATTAAATCCTACATATCTATAGAAGTTTCAGTTACACTTTTGGATTCCATTGTATTCTTATCGAAAGTATAATTAGTTCAGAAATTTCTAGTATTTTCCGGAAGACTTTTCATAGAGCCATCTGATTCCAACAGTACATATTTCATCACATATCTCTTCTTAGCCTGAGCATTGTCTAATAATCTTGTGGGCTACTATTGATCTGTGAAAAGAAGCTTCAATCAGGCATCTTCCTCCTCCCCTTGGGTAGCACACATCACACTTAGCCATAAAACAATGATCCTTGTTGCCACCTCCCAACTGAAAGTAGCACAAGCTCTTATCCAGCAGGTTGTCCTAGTGCAGAGCCTCAAGTTTTTAACCATCATCTGCCTGACTAAGCTCTGAAATAGAAATATTCATACAATCAATACCAGCCCCTCCAGAAGTTGCAGCACCCTTTTTCAGCTTTCAAGCCTGACTCTAATCTCACACCTTGTCCTGCAAGAGCCTGAGGTGCTGTCAAGAGTACTAGAGTAGAAGTCAGAGTTAAATTTGTATTTGTATATGTATAACAAATCTGGCCTCAGGTTCTACTTTATGCAAGAGCATTCCTACCACTACAAACCCATCAGATGTTGTTTAATATACGTAATATTTTCATGTCAGATATTTCATTGCTAATTTATGCTATAGCTTGACTACTGAGACTTCTATATTGCAGAATAGGTTAAAGAAGGCCAACAAATATAAGTCCCTCTTGTTTCATAGCACTGTTTTTATACATGCTTAGACATACAAATGTTTTCTTTCTAGGGATGAGGGTAGCAGTTCACCTAGCCATAAGAAACTTCTTTTTCAGTTTTTTTGCTTTCTTTACAGTGAAATATTAAACATATTCTCACTGTTCCCTATCTGTTGTCATTAATGAATGCAGCAGTACCATGAGCTTCATGCTCTGGTTTAAAAACAGAGATGCTAATCAGTTGCCTTAAGCTGACTCACAATTCCCTCTCAGATTAAAGTTATACTACCTTTAACGTATTTGTTAAAAGCAGTAAGAAGTCAGTAGTTCTTTCTCTTAGCTTCAAACAAGTTTTATCAAAATTTCAGCACAAACCCTCAGCCCCATTTATTAGGGCTCCAATATATTGTTGAAAATCTCAGTTATAACTCCTGTTCAATGCAGAATTTTTCACAACTCAGTGACCTTTCAAAAGAACACAGAATCAAATGCAATCCTCTTTATGCATTATCATCAAAAACACTGGCAAATCACAACTTTCCGTGGCTTACATATGAAACAAAAAAAAACCCCCTGTTGGTTAGACATTTGTTTTGCCTGTAAGCATATGATTATATTCCAATCAAAGCACAACTCTCAATTTACAAATTCATGTAGATCAAAATTGACAGGGGATTTGCATGGACTCTTATGATGTAGGACTGCAGGATTTTGCATATCAGGGTCACAGGGTGTCACAGTGTGACTCATCAGGATTATGCGAAAACAACAGGCTTCCTCAACTGCTGCAGCAGCTCTTTAGAACTGACAGCCAGATTGAGTCATGAAAACTACTGAAACCATAGCCTACTTGAAGGAGGAATCTAATACTTGAAAGTAACTGGCAGGGTGAGTTGTTTGGGTGTTTTTGTTATGATTTTGTGGAGTGCATTGTCTCCTTACATAAGCCAAAGTCGCTCTACTGCTTTCATTTTTGGGGGGCTTTTGACAGAAGAGCCTCTGCATTGAACCAGGAAGTCAGCTGGAACTCAAGCAAAAACCCATTTCAAGTTTTTCTATCTAGACTAATAGCTGAACCTAAATTATCTCGAACTTAAACCACATAATCATGCAGTGCCTTCTGCAAGAAAAATCACTTCTCTGAAGATAAGAATAATTTATTTTGAACAAAAGCAATACTTTTCTATATTGTAGTGTTGGCTAATTTGGATGGGGTATATTTTAATTGCAGAATCTTGATAGCTTAGAGAAACTAAATCTGAACCATTTGAGAAGGGCTTTTCCTTTTCTTAAAATACAGTTGGCTGTGAGCTATTATTTTGAGGCATTTTGTAATTTAACCAGATATGAAAGAATTTATCATTACTAGTAAATCATAGTAATTAAGTGAAAACTTGATATCTTACCATGCTGGAAGAGACCAAATCCATGAGGAGACTCCTACCATGTCTACATTATAAAGTAATATGAAGGAATATAGTGTCTTAGTTTGAGGGAAAAAACTAAAATGTTTACCAAAAAACAGAGAAGAGCATTCCTCCACAATAATCACGTCATTTCTTATTAAATTTAAGAAAAGGAACTTTAATTAGAAAATGGATATAAGAAGGATAACTGTTCCTAACTACTATATCTATATCTCTATATCTCTATATCTATCATCTATCTATCTATCTATCTATCTATCTATCTATCTATCTATCTATCTATCTATAGATATAGATATGACTGTAAACAGACCAGAGCAAACTACTCCCTCAGCACCAAATGTAAAAACAAAAGAGAACAACCTCCAAACATAGATTCCTCCTGGAGCAGCTATATTTATGGACAGTGTCAGTGTCACACCTCAGCTGGCTGCGAGGTGAATTCTCAGTCTTTTCCCAGTGAGGCAGAGACAAGGGGTGAAACACTCATGTGGACACTCTCTCTCTCTCCTTGTCCTTTGTTCCAAATGGAGAAGGAAAGGCTGGGAGTGGAGGGGTGGTGTTAATTTCCGGGAATCTCCTTGCAGTCAGCGAGCAGTGGCTCCTTTTCTGCAGCTGCCCAAAGAAAAGCCCCAAAAGTCAAGCCAGTACACAGGGAAAAAACCTCTCCCCAACCTCAGGTGCTAAGGTTCTGTTTTCTCACCTCCATCCCACCATTCAGCTGGAATCTGAAAGTCATCAGCCATCCTTTGTCCTCAATCCTAGCACTCCAAGCCCAAATCTTTGTGTTGAGAAGGTGAGAAAAATTCTCTGAGGGACTCATCTCAACACCACCTTCCTGAGTTTCAACCTTTAACATATATGTACCTCTGCAACCTGAACTGCTGGCACTGAGGACTTGACATTGACTCTACTTTTCTTTACATGATTAAAACCTACTTTAGATCAGCCTAGATCTGAGGACAAAATGCCTGTAGAAGTGGGACTGCACTAGGTGCATTCCTGGGATTCATCAGCCAGTTTGTTTTCACCAGCAGGGAATCAAGTCCATGGTCTTGAAGTCTATTTCATTATTTTGCTTTAAGTATGGTTCACAGGGGTGACTAGGATATATACTTCTCCCAGTTCTAACTCTAGAACTACTGTAGGTGAAGCCACTACTTACCAAGGTGATTCAGGGTTTCATCTATTCTCTCTGTTCTCCTTTGACACATGATCTGCTAGCATTTCCACACCACTACCATAAATACTCACTTCTGAGACACAAAGAATCCCAGGCCTCAGACAAGATGCAAGTATGGAGTAAGGGGGAATTGTACCTACCTAAAATAAATGTGAATTAAATTTCCTTTAAGAAATGGAGAATAGGGGAGAGATAGGAGCAAAATCTTTAATTCTGACTCTTCTGTGTTGGAAAACAAGGGTTTGCTGCTGGCAGCTGAGTCTTAAAAGAAACCTTTGAAATCATTAGTGTATTCTGCCCTGTCTGGCCACTGGTAGACTGTGCTGTAAATATATGTCTGTGTATTTCTGCTCCTTTTGTCTGCATAAAATTTGGCTGATGGGGTTTAGTGTAACCTCCCTTTTCACTGAAATCTCCTCCTTTATGTCTCAAAGGAGCATTTCAGGTCCTCTGCTCCTTTGTGTCACTTACCTTGGAAAGCTCAAGAAAAGTGGAAGTGGTGAGGCAGACACACAAGTAAAGGCACTGCTCCTACAGGGAAGTGGGAAATGAGGCTATAGTCTCCTTGTAACTACCTCCAGGCAGATGGACCTTTCCCTTTCCTAACATGCTGTTTTCCAGTATGAATCACATATTGCATTGATATGGCAAAAGAAATAGATTTCGATTAGAATTGTTTCTCAGACATGTTGGTATGTACTTGACAGCCATGCAGCTGAGTGAAACAATTTGTTAAATGAGGTAGATGGGAATATCATTATATATTTAATATTCAGCACAGTGTTTTTTAAAGCATAAAATAACAGCACAAAATAAACTGTGATAACATGCAAGTAATTTGCCTGCCTACAGGCAGTTAACACAATAAATGAGTAAATTCGGTTCTTATTAGGGCCTTAAATTTACAGCAAGTTTTTAGTTAATTTAATTCATGCTTAACAAGTATGCCTACAGTTAGGTAAATCACATCACAGAGAAGCAATACTTTGTGGCAATTATTAATCTACTTGCTGGTTCTTGCTTAACATCTTTAAAATAATTTTGACAAGAAAATATGATAAACATAACCATCTCTTGTGACTATTCTGATTTATAAGTGTCCTGGTTTTGGCCAAGGACATAGTTAATTTTTCTCAGTAGCCATGAGGGGGCGGATCCTGAAGCAGTGTAGGCAAGTCTACATTATACCACCCATGTCATTACTGGAGGGTGGAAGTAAAGGATTCTTACTTCTGAGAAGGAGCATGGCTTATGGTTGGGAAGAAAAAGGTGGCATACGTAAGGTTCAGCACCATTTTGTTCTTTGTCTTGGGGGCTGTCCAGTACTGACTTGGTCAGTGAGTATTGTCACATGTAAATCACCCTCTTTTTTTGTATGCTTTTGTTAAAATTGTTGATGCTACTGTTCGTTTTCTTACCTCATTGCTCTTTCCAGTAAATTGTTTTTATCTCATGGTTTTAATTTTAGTGGGAACACTAAATTAAGGAATACCATTCCTAAACCATGACAATCAGAGATTTTGATTCAGTGGTCATACACAAGTACTTTTAATGACATGTCTTATTATTGGAAACTTCACAGAATATCACAGAATTGGAAGGGATCCAGAAGGATCATCGAGTCCAACTCTTAAGTGAATGGTCCCTATGAGGATCAAACCTACAACCTTGGTGTTATAAAACCATGTTCTAACCAAACCCTGAGCTAATCTCAGGGTAGTTTCTTGATTCTGCTATTATACCTGTCCACTGCTAGATTTGTTACTAGCTTTACAAAGTTGTAAGAATCGTTGACAACTTTTTATATTACACTAGTTTTCAGTTGCCCAATTGTTCTTAAAGAGTAGGGACTTGATTGGCTTTTGTTTTGCATTATTTTCCACTAAGGAAAAAAACCTCAGATCTATAAAACCTTTCTTATTTTTTTTGCTGTTCTTAACATTATTTTCCTGTAATGAATAAATATCCAACCCATACATTTATATCTTACAATGAACAATGCCCTCTCTCTTTCACAGAGATCACAATTTCCTGCAGCATCTTGGTTAGCAAGTCACACTTATGACCAAGGAATTACATTACCACACATGATGACAACCTGCAAGAAGGAATAGCCAGTGTCTGTGCTACAAAACCTACTGCAGCTTGAAAAGCCTTTCCTGTGTTTATAGCAACCAGGGAAGTAGTTTTTCCTACTTAAAGTAAAAGCAAGTTCAGCATTTCAGCAAGGTGGTTTTTTTTTTCTTTTTACTTTCTTAAATGATGAAAAGCTTATCTTTGCTGAGATAAGAGATGAAAAAAAGTGTGCTTGACTCAGCATATACACAGAAGTATATTAGAGAGAGATGCAGGAAAACTAAAATGCATTTGGTCGATTTCCCTCCTTTAGCGTATCCCTTGCTGTCGCAAGCAGTGTGTTGCATTAAAATGATTCAATAAGGAAATGGTGGTCTGGATTTTGAGCCAGTGTACTCAAAGTACAGTGCAATGCTAATGTACAGAAATTGAAGCTTGGTGATCATATGTAATATATTAAAGACCAGTATCTATAGGCTGAATATCTAAATAGATCAAATATTTTTGAATATGATATTGATATCCATCTTCAGATACCACCAAAGTTCTACATATTTCTACTAGAAACAGTCCTGTCAGTTGAAGTAAGAAACTATGTGCTTTCGTATACTACTTATATGTGCATCTATATGTCTATGTCCACAGGAATTCAGGGATTGAAACACTTGACAGAAAACACTAGGAACATAAGTCAAGAATATATTGTGCCCTAGTTATGAAAAAACACACACAAGTGTGCTACATTCAAGTTATATTCCTCTGTTTTTTAAGTAAGAACACACTATTTGTTGAATAAAGTTTTGCCAGCCTTGTGATTTAGTTCAATCATCATACCATTACTTGGATCCATTTAAACATCTGTTGAACTTACTTTCATAGAGTTACATATATACATACTGCTTTAGGTATATTACACTATATTTAAGACTTATTTGCTGAAGTTTTCTTGACAAAATACAGTGTTTACAGTAGCAGCTTAGGCAGCTGCACTGTAGTTGTTCTATTGAATAGTATTGCTTTGATGTGAAGTTAGAGGTTTTCTTTTTCTTTCCTCCCTCCCTCTCAGCCACAAACTTGCTCTCTCTAACTGCTGACATACATATCGGTGCACATTTCATCTAGCACATGAAAGACTGGACTAATGGAATAAGGAAGCTCCACTAATATCCGGTGCGAGGACACTGAAAGAATCTCCTGTTTGTAATGATGAATATTTGAGAAACATATCTACTCAAATGCTATGATTTATCTTTTATTAGTTTTCATAGCTTTGATGCAATATAACCGTCATTTCAGTGTATTTCTCCCCAGTAGAGCCACAATGGCAGTCTGGCAGGGACACTCTTTGTCACTTTGCACAGTCCCAGGATGAGATCAGGAGATTCCAACAGGTTTTGCAACAGCCAAGGTGAATTTACTGCATGTTTAATCTGACCAGGAGTCTGGCCTGCTGTCATGGTTCAAACCTAGCCAAGTCCAACACATTTGCTTGCTCACTCCCCCACCGGTGGGATGAGGGTCAAAACTGGAAGGGTAAAAGCTAGAAAATTCATGGGTTAAGATAAAAACAGTTTATTAAGGAAAACAAAAGCCATGATGCAAGCAAAGCAAAACAAGGAGTTAATTCACTGCTGCCCATGGGCAGGCAGGTGTTCAGCCATCTCCAGGAGAGCAGGGCTGCTGTCATCACTTCAAACATATGCCCTTCTTCCTTCTTCACTCAATTTATATACTGATCATGATGTCATATGGTATGGAATAAACCTTTGATCACTTTAAGTCACCTGTCCTGGCTATGTCTCCTCCCAGTCTGCCACGTACCATCAACTTGCTTGCCAGTGTGGCAGTACAAAAAGCAGAAAAGACCTTGGCTCTGTCTAAGGTCTGCCCAGCAATGGCAAAAAATCTTTGTATTATAAACTTTGTGTTCAGCGCAAATACAAATCATAGTCCCATATCAGCCAGAATGAAGAAAATTATCTCTATACCAGCCAAAATCAACATGATAATTAAGCCATGTATTTCTGTTCCTCTTTTTCCCATGCCTAGGGCAATTACTTGTGATGACAAAAAAGGAAAATAATTCACCAATAAGTTTAATTCAAAACATGAAAGATGGGTTCTGTCTTGGGTTGAGCTGGCAAAACACCAACTGCCCAAAGACAGAGTCAGCCCCTGGCTGAGAAAAGGGAGAAAGGAAAAAAAAAAAACAAAAAACCAGAAAAATGAGCCAGGGAGGAAGGAAAGAGGGGAGTAAAAGTCCTCCTCTGTTACGTGGAAAAACACGTGTGGAATACTTTGGAGTGTCCACTTCCTTCGATACCCTGGTTACTGAGGAAGCCATGGATTAAACCCATGACAGGTTCATTTCTTGCTAATACATAGTGTAACCTATCTGGTAT
>JAWWLZ010000082.1:74245780-74265704 GCA_035041345.1 Poliocrania exsul | reverse complement strand
TGGTTACTGAGGAAGCCATGGATTAAACCCATGACAGGTTCATTTCTTGCTAATACATAGTGTAACCTATCTGGTATGTAAATAGAAAATACTTGTCATGCTTTAAGTAATAGAGAAAATATCAGCATGACAACATAACTCTAATATTAATATAAACATTTGTCTTGAATGGCAGGATTGTGTATTTATTTACATGATAATTTTATCTGCTGAAATTTCTGTTAGGAAATAAGACATAGGATCACATGGTATATGCAGGCTTTCCAAAAATACAGTATCTTTTTCATAGTGAAGTCACTAAGCAGTTAGAATGGACTAAACTATATTTTTTCTATCCAAAAAGAGTTTGGACCTCACATCCATTTTCTGTAACTTAACCTCAATTTTTAAGCCTCTCTTTTTCTGGTCCAGTTATTATGGGGGTATGAAATACTTGAATAATTACTTTTTATTCATAATTCATCTTTTCTCCATAGAAAATAATAAAATTGAATCCCACTATCTTATCAATACTGCCAATAAATAGATAAATCAGGAAAATGTTTTCGATACATGTGAATCCTTTGTGGTAAATTTTGAACTTTTCACAATTTTGCTTCTGCAAAGCTTTTAACCTCTCTTTGTAACAGAAACTTTATCAAATTTCTATGAGTTCTGAACTTTGTATGACTCATACGTGTATTTCCAACAGGTTTGGTTACATAGAAGTAGTAACCATGATCAACTCAGTAAATGAAAACTATTTTGTGTGCATTTATTCAAATCATCACCCTCCAAAGACAGGATCCAATTCTTCCTTGAGGTTTAAACATGAGCTCACTCCTGACATCAGCAATAGAAGCAGGTTAAGGGTCAAAGAATAAAGTTGGACAAAGGTTTCTAGGCAACAGGTGCAAGAACCACCACACTGAATCTATGGACCAAGTAAGCTGCAAAAAAAACCCAAAGAAAAAAAAAGGAGCTATGCAGAAGGTAATTACATTTTGTACTAAATAGACAAGTAGACATCTTGGATACTCTCTCATCATGAAGAACTGGCAAGACCAGCAAACAGGGCTTCAAAGAGTTTATTGTGTTTCCCTTTTCTTTTACTCACTCTTGGAAAATTACTCCTAATGTCTGAGCTTCTAATTATTTTCAAGAGAGAAAGTTCAGGACTTCACTCAAGTGAGTGTGTTGTGGATAGCTGTACTATATTTTGAAATGAAACAATTAAGGAAGTTGAAGGCATATACATATTTTTATATATATCAAGGAGACGTCATGTCTTAATTCATCAAACAGTTCCTGTAGCACTGTGGGGTATACAATATTTTCTGAACTATGTTAAGTACCTAAGTTTACAGATGGGATGAAAAGTTGTGACCAGGGCCACAGTACTATTGTAGCTGTAGTTTATGTTAGTAAGTGGAGCTCACTGATAAAGCAAATACAATGAATTATGTGAATTATACCTGAAATACGCATTTATATCTAAGAATAAGCTTAAAGAAACATCAATTATAGAATTTATTTTATGAGATGCATTTATCCTTTTTAGCTGAATAGAATTTAATTTATATCTTAGAAGCAATTTTTATATTCATGGTGGGTGGAGAGAGTTGCCTACCTGAAAAATTTAGACCCCGAAAAAACCTGAAAGTTCTAATTGAATCATTCTGAACCACTTCTCATGCTAGTTATTTCCCAGCTGAGACAGAATATAAAGAAAAACATCCAAAAAAAGCACCTACACTGCAGTGATATCATAGGTATACTGGCAATTCTACCAGCAAATAAATTAAAAATGTGATTTGCTGCAAAGAATTGTGCCAAACAAAATGTTTTATCCAGGCTTTTTTAATATTTTACATTTTTCATTTATCTGCTAAGATGATTGTCTATATGTCCACACAGTACAGAACCCTTGTTTCTGCTGTTGATGGTTGTGACAGTACTTCACTAGGCACTTGCAATCTAACACTGCAGACATTTGATCCCATATCCCACATATGCAGACTTACAAGTTATGCTTGATACTTATGCTGTTTGATAGATCGTCATCAATGATAACAATTCCTGTTCTAATTGCTATGTGTACCTGTAAAAGCCTCTTGCTTGAATAGAAAATAACAACTACCAGAGGTCAAAAATACCCTGAAATTGAACTATGTTACAAATGTTTTCTTGAAGTAAATTAGGAATATATTGGAATTCCGCCTCACTACTCTTCATTCTTCACTTGATCAGACCATTAGTAAAGATAAGCAGCCACCTTCAAGAAATAAAGCATTTGTTAAGAATGATCTTGGGAAACCTTATTTTTCCTTGTTTATTTATGCAACCTTGTTGATTTTAGTGAATCCTATTGACAGAGAATTGCACAGTCATTGTCACCAATAAATGTAGAAAAATTGGTCAAAAAATGTCCTCGATTTTTCTTTGTTTGCATTCTTGTCATAAACAAATAAAATAAAAGCATCTCACAAATGTCTTGGCTAAAAAGACATATGTGAATTAGCAACATCTTCTTTCCCTCACTCCCTTTTGTTGCCATGGAAATCTTTCTTTTCAAAGTGCAGTTTTGCTGCTTGACCTTAAAGACAAGCACTCATGAAAAAAAAAAACCCTCATCAGAGTTGCTTTGGTCTTTATACTACCTGTAATAAATTATCTCTACATTAAAAAAAATGGCATTACACTAAAATATTAAAAGTTCAAACCATAGGTCCTTTATATGTTCTGCATGCATAATAATGCACACATGCCACAGTGACAATCAGATTTACCAAGATGCTACTTCAGTTACTTTAATTCATTTTAATGTTACACAATAGCTATAAATCTGAACATTTTGAGCCAGACATTGTCATGATTGAATTTTTTTGTTGTTGTTGTTTTCTTTTTCTTTTTTTTTTCTTTTTTTTTTAAGATAGAAATGTTAGTTATGAACATTTTAGTAATGTAAGAGGCACAGACTGGAACAGACATCCCACAGGCTGGTTGTATTCTTATGGGAAGCTGAGAAGAATATACTTAATTGCTACTTCTTAAGTGAAGAAGGATAGGAAGAAAGAAGCACTGCATATGTTATATTTGTAGGTAATGAAAAGAATTCAGTGGAGGTCTTGCAGAGCTTTTGTGAAAGTTCAGCAGACTGAACTGAGAGCACTTGCAACCACGTTGTATCATCAGATATCCTAACTGGATATTCAGTCAATTAAGTGGAAATTTCAAAACTATTTTAAATGAAAAGGGGATAAGATTTCCTACTGTTTAATCCCCTCCATCCTTCCTTTTAAATACAGCATTTGCTGTAAGGAGCCAGCAAAGAAAATAGACAGGGGGGTAGGAGGAGGAAGGAAAAAAAAAAAAGGAGATGAAGACAGGATGCTATCAAATAGGCATCAAATATTGCAAGCTAATAAGAAGGAGTATGTTTTAGAAGAGGAACAATAAGGTGAAAACCAATGAAAAATAAAACACATGGAAAAAATGTACCAAGCATTTTTAATGCAAACCTGAGTTTTCAATTAAATAAGATTTTCACAAAAAATCCACTTTCTGATAAAAGTTTAACTTTCTCAGTGCAAAGTCAACTCTATTTAATTGAAAATACTCCTAAGATACCTTATGATTGTAATTTATCATCTCAAGAGTCCAGAAAACACTGTAGGTCATGACTGCCATAACAAACTCTTTCCTCTGTCAAAGAAAGAGATGACGTTGCTTCTGTGCGATTTCAACAAACCTCATCCCAAGGAAGGAAAATGGAAGCATATCTGCTTGAAAATTCCTTTAAGACATTCTATTTTCCATTTTTAGTAAAAAGAACATAACTTTCAGAGAAGAAAGTTTTCCAATAAGATTACTTAAGTGTGAGGTTATCAAGAAGGGATGCTCAAAGTAGGAAATGCTGCAAGTAAAACTTCAGTCCTCTTTAAACATATTTTTAATACTTTTTAAAATAAATGCCTACAGTGAACTATTATTACAACAACAAGGAAGCTGTACAAAAGGCAGAATGTTGCATCCTTACTGGTGATTGTGTGATAGACTTTTAACAGAGAAAGGAAGAAATTTCTGTGAAAGATGGGAAGCAAAGAAGGAGAATGAGAATATACTTTGAAAGAAGAAATCTAGAAAAAATTTAAGATGAAGACCTGTTTTTGTACACAAGACAATATTGGAAATATTTCAAAGAAAGAAATTTCAGGAGTTTGCAACATGATACAACGTCAAGGACTTTTTGTTGAAAGACTCATAAAATCTTCCTACCATTTTTACAGCAACTGAAGTTCTAGGCAGTAAGAAGCAACTAGAAACATTAGTAAGGTGAAATCTTGAAAAGCAAAATGTGTATTTCTTAGAATGTTGGTAGAAACACACTAGGATTTATAATTTATTTTTCATGCTAAACTCCAAACATTTGTTTCATAAAATAAAAATACTTTTCAGCAATATGTTATAGAAAGAGATCATATTACTGATTGCAGGTCCTGAGCATTCTGACAGTAAAGAGACGGTCCACACAATGATGCTGAGAAGACAATGCATTAGTTTTGACTACTATTGTAATGTATGGATGATTGCTGTTTGCAAAGGACCTCTATCTCCTTCCATCTCACCTTCAAGAAGGTGTTATGAAAATCTATCTCCCTACACTGCAGTGGCCACATGTGTGAAGGAATGACTGACTGATTGAGCACTAAAAGTACAACTAGTTCACCTGCAGTGCTATCAGAGAGTTGTATGACTGAAAGGGCTCCTCACCCAGGCCACTGCCCTTCACCTCTCACAGCTCCTCATAAAAAGAAGTCCTAATGGCTCATGAAACAGCCCCTGAATCATCATAGTTTTCTTGCAGATTATGAGCTTAAAATAAGGATCCATTAGTGATACTGCACCAAGCTAAAAACTGTGTTTAGTCAGAAACTATTACAGGTTTACCCTGGTCAATGCCACAAAGCAGAGAAGCAAGCATATATGCCTGGCAGCTATTTAAACGGGATGATTTTTATTCTGCACTGCATATGTATGAGAGCTACTTCAATAAGTATTCCCAGTGACTTCATGGTCCAGTAAGGCACAAATTTATGTACCTTGCTATCATGTCAGCCTACCTAGCCACCTGTAAACTGGCTGACAATCTTGCTTATACCCTTCAGATGATTTATTGACTGCGATCACTTAGTCTGTTTTTAGAAATAAGTGTCATTCTACTCTGTGGGTATTTCTGAGTTCGCTATGAATATCAGAAGACCTTTTCCCTCCAGTGTACAATACTGCTGTGTTTTTGTGCATGGTTTCAAGTGGACCAGAACAGAGAAAGCAGAACTGAAGGGGAGTATGTGAACTGTGTAGAGACCTAAGGCTGAAATAACGACATCAGGGCAAGATTTTTCAGTCTGCCTTTAATACATGGGAAAGTCAGGTTTAAAAGTACTTGTCCTGTTAACAGCCCCTGGAAAATTAATATTTCATATTGCTGAATGTTATTTATCAAATGCATTCAAGTTTAACATCATATGCCCTGTCAGCACTCTGATTTTCTACAACTACTAAGTTTATAAATTAAAACTTGATTGATATTAAGACATGATGTAAGACTTTCAAGCCTCAAGATATATATATCAACAATCCACAATTTAGCTGGAGCTCCAGCGATATTTCATTGGAGCAAACTATATGACCTTTAGGGGAAAAAGTAAAAAATTGGAGTTTTGCTAGTACTTTCCCCAACATTAATAGCTTAATTCAAATTTGCCTTCTGTTGACATAGACAGGATTGTTCAATTGCTAGTCCTCCCGGTTGTAATCATCACATAAATGTATCAGTGCTTATGAGAAACTACATATGCAATAGGGAAAGATTTTTTTTTCTTTCCTGCAAGTATGCAAGGGGAAAAAAAAAAAAAAGAGGTTGATTTTTTGGGGTTTTGGTTTTTTGGGGTTTATTTTAACAGTAATTAACATAATTTGATAAGACACTTGGTGGTTTTACTTTAACACCAAAGAAGATCTTTGTTTATGCAACTAGAAAATTCTCCTCACAGTATTTAGGTTCAGGTTTTAAGTATAATAAAGGCCTTCTTCAAGGAGATTGATTGCTAATTCAAAGTTTGGTAAAAAAGTATTTTAAAATTATGCAAATATTAGCAGCTTCAAAACATCAGTTCTATAGCTGAAAGAATGACCTTGCTAGGGACAATGCAAGAGGCCCTGTCTGGCAAGGCACATGCTCTGCTCTTAGGGCAGAGCCTCGTGTCTACCAGCCTGCAAGAAACACCCAGACCTTGTAGCACCCTGAAACTGAATCGAAGAACTGTCGTTAATATTAATTTCCAGGAGTTTTTCTCTCCACTATTAATATTATAAAATTCATCATTATTTTCCAGTACAATTTAGCAGTGGTACAACATAACTTCCTTGTTCTTTTCAAGAAAACTCGACAGTGGTTCCAGAAACATGGCACTAAATTCTTGGCATCTTCTTGATCAGTCAGACATAACATCTAAGAGGCAATATTTCAGAGATGTTTAAGAGGATTTAAATGAGTAGTTACTACCAGCTTTATCTGCAAGGTGAATGCATTAACACCTGTTCTGAGTTCTGAACATTTGTCCTTATTAATATTTAGGTTATGCCTTAGAGTAAAAGCTTCCAGGGTAAATATCTACATAAACTTTCTGAGTAGGCCATACTCCATTCATTTCATCAGACATAACTGGATATGTAGTATGCATATTTGGAAATGGGATGTTTGCAAATTTCCAACAGAACTGGAGGAACGTTTAACAGTGGTATTAACATTGACATAGACTAATCCATCATATTTTCACATTTCTGAGAATATTACGTCATTTTTCTCATTTGTTTTTCAAAACTCCAAGTCAGCATCAGCTCAGTCAAAAGTGTATCTGTACTCTGAAGAAACTGAACCAAGAAGTCAGGTAGAATTTTCCTGGCTAAGAAAAATTGTTATGTCAGCAATTCATCCTCTTAATTCTTGTTGTTAAGGAAACTCCCCTGTGTGACCACCCAGGAGCCTCTCTGGAAAGTCACACTTGCACCACTGGAGCTGGGCCTGAGGCCTCTTCGCAGCTATGTGGGAATACAGGACCTGTTGTTGGAGCTTAATGCATTTTTTCTCTGTATAGGTTTGAGTTCTGAGAAGTTCTGTATCCATTCCCCCCCACAGTTTCTGTATCCCCCGTGTTCCTTCCCACCCCCCCACCCCTGGGTGTCCCTCTGTGGTTCCTCCAGATCCCTAAGCCTCTCCCTTCTGCCTGTCCAGCCCCGGTCCCTAAACCTCTATTGGTCCTCCAGGCTGCCCGTCTCCGCTCCTTGAGCCTATTGTGACTGAGTTCTTGAACTATCCCCTCAGATTCCCTCATTGGTTTCACCCAATTCCTCCTAATGGGTGGAGCCCCTTCTAAGTCCCTCCCTGAACCAAGCCCTTAAAAGCTATTGTTCATGTGGAAATAAAGGCTTTTTGGATCACCATCACCCTGTGTGTGTGTGGTTTCTGGGGAGCTGTTTTCCGCCGGTCAGTTCCCGTTACAGCTACACCTCCGCACTCATGCAGTCATACTGGGCTTCCTCAGGGGCTGAACACCAGGTTTCCCATTGCAGTGTCTGATGTCCAGATCTTTAAAATGATATAATCATGGTGTAGTAACAAAATGACAGCTTGAGCTGGATGCCTCTGAGGAGGGACTCAGAGCAAAGAAACCCATGGTCTTTTATATCCTCACAATCTAAGAGCATAAAAGTCTGGGGGTTGGCTCTTCATGTGTCTCCGAGTGTCCAGTTCCCCAGCTGGGTGAGTGGTCCCCAGGCCCTTTGCTTTGCAAAGGGTCAGCAGGTCACAGCCCCTTGCCCAGGGCTCTCATCACCCACAACCTGCAGCTCGTGCTGTGCTGCACACTTGCACTATATGTATTCCTCAATACCTGTCTGTACAGGAATGAACTAGTTAATAATTAATTCTGCTCTTTCTAGAACACATGACCCTTTCAGAATCTCAGATACCATAGTGCCAGGTTTAGAAGAATAGGTTTAAATCCACAGAACTAGTTGTTCAACAGAGTGTAGAGCTGCCAGAGAAAAACATTTAAATGGGCATTATTCTGTACTATAATTAGAAATGAAATTATTTTAAACATTTTTAAAGCAATTAACATCATGTTAATCACACAAAATAAACATACAGGAGAAGCATGATAAAACTTAATGCAAATATTTGAAGCCAGTGCTGGTGAACAAAATCAGCATGCTTCAGAGGTAGCTTTCATTGTTGCCCAAAATTCAGACCCCCACAGGTTGCTTTTCTGCAGAGAAAATGCAAGAATCTGGCATACCTGATATAATAACGCTTTTTAAGAAAAGAATATCCAAAATCCTAGAATCTAGAAAGAGGAAACGATCTTTGCTACCAAGTCCAAGCTCCTTTCAAATTGCACTTGACAGGTTTAATGTTCTCAGTCACGCTGCTGGCAATTCAGACATTTCTCTGATACATTTCAAGGCTCTTTGTCTTTCAATTTCATGGAATAGTTACATAAATATGAACCAACAAAAGTGTTGCCACTTTTTCTTTTTTTTTTTTTTAGACTCATTGTCAGATGGTTACCTTCACTTCTCTTTGCAAAATGGTCATTAGGCCTCTTAGTTCCTTATAGTTGTCATGAATGAAGAACAGAAATCCTGCTTAATCCCCAAGCAGTCTCCTTAAATCAAAAACATTTTCACATGCCACTAAGAACAGAAACTCACAATGAAGAAAAGGCCATGGTGTTGGCCATTTCCTCAGACTAAGTTTCTGAAAAATATTATCATGGAAGAAAGCTGAAAATACCTAAGCACTGACTTTTATAGTGGTTTTCCCTCAAAATGCACCTACATCTCACAGTTTGCTCTCCTGCTGGCTGGTTGCATGCACACTGTGCACGTGCAATCATTTGACACTATAAAGAGTCTGACACAGCACTGGACTTACCAACATTGTAAAAAATATTCAATAAGAATACAGGCAGGAATATTTTATCCAATCCCCTGGTGCTGTGTAGTCCACCAAAGAGATTGTGCAGAGGAAGATAAAAGCCATACATCAAGGTACAGAAGTAAAGATAGGACTGATTAATACCAGATTTATTCAGTTGGAAACAAAGACAAACTCTGTGTACAAGAATGTAGAAAAAGCATATTAATTTTATCTTCACATTTTTTTTGTCTTACCATCAGAGCATCTGGATGACTCAGACACCAATGCATTTATCCTCAGAAAACCCCAGAGAGAGGTAGATAATGCTTTGAAAGCCATACATCAGATAAATCTAAACATAATGTAGAAAGTTTACAGCAAAAGTAGAACAGAACTGACACCATAGTGTCTTCCTTAAAATTATGTCCTTTCTCCATCCCTGTCTACTTCCACATATATATTAAAATGCATGGAACTGATTATATGTTTCATAAATAATGGGCATTAAACTCATAATTTCTTTTCCCTGTACAAGTACATAAGTAAACATATGAGCAAGTGAAAAAGCTTTGAATTCTGGAAAACTTTTTATTTTTTCCTTTATGCTTTTAGAGACAGCTAGGACAGCTATTATATAAAAAAAACTTTGTACAGATTTTTTTTCTAAAAAATACTTTATGTGAGAAATCTGATGTGCTACTTTAGCCTTGAGAAAATAAAGAACTGCAAATCTTCACAGGCACTAACTTCACTGTCAAATTTATTATTGGCAAAAAGTACATTTGAATAGCCTTGTAATGTGGAATGATTTGTTTCTTTCTTGTGAAATTGTTCAGCATTGACAAATTTATCACAACTCCTCAACTGCTGGAGATGGATCAGCTAGTCAGTGGTGTCCAGATTGTGAATGTTTTCATTCTTCTGCTAGTTGTCAAGTCCAAGGTACTCTCATACCTATGTAGTTAAATGCTATGGAAAAAACCCCACACCTGTTGTTTCCAACAAAGACTTCACAGGATCAGGCCCTGATACAGCAATGTCTATGTATCTACAAAGTGAGTGAATGTAAGCCATCACCATATGATTATTTTAGTATTCTATTAAAAACCCCCTCTCATTCATGAACATCAATGTTTGTATGAATGGCAGCTCTATAAGGAGTACAGTAATAAGTCAATTGGTAAATAGTATGTTCATAGAACATCTATATCATGTGCGATGACAGTGGTGAAACAAAAAAGGAGGAAGGCAGCAAGGATATCTAGTAAGCTGCTTGTTAACAGAAAATTTGTAGAGTGAAATGCTGTTAAATAAAAACAAGAAAATGCTATAACCTGCTTATTACCTTCTTGTTTCTTAAACATCTAAAATTAAGTAACTGTAGGGCAAACTCACTCCACAATGGAAAGAAAAAAAAAACAAACCCAACACAGAAACTATAAACTAATATTTATTATGCTATCCTTAAAAATGAGTAAACCAGCAAGTTGACTCCTTCCAGCAGTGTCTTATATTCAGAACTCCTTTGGCTTGGAATGAACATGAACCAGAAGAAATACCAAAAATCTCAGGAAAAAAGGTACCATCTGAAACCAAACCAGCTCTTCAATTGTATTGTCATTTATGATCACATATGCACAAAACAAACTTTGGAGACATTCATATCCTTTCAATATTAGCAGAAGCACTTCAGTCACTTTATGTATCAGTTTGAATTCACAACTATCTCCAAACACGAAGTGTGAATTCAGCACATCTTTACAAATTTTTTTTTTTAAGGCATGTCTTGCTGAAGTCCTTGCATTGCCCACTGTATGAGCTCCTCAGTGTAAGAGTTTCACATACTAAATAGTGTATGCTTTTATTATCCTCATGGTGCAATAATGCTTTCTCCTTGAGGTAAAATATTTTATTCCATTTCCAAATAAAAAATAGACAAGGATTGTAACAAAAAAAAAACTCTCAAGAACATGTTCCCTTTTTATTCAAGCTGCCAGGAGCACCAGTGGCTCCCTGGGCTGGTGATGGCAGGCCCCATCCCACTCCAGCTGGGAAGAGAGCAGCCAGGGCACACTGGGAAGCTCCAGCCCTGTGTGTCAGGCCCCTGCCTGAGGATGTACAGCCGTGGTTGGGTCTGGCTCAACAGGGCTGATGCCATGGGAGGGCAAGGCTATGAGGAGCTGGAGACTGGCCCTGCTGTGGGGTCACTGGGGTCCTGCGGTGCAGACACACACATCCTTGTGTATCCAACTCAGCATATGTGATTCTGTGATTCCGTGATTCCGTGGATGGACAGGGTTGGGGAAACACCCTGGACTGGGCAGAGACAGTCAGGGCTGGCAGTGCCCTTAGAGATTGACACTCACTTAAATAGTAGTCTGAATGTATGCACCCATCCTGCATACACTAAAAGTTGCAGCAAAAATTCAATAGTCCCACAGGTACGACGCTTACCTACATCCAAGTATGGAAGCCTGGAAGTCTTTGGGTAAAGGAGGTTCTCTAAGAGGGGGCTCAATAAAAGACTTAAGATACTGGTTCAGAATTAGTTTACAATCAGCAAGTAGGCCACTGTCAAGATGAGTGTTGTGCAAAAATGCTCCTTCCAGGGCATGGCCTCCAAATCCATCATGACCAGACAGCATTAGGTACAGGCTACTGACCTGTAAGATTACTAATACGATGCCCTGTGCCTGCAGCACAACTGTGCTATTGGACATGCATAGCAAACCTCTGCTGGGCAACATCTGTTCTCCATGGAACAGAAATTGTCCCAAAACTGGAGCTGAACAGAATATAAAAGTACAACAGACAGTGACAGCCATCAGATTTTCATGGCAACTGTAAATAACAAGATGCCAACAGGAATAAATATGGCTTGTACCCTGTTAAGTCACCAGAAATGGTTGTCAAGGAGAAACATAGAGATGTTACTTCACAGGGAGACAAGTAGTTGAAAGCTACTTTTTGAGGTGTAGAAAATGAAGGACATCTTAATATTGATCAGAAATAAAAACTGGCAAATCATAGCCTCTTGAGTCAGAGCTTAGTCACAGACTCAAATCATGACAGTATTTTTTCTACATTCAAAACCTTTCCTCAGGTGCTGCAGGTAAGCCTGAAAAAAACAATTGATGGAGAGCTATATGGCAAGTTTGCATTTACAAAGAAAGTATGCACTTATTTCAGGACCGGATTTATCATGAGCAGCACAGAGGCAATCATCAGATTAGCTGCCTTGAAACCCTGACATCACATTTAGCTATGCATTCCAGCTTGCTTCGCTTTTTTGCAAAGGGCCTTGGCACCTCCCACTTAGATTGCCCTCAACACATGGGTTAACACTGAGACTCCTTAACCGCAGAAGGAAAAGTCTTTCTAAACGACTTACTAGAAATGATACAATAATCTCCCTTTATTCAATATGCACATTAAGCAGGATGTTCTTGCTTCAGTTCCAGTCTGAAACACTAAGGCATAGAAGATCTTTTTTTGATAGTTTATATTATCATAATTCTTTGTTTTGCAGAAATTCTGATATTACATCGAGGTTTGCATACAGAAATAAATGTGGTTGCAAATTAGCCACAATATTGTAATTAATTTCTGTTTTCAAGTAGAAAATCCAGTTTCAGTACCATGTATGTCCATCCAATAAAAGCTAAATCTTAGTTACAAATACTAGCATAGTTGGGACTATTTACTGTAATGTTTCTTTTTTCAGAAATAAACTCCATATCTACATGACAAAAAACTGTGACAAGAGTTAAATCCAGGTAAATTACACAAAGTGCAATTAAATTAAGATTATAAGTGTATCATATCTTTTCCTTTTTCATTATAGAGTGACTAAGATGTGATGACATCTGCTCATCAAATTTACTGACATGAAAGTTATTAATATATTATATCATTCAGAACTAGAAAAAGCACAAGTCCAGGGCAGTAAATCTAAATATTCAGAATTTCAGAGGGAGGTTAAATTCAAATTTCTCTATAAAAAACCTTTTGTGCTTTCAGTTACACGTCAGAGCTAAAATCAGAAGTCCAAACGTCATACAAATTGAAATGTCAATGCTTCAGTTCATCTCTACTGACAACAGAATAAATGAATTTGATATTAAAGGTTTAAATATCACATTTCACTTCAATATGCACTCCTCACCTCTACATTAAAGTGTACTTTTCATTTATTTATGAATCAGTGGAAATATAGATAATTCAGAGAACAGAAAGAGAAAAAAAACTACAACAAAAAACACCTGAATGACAATGGAGATCATCAGTTTTCATCTGAGAATTTCATCAGCAATCTCAATTTTTGCTTTGACTCACTGATCCTACAAAAATAATTTGATCAAGACTCCACAGAACTTTGAAAAAGCCATTTTCCCTTGAGCTTATTCAAGAGAACAGGAAAAAAAACTTAGAACAAAAATATTTTCTAATCTTGACTGTTCATGCATAGGTTAGATTTAACAAAGTTTTAATGTCATGAAAAAAAGTCATGAATCTCATTCAGTAAGCACAATGATGATCATTGGCCTAGACAGGAATTTTTGCATTTGTGCATACTTCTTGTGAGGTAATTACATCTGTGAACATTGTTTCTACTATGAATCTTGAAAAATCAAATTATAGTAATGCTGCATAAGATAAAACTGAAGTGATTTAATGCATTTAGAAAAGTAAAAGAAAAAAATACTTCAAAAGCAATGGAAGTTTATATATCTTGCATTAGTAGAAACTCTATTTTCTGTATATTTTCTACACAGACAGATAATGTAGTTTATGGGCATATCAAATATAAGCACATAAGAAAACCTGATCATTGGGAGCATGAAGTTTATATTAACTAGTTAATTTCTGCAAACTTCCGTTTATAGACTTACAATTTCTCCAAATCAGAGGCTGATGCATTTAAATCCAAAGATTTCTATAACCCTGTAATAAGAATTGAAAGAATAGAATTGCCTTAATTCCATTGGTTAAGAAGTACATTGTGTGGTTCAGTGACTCTGAGAGGAGAAAAGTAGAAGTGGACAAGATTACAAATCCACATTCAGGCATACAAATTTGTAGCTATCCATATGTATTTATGCATATGGTATTCATATGTACATATATGACTTCAGAGATGAAAATTACATTTGTTTTCTAATGCTGAGGAAACTCTATCTCCTCTTCCCCAAGAGATCCTTGTTCCTTTATAGTATCTGTCCTGGAATGGTCTTTTTTCCATTGAACACTAGCAGAAAGCCTTGGATACCAGTGAGAAAAGTTCAGAGGACAAGATAAAACACAACCAAAAAATCAACAGTTTCCACAAGCTCAACCACTGCTCTCTGTTCACTTAAGGAAGACTTAAGTGACAGCACCTTGACTTGCTACCACCAGAAATTGTCAACCTGCTCCTTTGAGGCAGTCCCAAATTACCTTCTGTTCCCCCTTTACACTTTCAATACCTGAATGTGATAGTAAGATTAGCAGGATAGTGCTTAAGATTCACAGGAGTACTTCATATTTCCCTGGCTACTGTGGATATCATACAAATGATTATATAATTGAAATGGATCACTGAAAATTAAATTAATAACAGAGATCAAAAAAGCACATTTAAAAGTTGTATTTGAATTTTGCAATACAGAGAATGTTTGATTAAAAGATTCACAGACTATTTGACTAGTTTGTAAACTCTGTAAATAAAAATATCAAAATACCATTTAAAAGAAGCCACAAAACAAATAAAAGAAATTATTTTGCCAGCTTTAATCCCCACGTCCCACAACTTGAGCATATTTTTAAGAAGATAAGTAGGTTCATATTTGTGCTATGTGGTTTAGGGGATTGCTGATCTCAAAGGTTATGATGTGAATGCCCTTCTCTTTCACCTCGTTCTCCTCGGAGTTCTGTATTTCACCCTTCACATTTAAGCCTTCAGTAGATCTGATGTAAAGATTAATAGAGAAAGCTGTGATAACAGTAGTCAGAGGATTAAATACCTTGTACTAGATTTAGTCTTGATTAGTATTTTCTAATTAATATTTTTCTATCCCTGTTGACAACATAAACATCTGCCCTCACCACTCCTTGGCTTGGTTTCTGATTCTTCTGTTTCCAGAAGAAATCTACACAATTAAATATAAGAGGTTGCTATTGAATTAGACACGTAAGTTGCAGGTAGGAGCAACCTGACAGATGGAGCAAGTGACTCACTGAGAGTCACTGCCCCAGTTTTCTCAGTAACACAAAGCTCAGTTTCTCTCTGAACTTATCGACCCGTTTTTGTCCTAAACTCAATTTATCTTTCCAGTTTCTACCAAAAAACTTTCAAAATCTCCTTCATTCTCCCCAGTAGCCCTGGACATACTCACAGCACATAATAATGTAGTCGATTAAGGGATGAAAACTTTTCCTATTTATAAGCAGTTGAGAAAAATTTCTGAGGAACTCCAGTCATGCCCCCTATCTAGAAATGACCAGATGCTCATAGTAGGTGCTGGGTGATAATCTTGTTTCAAAGGCCTAACTTCTATGTAGACTTCCCTAGACTTTTACAGTAGGATATAGTAATACCCATGTTGACAAGTACTTTCTGTTTGCGTAGCCATTCACAAGTTTTCTTACAAGCTTTTTCTTTCCTTGTCATCTCTATACTTGACCGGGAGAATCCTATTTTTAAAATGCAAAGTCACAAATATATAGTTGCATCAATGGGTTTTCCTTCAAGGATGATGCTGGAATCACCTAAAAAGACAGTACCCCTACCCTTTGAAAGTTTTGTATTTGGCTTTCTTTTTTGTTAATCAACTGCAGTAAAAAGTGTAGGGGGAAAAAAGAAATGTAACCAAAGGTTGCTGGCTAACATTGCAAAATAAATTTGATTCATTGATTTAACTTTCTTTTTGTTTATTTGATATCACACATAAAATCATTTAAAATAAGGAGTTAGTTGCCACTTGTCAAGAATTAATTATTTTTTACTCTAATGATCTTCTAAAAAAACCAATAGAATTTTAAATGTAATTATTTATATCTGCTTTTAAGTCTAAATATCTTTTATACAGAACTTATGAACATAAAACCTACATAGGACAAGCATTTAATGAAAAGACAAGCAAAATAATTTTTAGTTAGCAAGAACTAGACTATTTCACACAAAAACCCACTAACTGAGTAAAAATAAACAATTCAACAGATGTGGGAAATCGATCCTGTGACACTGTGTTTAAAGATACAGCACAGGACTACTTAGATGAGGAAGAGGGTTAGTAGAAAAATTGATACTATTTGATATATGGGTTCAGTTGTCTGCAGAGACAGCACTCATTAGTGTTTACATCCATATTTGTTGTCTTAATATTATTTAATAAAATTACTTCCAAATTCTTTAATTATTATTTTTACTTCACCATTACTCTCTTTGGATCCTGAGCATCAAGTTAACTAAGTTACATCACATTATTTCCAAATTGCAGTTTAGGCCAGAATACCATTCCCACCTGCTCTGCAAGTTTATGTCTCTGGTTCCATTTTTCTATTTAGATTAGGTATTAGGAAGGAATTCTTTATTGTGATGTTGCTGAGGTCCTGGAACAAGTTGCCCAGAGATGTTATGGATGTCCTGTCCCTAGAAGTGTTCAAGGTCAGGCTGGATGGGACTTTGAGCTACTTGGTCCAGTGGAAATTGTCCCAACCTACAGCAGGAAGGTTGGAACTAGATGATTTTTAAGGTCCCTTTTAAAGCAAACAAATCTATGATTCTGTATATCATTGATAGCAACCTGTTGTATCTATGAATTAGGGTATAGTTAAGTTTCTTCTTATTGCTCTAATTGTTACAGTTATGATTTATGTCCAATAAAATAAGAAAGCAGCCAAAAAATATTTCAAGGTAGTTTTAGTGACTTGTGGAAATCAGTATGACATAGCCAATCTAAAAGCTTCAAAGTTATTTTAATTTTTAAAATATGACTGCCTAGAAATATGTAGGACTCTTGCAAAAAGTGATTCAACAAAATTCAAAAGAATTGGTGGCTCAAACTAATGCTAGCTCCCAAGCTACTTGTTAAAAAAGGCTTTTGTTAAACCAAAATTCTCCTGCTGCTCTCCTACCTTTGTTCTGCTTGGCAGATCCTCCTTTGCTGCAAGATGATCACACTACAGGTATGATCAGGGTGTGCTCACACACACCCCTGACAGATCCCCATGACTGCCCTTTCAAGATTTCATTTGCCAAAATGCCATTGCACATAACCAATATGCAAGGTTTTAATTTGGTGCTAAGTTAAATTCATAAAGTTCATAATTATTCAATTTGTTTTTTAATGTGATCCATGTGACATCAGTCAAAAATGCTCTATGAAGAGAATATACATTTCTGTTAGTAACTTTATACTTCTATTCAAAAAAATTTTTACCTGCTTGACAAAGAACACTTTTGCCTTGGTTAACACATTACTAATCGACTAATGTAAAAGTCTCTTTTGTAAAGAACAGTCTCATTATTGAGGAAGTGGTTAGGGACAGGAAAGTTAAGATTAGCTAGGGATCAACACCATTCAAAAGACCACAGAAATAACAAAATTCAGGAGAACGACAGAGAAAATTATATCTTTGTACTGCCTTAGGGGTTGCCTCCTTTTTTTTTTTTCTTTCTTTTTTTTTTTTTTTGAAAGAAAGTAACAGCATTGATCACTTGAAACTTGTGTCAAACTATGTGACTAGTGCTAATAGAGTTATTTGCACTTGACTCTGTAAAAAATCTTTTTTTAGGATTCCAAATAATCTCCAAAAGTGGTTGCTGGTATCTGATAATCTTACTTGTTAGACTGTAATGTTTTGTTTATTTAAGCAGAAAAATAAAACAAATATGCAGGTAAGAAAATGGGGGTCTAAAGCTCTTAATTATTTTTGTGGCAAAAGGAATATAAAACCTCTATAACTATTTCAATATATTAATTTGAACATAAAGAAGTGGTAGAGGTGCCATATACTTTCTACTATTATGATCATTAGTGTTCCAAGCTTGATACATACTTCATTATCTGTAAATTCATGGTATTTGCATTTTAATAGCATTTTATCTGAGTTTGCCACATCCTTTCTTTTCCTATGACATTCAATAACTAAAGCAAAATAGTGAATAAGGATTACAGAATTCAAATACATTCACTTAAGTAATTTAGATTTCTTACATTTTAGATAAAAAATATTCTAACACAAAAAAATCAACCAACATATGCTCTGATAGTGATACAGGAAATTGTTTGATCTGCAAATTAATTTTACTAATTGACGGGAATTTTTTTGTCATTTGTATTATTGATGTCCTGAGAGTACCCCCTACAGAAATGAAACTTCTTATTCTCATTCATATGCTAGCTGCATACGAGTGTCCAGCAATCACTCATTGTCTTAAGCATTTACCATATTTTTTAATAGACCACAAATATGCCATCAAATGCATTCATTAATATCTGCATTCATTAATATCTGATTTGTAAAACTGGGATATAGAGCAACCCTGCATTTTTTTGGTGTCAGCATTCATGTTTCTGTTAAGAAGAAATCTATTGGAATGAAATGAATGCTTTAAACAGAACTTTATTCTTCCATACCCTGATCCATTACAAGATAATTCCTGTAACTCTTAAAACAGTATTTACTCTTCTATAACTTCTATATCTACAACACCCATTCCTGATAATAACAGTAATCTGAGTTACGAAAGAGATCCAAAATCTACACTTTATACCTCTGGGCATCTGTATATGATTATTTTTATCTAAAAACAAAATCTGAAGGGAATGTACACTGTTATATCAAGAATACATTCCATTAATAAAAGAGGGATCTTATCTTAAAAGTATCATCTCCATTCTAATATGATATCTTTTCTAAAAATTCTCTAAAATTATACAATGGCCCTCATTATAGATATAACTTCATAACAATGTTGCAGATGGATCTTAATAGGGCCAATATGTCTGTCACAACTGTTAAAAATTAATGGTCTTTCTTATCTAGCTATGACTCTTCATGATAAAGAGGCATCAAGGATTACCAGTTATGGGAGTTATTGTACTTTATAAAAAGTTATATTATTGCAGCACCGTGTCTGTCAACATTAGTTATTATGACCATGAACTTGTTGGATACATTTTTCATTATATAATCCTAAATACATATGAACAACATTTATCAAACCAAACATTGAAAACGAAGAAGTATACATGAGGTAGTTTATCGGTTTATATTTTTTTTTGTCTATGTTGAGTGAACATTAAAAGGATTTTTCATGTTGCTTTTACATTAAAGCAATATTTTGACTACTTGTTTCACACATTTCCTTGTGGGTCCTCCAAAATTTTTCCTTTTCCTTAAAGAAGTATACCCGTTTCTAATGTATGAAATGAAAGCACATATTTGGGCAGATAATGTGAAAGTGAAAGAATATATCCCTTCCACAAGTAACTGTAGCTTTCAATCTTGTGCTTCCTACTTACTCTAGGAAACTATTTTTTAATCAGATAGAATATTACATAAAGACTGCATCCTTGTCTTTCTGTAAAATTAATGATCATTCTCTACTCATTGTTAACACATTTGTAACCTTGGAAATAGTGAACAAAACCTATGTCATGAAAGAATAAAAAATATATTTCATACTGCTCTTAGTGCAACACTTCTAGACTGTTTTCCCAATACATATGTTTGTAGGTTTTCTGGCTCAAGCCACCTCTAACATATAGAGAAAAATATTAAATCTATAAAAAGTTTTTGCAGATAAAGTGTACATAAACTGTTTATCTGATTGCCTATTCTGGCATTAAAATGCAAGTTTATATAATATTCAACATTTGTATTTTTATACCTTGGTACAGGATGTAGTTTTCTCTGCTTACATTCCTAGTTTCATAGTAAGCATAATATCAAAGTTACCTTCCTTCTAAAGCC
>JAWWLZ010000082.1:74231011-74245680 GCA_035041345.1 Poliocrania exsul | reverse complement strand
ACAGGATGTAGTTTTCTCTGCTTACATTCCTAGTTTCATAGTAAGCATAATATCAAAGTTACCTTCCTTCTAAAGCCCCAATAATTTATATTTGTTATTCAAACCTGTGTTAATAGCACATATTCGGTACTAACTAAATTTTTCATATTTTTCTTTTGGTAGCTGGACAGAATATGAAAGCAATGCTTAACAACCAAAGAGACTCCTCACACACACACACGCACACCCACACCCACCCACACCCACACACACACCCACAACTCCAAAACAAAAAACCAACCAAACAAACAAACCTACAAAAACCTCTACATTATTCTTCTTATTCATTATTATAATACCAGAAATTCTAAAAGCAGTTGTAAAGAGGAGAAGGTAAAGCCTCTCTTTTATCTCAATATTAGCCTTTCTTGAAATGCACCATGAAATATGTCAGGTTATTACCCTTCTTCACAAGAAACAGTCAAAAAAATCAATTCATTCACATGAAATGGCAAATACTAGAAACAGCTTATTTGCAAAACATTTTGAATGATAGAATGACCTTTATTCTAAACTTTTTCTGAGATAAAATCTGCAAAACTTAAGACCGTAAAGCATTTGGGAAGCAGAAGAATGGAAAACAAAAAGAGAAAATATTTTCATGAATTTTGACTATCAACTGTCACACCATTTATAAATTCTGATTATACTTTATGCCAGCTTTTCATAATACTAGAGTCCAACAAGATAATATTAAACTGAGTCTTGAATTTTACCCACTGCCTCAAGACAGTTTTAAATGGCAGAACTCTTAACTGAAGAAACCTAAAAATAAGAATAAAGAAAAATCATGCAGAAAACAAGGCATATTCGACTAGATCATGGGGATTTTTTGGCGTTTGCTTCTAATTGAAATGCTAAATTTAGAAATTTATTATTGTACTTTTTGACAGCAGTGAGCATCATTAGAACAATCCTCAACATTCAACCTGTTAGTTTCAGAAAATAATTACTTGAGAAAACTGCATTTGACAACACATGCCACATGGTGGTTTTTGTCAAAGCTTGTTCTTCACAGAACTTAAAAGTGAAGAATGTTGCCAGATAACTCAGAACGACTTTCTGAAGCTCACAGATAACAGGATTAAAGTATCTTCCTTAATATGTATATTTCATAAGAAGTAAGCAGCATGACTGTTCTGAGGAACATCCTATTTCTGCAATAAATGTTCTTTGTAGGAGATATTTAGTACTTAGATATCATTTTTTTTCAAGTTATAACATGAAAATCTTGCCCATGGGCAAGTCTAAATTTGTTTACATAAGTTTAAACCTGAACTTTAAACATGAGCTCTCTCTGCATTATATATTTTTTTTACCATTTAAGATACACAAATTCATTTACATATATGCTTCTGTTTAATAATGATTCTATACCTCAGCACTAAGGAGATATGACTTGAAAAGGAATTGAGTATATTGCAATGTCTGACTTTGGAAATTTACCTTATCTATCTGTGCTCTCACTTGTAGGATTTTCCTTTAACAATAGGAATCTAAAAGCAAATAAAAACACAGACAATGAGATAGACCATGTTTAAAGTTTTACACATGAAAATTTCCCAGAGATTTAGGTGGAAATAGGTCAGATTAATAAAAAGTGTTATTAACTAACAGTCACAGTAAATCATTTAAAAGTAGTTAATGGAGAACAGTCAGCTCAATACAATGCTCTTTGATAACCATTCTCCCTTTTCTAGAGTTGCAAAGCCTGATCTTTCGAAGTAGGTTAAGAAAAAAATAAAATCCCTTCCAGAGTGAGGTTCTCTCTTGAAAATTACAACTGTAAATTTCATTGCTTACTTGGGGCCTCATTCAGATTTTATGATTCTCTTACTCTCTTAGTTGCTTTCCTTTCCTGTTGACTGAAACTGCAGTTGGTACGTTAAAGAAACAATTCATGAATGAGAACATTTGCTGTGCAGATGAACCAAACCTGTGTAGAGCCCCACATACTGCTTGATTTGATTTAACTGTAGTTTTACTTCTCTGTTTCTAAGAGCAGTCCTTCCAGAGACATAGGTCTAGATGCTGCAGTTGTAGGTAATTGCCAAGCATAATTTATCTTTTTTTTTTTTGTAAAACACCTACATGCTAAATATTTTAATACAAAATTAAATTCCTGCAGTTACCTGCAGAAATCCAACACATGAGCAAAGTGAGATTTAATGTTTCATTGCAAATATAGTTAATAAAATTCTATTATCATTGCTTATAGAAAGAAAAGAGAACAATATCAAAAATAAAATGCATGCCAGAAAACATGCATTTGAATTCTAAGTACAAATGACTTACTAAGAATTTTAGTAGGCATAGTTTAGCTAATATTTTCTTG
Source organism: Poliocrania exsul (assembly GCA_035041345.1). Classification (NCBI taxonomy): domain Eukaryota; kingdom Metazoa; phylum Chordata; class Aves; order Passeriformes; family Thamnophilidae; genus Poliocrania; species Poliocrania exsul. The sequence goes on along the minus strand of JAWWLZ010000082.1, from coordinate 74,243,306 downwards.
GAATTTTTTTGGAAAATTTGCCCTGAAGGACTAGAAATATGTTTCTTATATATTTCATATACATTTGTTATATAATTCTTTCTGTATTATTCAAATACTGAATTGAAGATACCCTGACATCAACTCAAAAAGCTTGAATTTTGAAAATACTCTGATAGAAGTACAGAAATTGTTAGAGAGAAAGCAAAGCTTTCTCGTTGATTTACCTGATAGTTTCTTCAATCTCTTATCTATTCCATGGGACAGCTGAGTATATGCAGAAGAGCTAAGGCTTACCAAGAAAACTGTTAAGAATTATGTGCATGATTTCTCGTCTGTTTGATTCCTATGCTTAAATGTAAAGAGATGATGCATGTAAATTCAGCCGCTCCATATGTCCATGAGAATCAGATTGTTGGAACTTCTGTCCTATTTATACTTGGAGATATCCTCAGGTGAACTTAAGCTTAAAAAAAAAAAAAAAAAAAGTTATGTTGTAATTTTCCTTCTATCCATACTTCTCTCTGAAGATAACATTTCAGTCTCATTATAAAATACTACCATAGGACTTTACCACATTTTATGATCTTTATGGTCAGCAAGAGAGGATGCAGTATTGACTTGATCTTTCAGGATGCTCTCAGCAGAGTCAAAAGTTCACAAAAGCATCTAGCAAACTTCACTAAATCAAGCACCCTATCAGCAAGCAATAATAGATTTAGCCAGTACACATGCATTTTTAAGGAACTGAAAAGTAGAATATTTACCTTGAAGACTACTAGATGTGTATGCCAGACCCTGGGTAAGAGCAAAAAAGATCTTATTTGTTAAACTTAATTATTTATTTATGCGGATTATGCAAATACTTGAGTCACAGGTGAGTGAAAACACATTGTTGTCGCTTTTTGGACTTGTACTAACACTTGGATTGAAATCTAATATTCTTCAAATACTGCAGCCTTGTATTTACACATAAACTTTCTGTAGCATTTCCTTGGAATACATATGCATTACTTTTTGTGCAAAAAAATAAATGCAAAATTCAACTTGCTCTCACTACTAATGTTCCAAATGTCTTGAAATGTTCCTCGCTGGCACTTCTGTTTTTCAGGAGTGCAAAATAAACATTACAAAGCAACAACACTGCCTTCCCTCAGATGTTACCTTAAAATTCATCTCACACCGTGGCTGCAAAATATTGTAGTAAATGTTTCATTGATTTAAGATTTTTTTTTAATAACCCACTCATTTTTCTGATGTATTTTCTATATTAAATTCTCTGTGCTATTCTGTGTGATGCATTTACCAATGAATATTGATTTTAAGTAATTTGTTGCCCATGTCAGAAATTTGTTACTATACACATTCCCTGTCACAATGGAAACTTCATTCCTAAAGTCCTGACAAGGATTTGTTAGGGTTATCACAGATCAAATAATGATGAGAAAGCCATGTATTAAAATTAATGATTTAAACAAGGGATTACAGTAGTGTATATAATTCCCGTATTCTGCTGAGTTGAAATTTAAATATTATCTTCATTCACCAAAGGACCTAATTCCCTTCTTGCATAAAAAAGTAAGGAAAAAACCCCAGCCTATTAACACTATGTGCTAATCATACAGAAAATACCTAATAAATCCCCTCTTCTGAGACACTGAGAAGTCCAGAAGTTTAACTTCTATTCTTTAGATCATGTTATTATGTACAGCATCTTTGTTCTAAATCTTTGTCATTAACAGTTTTATTAATAGATTTAGGCTTTGTTTTCTCTTGATCAATACCAAACACTGTGCACAAATATATATCATCCAAGATATCAATCTGTGCATTTGCAACTTTATTTGTTTTTTTTTTCCCTAAGAGTAATTTACAAAGATGCAATTGAAACTCCTTACTCCAGCTACACTACAAATGTTCCCTTCCAATACCTTACATTATGTGCATAAAGCCTACCTGGAAAAATACATAGGCCAACAAAAATTATGGGCTATCAGTAAGACTCTCTCTGCTCACTTAATTTAAAAAACCCTACAACAAAACAATGTAATAATATAATAGATACAAAAAGTAATTCAAATATTTGGGATATTATTTTCTTCAATTTAGTCTTGATATTTTTGAACCTTCAGATAGCTGATAGAATTACATAGTCTGACAGAAGATATCACCATGTTACATGACATACATGCTTTGCTCTTTTCTGTAACAGTAGCTATTATTTGGTTCTCCAGATCAAAATGAGCTCTATAAAATAAATGTTACATGTGGCACTGGGAGAGGAGGGAAGTTTCTAAAATCTTATTGATAATCACTGTTGATCTCTTAGGCAAGGAAGGAGAAAAGAAAGAAAGGAAATGGTAGAGCTAAAGATATCCTCCCTCATAAATTCCAACACAGTATCAGTATTTCCAGATATCCAAATGACCTGTACTGTACAGAATCTGAACTGCAATTTGGCATTAGCTGAAGATACTGACTTGTATTTCCCTGCATTAAACTTGAACTGTTCTGAATAACATACCAGGACTTTAACAAAAGAAACTTTGATACTGTAAGAATACCATAAGCCACCCAGCAGGAGCAGATCACAGGAAGAAACAAAGGCACCACTTTTCATTGCAGTGTTGGAGACCCAAAAAGTAACATGCCTAGAATTCTCAATGCCCTGTAACTTGAATTCCATTTTTTGTCACGTCACTTTTCATTACACAGAAATCATGACACATTTTTGTCTTTTATCTCTTTAGCAGAAAAAATAATCAGCTCTAACTCCTGTGAAGAAATAAATGGAAGCTCCTTTACTGGAGGCCAAGACAATCAGATCAAGACCTATTTCTAAAAATTGAGTCACTTGTTTGTCAGATCAGTAATGGAATCCTTCTAGACTTATTTTTTTTCTTCCATTTTCTCATATAATTTTCACAGTATGAGTTAAAAGAGTTTAATAAATCTAAGGTACAAAATGGCTTATAATGAACCTGTCAAGAGGCTTGCTTGTAATTTTCCTGGAAGGATATTATTTCCTGAGAATGTGATTCTGTCTTCATATAATTCTTCCTGAGATGCTCAATGCAGAACCCTGAAAATGGATGTTGACAATTTTGAATAACATCCACTGGTAGTTGCTATCCCAGTATGCTGGCTGAAATGCCTCAGAGTAAAAATCAAGTATAAATCAACTTCACCTTGCAAAGAAAAGTGATTTGTTTTTTGGTTTGTTTTTTTTTTTCTGAAAAAAATTTCTTTCTTCTGAAATGGTTGAACCTAACAATGTATAAATGTATCTACATAAATTGTTAGCATGCTTTTAAGACAGTTTAATCACTACTGTTCAATTTAATGCTATCAGTGTTTAACTTTTTTTTTTTAATTGGAATATTCATCATGATAGTAGCACTGGTATAAGAGCTGAGTTGAACAAATACTGTATTCCACAATTCATTTTATTCAGGCAGGTATTCAGCTGGTGTATGAAACAGTCATTATTCTTCCCTATCTCTTTCAGTGCAACATTTTGTTTAGCACATTTCGTTCCATGAGTTTCTGGGAGTGAGTAAGGCTGAGGACTCTCTCCCTAATGCCCTCTGTAGGGCGCAGGATAATGAGGAGATGATCTGATTTAGTGCAGTAGTCTTTACATTTCATAAATCCCAGATTATACTCGGCAAGAAAAGGAACATGGCTGCTTGCCCTTGAAAGCATAACCAGAGTGATCTCTCTGGTTTCCTCGTTTTCAGAAAGACTAAAATAATACAACACTTTTTTTCCGTAGTACTTCCCTCTATCAGCCAAGCTGCATGCAGAGCCTGGGTCTACCTGTCTGCACCTGCTTGTTTCTGAACTTAATGTGACACTTTGCCACTGATCTGTTTCCTTAAGCACTTCTTGACTATCCCTACAATGGCTTTTGGAATTAGGTCTAAGAGTCATTCTAGTACTTTGTAGCCATCCTTTCGCGCACAATCAAATCAGACCCATATAATACAGGCCCATATAACTAAAAGTAAAAATCTCATACCTTCAGTAATGCTATTAAGTTGTTTCCCTTTTAAACCATATAATGTCATTACTATTAATGGATAATTTAAAAACATAGTTCTTAGAAGTCATAGTACATGCCTTTTTTTTTTTTTAATTTAGACACTGATTGTTCAGCTATTTGGATGGTTTGTCTACCTGTCCTTGCATATTAACTTACTTTAATCCTTACAAGCTTGGAATGTGGTTTTTCTCTCCCCATGCACCAAAAAATGTTGAAGATGTTATTCTTCACAGGTGGAATGGAATTTAATTTATATTTAACCCATATGGAAGTCAGACAGATCTAGTCCATTCTTAAATGTCTACAATATAACATGGCTTCAACTGTGTTCTCAGCAATATGAATACATTTTCTCCATGTAATATGTTTCCTCCTAGTCTACATTTTCTTGATTTCATAAAGAGACATTTTGTGAAATATTTTTGGTGACTTAGCTTTTTTTTTTTTAAAAGCACTGCCACTGAGAAATGAATGCCTCATTTTTTTGTTCTCTAGACACTGAGCAATGCAAAGCAATCCAATTATTGCAGTGTAACTATCCCTGTTTATTACTAATGTAACCGACATCTCATTTAGTATTTCGTATGGAATAGCAAAATTTGAGATTATGACTAATAATACGCTAACAAAAAACAAGTTTATATCAGAAATAAAAATTAGATCATTGATCTGATCTGATCTAGAACAAGATTTTTTTAATATGTGGGGAATGTTTTTATCTCATTCATAAGCATTTATAAAGAATCCTAGAAACACATAATATACTGATTTCTGCAATTACATTAACTCTGGTATTCATATACTAGTATACTAATTTTCCATATTGCTTGGCAGACTCATGGAAAGCTATCCAGTATTATTATAATATATCTGACCTGACAGATTGAACTATTTCTAAAGGAAATGCTCTCTGCTTACTTTTCTCACCGTAAAATCAATGGTTTGTCAACCAGCAATACAGAATGTACAAATCTGTCTGGACATTAATGACTGAGCCTCTGGCAAGATTATATTCTTTCATTACAGGAGTCTTGATGGATCTCTGAATTCAAACAAAATATCAAACACTTCCTGATTGCTGAACCAACTCTGCTGAGGTCAGAACATGCCCAAGACTATTTAGATAGCCAGTCACTTTGGCATGCAGATCTTTTTGTTGATTATGGTCTTTGCTGGGGTAATATTACTGTTTCGTTTCCATGATCCAAATAAAAATGGCTAGCAAGTCTGTCTCACCTATAATCTCCACTTAGAAAGGACAATAAGACAATTGTCAAGTCACCTGGACTGGCCTGTCTGCTTCCTTCCACCAACTGATCCAAAGACTTAAGTCCACTCCCATAGAGTGGTAGTACTATAGCTATTTGTTTTTTTTTTATTTTTATGAGCTCTGCTATTATTGCTAAGACCTACAATCACCATATCTCTAATATTTTATAAAATACAGTTGAATAGTTTATAGCTGAGCAGTTTACCAAAGTACTAATAATAGGTGACTGAAATCATAACACAGAAAAGTTGTGATTTTTTTTTTTTTGAGATAGTTATACTAAGAATATTTGTTTCACGTTTTTGACATTACAGTATACCACTGAAAATAACTAACTGCATTATTTGCAACACTAAGCTTTTTAAGTTATCAAAGGCAAGTGGAATTGTTTTAGACTCCAACATGTGTGTTTAATTTGAGAGACCGGTGGGTCCACTTGTATCCCATCCATTATCAAAAGATTAAAATTCTCTAAAAGTGCACAGTCCTTATAAACTTGTAGCTTATTTTGAAATCTCAGAGATCTTGGAAGTATTTTCAGAATGTATATTTTATTCTCTCCTTGACAGCTGTTTCAAAATTTGTATTGTCCCAAAAGAAACAAAAAAAACCAAAAATGGATTTAGTCACAAAGAAGGAAATTTAATTGTCTGCATTTTCAGTCCTGATCATTTCACTTTTTTGGAATGTGCAGCGATCTGTTGCTTATTCTTCAGCATTAGCTAGTGTGATCTAGAAAGTATTGGAAAGATCTGCAAAGCTGTTCACATCACCAAACTGATAGATCACTTGCCCAAACATTGCAATACTGTAGTTCTTTATTCACAGACAATGTAAACAAACACCAGGTAGATCAGTATCACAACTTAGCCCAGCATAAAATATGTTCTTTACCTCACTAAATACAGCATTTTAATCAATATTCATACAGTAGCATGGGAAAATAAAGAATGTGAATGTGTTTCACACTTGCTACTGAATATCTGCTTCATTCTAGCAGAAAAGTAGAAGGGTTTGTTCTGTAAAACACCGTTTTCTATCAGCCACAGTTATTATTAGCAGTATTAGCTGATCAGTATCATGAATGATAAAGCAAATAAGAGAAATGTGTTCTGGAATGAAGTGTGCATCTTTTCTGGCTAGAAGTTGAACTTGTAAAAGCCAAAATGAAGACCGTACCTATCACTTTCTATTACATGTATGTGTTATTCAGTATCTGAAAGAATGCATTTAAAAAACTCCCCTTTCGGCTTTCTCTTTGTCTTTTTCCTTCTGTTCCATTTCTACCTACCAACTGATGTATCTTGTGTCTCTTTGCCACCCAACCAAAACCCACTCTCAGTCTGTCCATGTCCATACTCAAGCCTGTCTCCATGTCTCCTCTTCCTCTTTGCAACTTAAGGAGCACCAAGAACAGAAGTAGCAGAACCCTACTGACAAGGGCCACTGTACAATAGAGAGATAGTCACATTTTCAGTGTTACAACACCAGAACTAAAACTCTTACACAAGATTTCTTACCTTTACCACATGCATGATTGTTTTGTAAGCCTGAATATAGAAATGTGTCATGATCTTATGGAAGCTGTGGATAGTGAAGTGATTAATGAGAGTATGGATTCTGAAGCATTTACATTTCAAAGTATGAACTGAACCTTTTAACTTTAAAACTAGGAGTGGCTTGAGTATTGTTACTCATCAGGCATCATTCAAGTTCCAAAAGTGTAGATAAGCAGTCTGGAGTCAAAACTCCTGAATAAGAGTCATCACTATTTCTGTGAAGAACACTATACCAGAATACGAGTGGTAATTTCACTTGAGATAAAGGGCTAACTGTACCTTGGGCAGATAAGATAGCAAAGGCTTTCCTCTTTCTTTTCTTTTTTTTTCTGTGGCAAACCCTCTGGAGCAAAAATACAAATTAAAGCCCAGTGCATCACAGTTTGTTTAAACAAACACAAAAGAAACCTCAGCCTCAGACAGGAATCTAGAAAAAAATACATTCAGAGAAAACAGATGTATGTAAAACACAACAAAACTTTGTAACACCTAGTTCCTATATTTTCTTTGTATTTCTGATACAATATGACTGAGGGTAGAGAAAGAAAAATGGAAGATATCTGCTAATGTAAATGCCATATGTCACCACAAGAGTCTTGCTTTTAAACTATATTTGACCAAAGAGGGAGAGAGAAGAATCATTCTCTTCAAGGAAGATATATCATGCCTCAATCCAACAGCATGAGAGGTGAGTCTGCTGTTACTTTGTGTCCTGACATCCAAGCTGTAGTGATGTTGAACACACATTCCCATCAGGCATGCACACACAAAGCGCATGTATACACCACAAATATACTATGTCTTGTTTGTGGCAAAGGTAACACAGTCCATAGCCCATATTCTTAGAGGAAAGTTTATCATGCCAGATCAAACAATCTGAGAGAGGTGAGGCTGCTGCAGCATCATGTCCCCAGATTCAGCTAATACCAAGGATGAAGATGTATTCCCAGTAGGCATACACAGACAGAGCACACATATTGTACCACATATATTAAGGGCCCACCACATAGATCACAGACAGACACTCAGAGCTATTGCATGAACACAGGTATAAACAACAATCTCATTCTGCTTGTCTCTGTCTGAACAGGAAGAAAATTCACTGGTGAGAATATATTTATATGCATATGTACAAGACTTAGCCTGTCCAGTTCCTAGGTCCTGGATCCCAGTCTCCCCAGTTATGCTGCCACCCAGGAAGAAACGCGCACACACACACACACACAGGCACTCACCTAGACCTGTCATTTACTTCCCTGATCCCCCACTCTAGCCCCTTCTGCTCTCAGCCTTAGAGACACACAGGTGCTCTCTCACACATACAGATGAGCTTTTATGTAACTTAAAACGTTGTATCATGCAAATATTTGTTCAAGCAGCGGGGAACATGAAAATAACACTTTTGTTGCTTGATTTTCTTTTGGAGTGAAGCACCAGAGACTCCTGGGAAAACAGACAAAGCATAAGATTAAAGAAGTAGGAGACAGAAGTAAAGTACTGTTAAAAATACAGAAGTCCTAAAAAACAGAAAAATGTTGAGACTTCTATCGAAAATAATATATGCACAATGTATTTGCATGCTAGAATAGTTTATGCAAATCTTGGTCAGTTATCACATTCCTGACAAGTTTTTAATGTGATATTAGCTCAACAGAACTTGTTTGCATTGTTGCGTTATTTTTTCTATTTGTTCAATTCTTTCATAAACTTGTCAGTTCCCTTTGTTTAATATTTATGATTTTTAATTAGGTCATAGAAATCATTGGTTTACTTTCAATAATGCATTTTCCTTAGAATTTTCAATAAGAAAATAATGACTTTTATGGTTCAAACCATATCCAATTATACAACTCAAACTGTAGACCATAAATTCTTCTCAAAGAGCTCCAATTTAGTCATTTCTGCTCTATATCACTCTTTATTATTTAGGCTACTAAATTGATACAAAAACCTCCAGAGAAAACATTATGCTAGTTGTATATTTTTCTTTCACTTTTGTAGTATGGCCTTTCTGTGAAGGCTCATACATCTGCTAACTGTAGCATTCTTAAGAGGTGAAAGGGTGATCTGATTTGTATCAGATAGTGTTTCAGCTAAACAGAAGTAAAACGTGCATGATCATTGTCTTCTTGTTATTTTCTTAGAAATTCAAGTTTCTTTCATAGAAACATATGCATTCACTATAACAGGATAAATCCTCATCAGTTGCCTGTCATTAATTAAAGGAATTAGACATGAAAGACACTTATTTTTCTTAAGTTTGTTGATCATCTCAGAGCATCCCATCTTACATATAATTTAACTTGCATTGTAAATGGACCTAGAAGTTTAGAAAGACTTCTCCTAAGGGCTCTGCTTCCTCGGAGTGAATCCTTCACCTCAAGATTTGTTACTCCTCTTGACCATGTCAGAAAAGCTGAAAAGCATTATGTAAAAAGCCTACAAAATTTTAATTGTTCAGGACTACGTCTGACAGCCTGATTTTTTTTTCTTTTAATATTAGTGTGAATTGTTGAATCATTTCAGAGAACAATACTAAAGGAAATCAGAAGGAATTAAGAAATTATTCTTGTTTTGCTAAGTAAGATTTTTAATTTTTTAGGGGAAAAATATTTATATCTGTTCAACTTAAAAACCATAACCTCAATAAACATAAAAACGGATTAACAATTATAAAATAAATTTTCATCTCAGTCTTGAGTCTACTTCAACTGAGAGCCTGGGTTTATTTTATATTTAATATCATTGAGAGCTAGTGCTCAGTATATGGTGGTTCCAGGATGCTGATCTCTCCTATGTTCCTGAGGATAATTTGGGGGGGCTAAAGCAGAATAAATACAGCATTAGAGAGGAAAGAATCAGAGAAATAAAAAGTAGGTTTTGATGTGGGTATGGGTTTGAAGGGCATGGCAGGGTAGGAATGTTTCATGGGGAATTAATCTAGCAATATCTGTAAAACATGCTTTCTCTAGCTCAGGGAATTCCTGAAGAGCTGACTGACAGAAGCACACAAAATAAGAAGGATCACTTTATTAAGCTCTTTTGTTGTCCTCTATATAAATATCCAGTACTGGCTATACTTCAGCTACAGGATTGAGTTAAGGATTAGTTAAGTAGGACTTTGTTAGGTTCAACCTGATCTGGCCAATGGCCATCCTTGTGACTTGGACCCTGGGCCCGGGCTTTAGCCTCTGCCCTGCTTGGCTGCTGAGAGAACCCAAGAGAAGGACATTTTCCTCCCATATATGTGCACCTAGTATATTTCCCCAGTCCTTAGAGCAAAATGGGCTCACACTTGAAGGGATAAGGAAGAAGCATTTGTGTTCAGCAGAGTATAATTCTATCCAGAAAATGTCCTACTACAAATACTGATTGTCTTCTGATCAAAATCTGTGAAACCTCCTAGCAAAGCCTTGCTCTTGTTCTGGTCTCCATAAAAACTAAACTCTTGGTATCTTCTTAGGCCAAGTAGCAACATTCTACATGGAACCAAAGGCTATAGCATTGCTAGTAACCTGTTAAATATCAATGCAGCATTACAAAATGAAAACTGTTTTCTCAGTAAGAGTGTTTAGAAAAAGCCTAGAAAATGGCACACAAACTGTTCATGCTGTAGAGGGTAAGAAACTCAAGACTCAAACTGCTATGTATTCTTAATTCAGATGCTTAGCACATGCATCTTGACTCAGTCTTAATTATATGAGTGGAATGGTCTGTTCCCCTGTGTTTAGTTCTGTGCGCTGGTAGGATGATGGTTAGCTAGTGAACAGCTGTTCAATATTTTGTTTTAGTCTTGTGCATTGTGTTGTTCTATATCGTGTTTATTGCACAGTTTTCAACCCCTTTATAAATTTAAAATTATTTCTTTCCTTTGGGGGTATTTTATAAAACTAATCATTACACTGTATTTAAGTGCTTCACACATATGAAGCATTTTCACAATGGCCCTGTGAGATGAAAGATTGGTAATTATTACCCCATTGTTACAGATGGTGACAGATAATTTAAAATAAAAGTGTCTACTTGTTTCTGAAGACCTGTCTGAGATACTTTTCACGTGGTCTTGTGACCAGGGAGTTTGAGTAACCTGATGTAGTGGAATGTGTCTCTGCCTATGTCAGTGGGGTTGAAACAAGATGATTTTAAGGTCCCTTCCAAACCAAACCATTCTATGATTCTATGATGTCCCTCTGAAATTTTAAGCAGAAAACTGCCTTGAGAGCTGAGCAGAGTTTATTCAGAGGAAGAAAAATACTAGAGAATAAACAGAGCTATCAGCATTGGTCATGTTACTTAGCAAAGTAGGTGGCTACAAGTTTTATGTAGCACAGTACTAGGATTGACAGTATTGTTTCTGACACATCATCTAGCTTTAATACTGGCTCCAAATTGAGCATATATATGTAATTCCTCTTGATTTGTTTTGTTCTAGGTTTTTTAAATTTGTTTGGCCATTTTTATGTGCTTTTTAAAAAATTTATTCATATATTCAGATCTCATTCAGTCATATATCCTACCCTCCCACCATTGTGTAATTCTTATTGCCCTTCTTCCTCATTTCTGCATTAGCATTCTTGAGTTAGAGAACTCTAAAATTATCTGATATTACTCATGCTTGCACCTATGAGAATATACAATTAATTTCATTCATTCAAACCTTTCATCAGATATATAAGATTAGGTGGTTTTGTGTCTCTAGCCAATGTATCAGCTGAGTAAGTTTATATTTACTCTGCTATCTTTTGTTACCTTGATTTTCCTACTGAAACTCTAGATCACTTCACAGTGAATTTCTACTTATGCCATACATTTCCATCTCCATCAAAATACAATGTAAATTGAATGATGTCTGTTGCATTTTGTTGCATACTCATTGTCTTTTTAATCTCACTATAGTCTCTGAAAAGATAAAAAAAAAATTAATTTATCAACTATGGAAATCAGCCTTAAAAAAGTCATGAAGCTGAATATACCTTTGCCACTTATGTGACAGAAAACAACAGTTGCAACAGAGCTTTGAAGATATACAAGCTATTTAAAAATATGTCTTTTATTTTGTTACATAAGATTTAGCAATCTTTTATAGTTGGATATTTAGTGTTATTAAATGGTGATGATATAGCGAGCAACTGAGTTAAACCCTTAAAGTGACTGAATGTTAGGCTAACATTCTAATTATAGTATTGACATTGGTAGAATATTACTAGTAATTCAAGTTTAACATGTAAAAAAGTGTGTTTAGATCCACTTCATTTTTTGAAGGATCAGTGCTGTAAATAAATGTTCTGTCTCAAGAGAAAATTCAAGCAACTTTTGCCATCATAAATAATGTGCATCTTTTCAAACATGAATTTTTTTCCAGATATATGTAAGATGCCAGAACATTTAAAGGGTTTTATGAGATATATAAATCTGGTTTTGTTGCACTCCAGAAAGTTGGGG
>JAWWLZ010000082.1:74207613-74221114 GCA_035041345.1 Poliocrania exsul | reverse complement strand
ATTAAAGTGCCTGCCCATTATCTTATCTCATACAAAAACTTGGCTTGAGAGTCTTTTTGCGGACTTTTACGGCAACAAAATGGAAAGCTAATACAAACCACAACAATTTCTAATTGTATGTATATTAATGGAAACCGACCTTGGGGGAACAGCTTCTCAGAGAACACACCACACGCAATGTGGGGATGAAACCAAAAAGCATTTATTAATGGTGGATTCGGGTTTTAAGGGGCCAGTTCTGGGAGGTCTGAGGGGAGGGTTCTGGAGTTTGGACCCAATAGGGCAGGAGGAGGGGCAGAGTGGCTAACTGACAACTTGAACATCCATTGGGGAAATACCTGTCAAGTGACAGGAGAACGGACCAATAGGGACTCGGGGATCAAGGCAGGACTGGAAGAGGAGACAGGCACCATTTCCAGCAGACTGTTGGCAGTGCCAGACAGGGTTGGCATCCCCATGAGGGGCTGCCCCTCCTCGGATCTACCCATGGGTCTGGGATGCCATGGTGGTGGCATGCTGCTGGCGGCTGCCTCCCACGCTGCCTGGTGTGGACGCAGCAGCACTCCCCATCGGCGATGGGGGGGCCATGGTGTTGTTGCCAGGCAATGGTGGTGGCAGCAGCCAGGGTCAGGAGACCATGCGGCAGGGGACTGCTCCGGGCGGGACCAGTCCATCCCAGGAGATTTGCCTTGGAGCCCTTGTGGTGCCGTGTTCCACCAGGAGAAGCCACAGAGGGGGGAACACAAGGGGGAAAAGAGCTTGGGGGGAGGGGGTGCAGGAACCATGTGGGGGGATACAGAACTCTTCTGAACTCAAACCCATACAGAGAAAAATGTATTAATTATAAACTCCAACAATAAATCCTGCATGTGCAGCTGGTCAGGTCCTTGGGGATGCATGTCAGTGTTTCCCCATAGTATATTACTAGAGTTCATGACTTAGACAAGAGTGTGGGGGTTGAGGCGGCCCTGCACAAGAAATGCTTGAGGAGGCAAATGGTTTGGAAACTTCCCTTTGCTCAAGAAACCTGTTGTGGTTTATAGAAACATAGGTTGAGAGAATGTGTGAGAACAACAATTCTGTCTTTCCATCAGAAGGTGGTTCTCAGTTAAGCTAGATAAGAAGCATTCCTTTGCTCACAAGTGGAGGAAGGGAAGAGAAGGAGGGAAAGAGTTCATAAAAGCAGCATTGCACAGGTCAGAAAGTCCCTTGATATATAAAAAGCCGAAGACCTGCAGCTGGTGTGTATGCTTTTGTCACCCAGCTGTGAGTTCTGGCAGCTGTGTAGTGTTCCTGAAATAAACTTCCTTTCTTGCTTAAAAGTCCATGCCTTAGCTCTCTGATTACCTGCCTGAACATTGAAGCTTGCAAGAGTCAACAGCAATCAGCCACTATTGAGTAATAGCAGATTTCAGGTGTCAGCTCACACTCTCTTTTATACAGGTATGACAACATAATCTCACTAAAAATTTTTCTGCTAAACACACTTTATTATACAAAAAGTAAATTAAAAAAAAAAAAGAGAGAGAGAAATCTAGTTTGGGAATTACTTTACTCATTTCATAAAAACCTGAATTTGCATCAGAATAGAGATGATCTTTGGCTCTAAATCCAAGAATGACATCTTTATTCAGAGCTCCTGCTGTGCAGTAAGAAGAGGGCAGCCGCACTAGCCTGTAGTAAGCCTCCTGCTATAATTCCTTGCTAGCCAAGGACTAAAATGTGGGTCATACTGCTAGTCTGCTCAGTCATCACAAGGACCTGGTGATACTCTAGACCAAGTATATTTCCCCCAGATGTCGTCTTGGGTATAGAGAGGCAGCAAATCAAGATCTTAATCTGTTTTTCATAAAGGAAGAAATACCATGTAAAGCCATTCATTCATTTTTTAGGTAGTTAAGTTGTGAGAAGAAGATTGTAATCCTACAATGGTACTGGTTACAGCTGCAGTATCATCTTTTGACTTTCCAGACAACTGTTCTTTCTGTAATGCTGTAATATTTGTTTTGAATATAGAGGCTGTTCTTCCTACTGAGATGTTCCCTTCCATGTCCATATCTACAGTACCCATATAGACAAGAAGTAGCATTTTTCAGATCTGGTAGCCTCAAAATGAAGGAAATGGAAGAAATTACTGAGATGAAGGAAGAACTTCAAGAAAATCCAGGTCAACAACAGATGAGGAACAACAACAGCAGTAACAGGCACAATTATAAAACAGTTCCATCCAGTGAAATTTGGAGCATGGCAGAATACTAAATAGAGACCTCTCTTATCTTCTTATTTCAGAAAATTCTCCTATGCTGATTTCATGTATAAGGAAAAATTCCCCATGTCTCTGGTATGTCTTTCATGTGCGCATGTGTACTTTTCTCCAGCTTCTCTTTCTACAGTGGATATATCATATTAGCCAGATTTATGAGGACTAGAGAAAGAGCACATAATTATTTATGCAACACTAATGAAATAAATACTTGCCTTAGGACTTACTGAGACCATTCATTATTTTCTTTTCTTTAAAGTTAAAAAACCTCATTTTTTCCTTTCCTTTAGTGGCTTAACTTCCTAAAAATTTCACCCTTTTGTATAGTTTATCTTTTCTGCTTCATTTTTTTGTTCTCTTCTTTATACCTAACATCTAATGCTGACCTTCATTTAAACTCAGTACTGTGTTAGGTCTTTCCTTCACAAATAGTGCTGAGAAGTGTATTTTAACAAAATAAAGGATTTTCTTTGCAGCAATCCATTAACTTTTTACAAAGGACACAAAAAGCTGCATACACTAATGAATGTCACTGAAGAGATAAAAAGGAAAAGCACTTTTTTCTGCCAATTCAGAACATATGTATAGCTTTGTCATCTCAAGGCCACAAATCAAGTTTCTGTCAGAGATACAAAAAAAAAAAAGGAAATTGTTTCAAAATGAAGACTGGCAGGAAAACCAGATCTTTTAGAAAAGCGGCCTCTCTAAAAATTAGTATCAGGATACCTGCATGTCAATGACTGTGCTAATGAGGTGGTATTACTTAGTGTCAAAGAAATCTTTGTGTGTCAAACCTTTCAATCACAGATCATAGAAACATTTAGATTGAAAAAGAACTCTGAGGTCATTGAGTCCACCCGTTGACCCAGCACTGCAAAGTCCACCACTAAGCCATGTCCCTAAGGCCCACAGCTACTCATCTTTTAAATACCTCCAGGGCTGGTGACTCAACCACTTCTCTGGGCAGCCCATTCCAATGATTAATAAGCCTTCCAGGGAAGAATTTTGTCCTGGTATTTATAAGACCCCTTGCTCTGAGCTACAAGCTCATGGAAGAGGTTTAAAGTATACCTTATTTTAAAGTACACTTTAAAAATATACAAGGTTCCAAAACCTTCAGTTCTTTTAATACTTTAAGAGAGACTGCAAAGGAGAGGACTGTACGTGTTTCTCAGGAGGTACTTTGCTGGCAACCTTTAGCAAAAAAGTGCACTGGGCAAATATTTAAAGGGCAACATTCAACCAAAATAAAGCATTCCACAAAGCATTGACCTAGCACATGCCAAGCCATGCAATTTAGCAAAATCCAACCCACCTGGCTTTAAGTTACCAAAAGTATTAAGAAAGGAGATTAGGAGAGGAAGGAAAGAAAGAGAAGACAGAATTATAGCTACCACCCAGAGTCCTGTGCAAGTCCAGCTTCCATGTGTCCAGATGGCAGGGTTTGAACAATATGGAGAGAACGTGTTGCTTTGGCCCCTGCTGTGGCCACACGCTCAACCTCCAGGTGGGACTTCCAGCTGGGATGCTGGAAGTGTCAGCTGGTGTGCCAGCTAGTCTAGGGCTCAGTCAGGCGTGGTATAGACGGTGCTCCTGTGCCGCTTTTCACTGACAGCTGCACCAGGGCTGCCAAAGGAGAGTCCAAAGGCCTGGAATGTGAGACAAGGTATCATCTCACTTTTGTGAAATTTGACCTGTCCCTTCTTCCACCACACCCACACGCGAGTTGAGTCTGAGCCAATAATATAATAATCCAGTGTCCCACAATATCTAACACAAACCTCCCCTGGCACAGCTAGGCTCTGTTTCCTCTTGTCCTATCACTTGTTTCTTGGAAGAAGAGTCTGACACCCTACTCACTGCAATCTCCTTTCAAGGAGTTGTAGAGACTCATATTGTCTCTTCAAAGTATGAGGAAAATGTTTAATCTTGTGCTCTTTTCTCTGTCTAACCTGATTTTAGAAAGATTATTAGGAGTTTCTCACCCAAAATATATAGAATTCCAGTCTGGATTTTCACTTTGCTATGGATAACAGACAGCTATCATTATAAACATTAGTAGAGTGAAATATATGTGGTATATATTACAAGAAAGTATTATAAAAAATATGCAATTTTTACATATGCAAGCCAAAAATTGCTTTTAAGGAAAAAAAATTCAAATGTGATTAATTTGAAGAACAAACCCTTATTCCTACTGGAGCTGAAATTTATTTAGTCCTCCAATTTTAGACCTTAATGATCTACTACTAAAAGAGTAAGCATATATTAAGATAATGATAATAAGTAAAACGTAAAGAACTCAGTAATGCTTAATACTTTTTTTTTTCAAGTAAATCATATGTCCTATATCACTGAAAATATTTTAGTTTAAGGTATTCTGGTGTCTTAGACCTGTATTATCTTCTGGATACTTCATTCCTGAGAGGAGTGAAAACAAGGAATCCCTTTTTAGGTGTGGAGGACATATGAAAATATTGGATGACAGAGTTGTCAAATTATAAGCAAAAATGTACATGTGTATCAAACATTTCCTAGAGTTCTTACTGTCATGTCAAAACTGAGCATATTGTGTTGTATGCCACAACTCTCTGATGCACTGAGCTCCTAAAACTGCGTTAGGAAAGCCTGTGTTGATTCAGACTCTAGGGTTCTCGAATTAATAACATAAATTCTGCCATTCATCTATGTTTAAATGTTCAAAACTACTGTCAGAATGGGATAATGAGGACTGTGTTTTGATAACAATGCTCTGTAGAAGTAAAATATTATCCCAAGGTTGACTGGTTAAAGTTAATAAGAAATTACTTTCGCTTAAAACATCCACATAATAGATAAACTAGGACATTGTTTGGTGAGTGTCTAGCATAGAAAGGGAGACAGCAGATGAATTTACAGTATAAACCTCTACTAGCAGAAGCATAAGACAGTGCTGCCTTTGAAAGTGACACTCACCTTTACAAGAAAACAACATTCAACACCTTTCACAGTTGCTTTAGTTCTGGCTTTTATTTTTTCTCATATCTTATTATATAGTGAACCAGACAGTGAGAGATAACTTGATCCTCAGAGAAGAGAAGCATCAGAGTGAACAATAAAAACTGTGACTATAGGTTAAGCATCTCACTACCTAAGGACATTGTTTAAAAAAAGGTGATTTGAAAAAGCAGCATGATCCTTATTGATAAGTTGTTTGCAGGAAGGGAGGCTGTGATTCTTACCAATGCTGAGACCTCATTTTTTGGTTGTATTGCAGTGTCATTACCTCTTCTCCACACTTTATTCTGGCAGGATGCGTCTCAGTCTTTCTGTGTACCAAACAGTCAGAAGAAGAATCGGATGCTCTATAAACTTTAAAAGGGCACAGGTAGTCCCAGTGACTATCTTTACTGGATATGAGATAAAGATGTTGGAACTTGTTCTGGGTCCCTTTCCTTCTCTACAAGATCCTAAATTTGATTTGTACTTATCTATAATGAACTGTATGATATAAATCAGGGGTTCTTCATTCAGATACTGACTGATAAATCAGATTACTTTTCTGAAGGTGCTCAGGGAGTGATACTCATTTCCCATCATTTCCCAAGGGCAGTTATCTACATTTCTATAGGACAGGAAATAGGCTTCAGGACATTATTCATCTCATCCAGAGAAAGTTGTATTTTGGTTTGGATTGAAATAAAATGTATTTGATCTCTTGAAGCTACAAATAGACCTGAAATATGGAATTAAAGGAGGATGATTCCAAGGAACTCCCTAAAGCATCTCTTCTACCATTCAGCTGCAGCTCATGTGGAACTGACAGTGGAGATAATATTTTCCTACTCTTCTCCTCTATCTCTTCTTGTAAAGGCTCATAACAAGTTTCCATAGGTCCCTACAATCTACAAACTATTCATAGTCAGTGCCTAGAAAGAGTGAAATGGAAAGCATATGGAAATATAGTGAATGAGACAGAATATGCATCACTTTTGTATTTCTCCCTTACAGAGGAATAAAGGCTGAACTTGTTACTGAGGTCCAAGTACTTCATTGAAAAGGTTGAAAAAAAAGATGTTTCATCCACAGAATCTTAACTAAGCAGGTAAAAGCGGGAGTGGCTTTTCACTTTCTCTTGAAGTATCAGATGGAGATCTACGGGTAGAAGTAAGGCACTGAGGAAGGCAGAGCTAATGTTTTGGTGAAGTTCATTAAGTGCTGTTGCTTCATGACACAAAATTTTTGAAAATTCATAGAAAGAATACTATAACATTAAGAACAAAACTTAACTTGTTTTCTCTTGGAAATATATATATATATTGAGGGTACTTATAAAAAAAGCAATTTGTCAAAAGGTAGGTTTATATGGACTCATGCTGTCAAAATCCCTATGCAGTAAACCATACCGCATCTTTAAAGAAGCAAGAAAAATATATCAAAGGCATCAGATACATGCCCATGTTCTGAGACCTTTTCAGGAACAAGGATAAGTGAAATGGTTTGTGGAGACAAGTTAATGTGCCCTGAACAGTGGATAATAGTCCTAAGGAAGTTTCTGTGATCAGGCATACTGTATTCAAGGCTGCGAGAAGTAATTATCTCAGCAGATGTTTGCTGAGTTCCAATAAAGGCTCAAATGTCAAGAGATTCTGAAAGATTATAAAGAAATAATTTGCATCATGCTAGGCATCTTAGTCAAAACCATGAATAAGTGTTCATATGTGTCGTTTGCATGTGCAATTCTTACGCGGTTAGGGCTTCTCTATTTCAGAATCCTAAGCAGTCCAGTTGAAACTCATTTTCTTTTTCCTTCAGTAGAAAGAAATATCTCAAGATACTCAAACAATGATCTATACAGATTGTTTATTTCCATGAAGAGAGGAAGAGAGAACCTTAATAATTTCTCCCCAAATTGCTTTTTATTCAATTAGTTTTGGTTTGCTGTCTGTTCATATTTTCCTTGTTTATGCAAAAGAACACATTAGTCGTTCTCTTATCCAGTGGTAACTTTACTCTCTGATTAAAGAATTGTTTGTTTGTTTGGGTTTTTTTATTTTCTTCATTGGAACATATTTTTTTCCAAGACATAATATCAGTCTTTTTTTCTTTGTTTCTCTTATAATCACCCCTTGAGCTAATAAGTTTATTTCATAAAATTAGCCCAAACTATTCATACCCAAAGGAAATTGAATTTCCTGCACATTTGCAGAAATATATATGTACACAATTTTGACATTTATTGAAAGTCTAGGGGGAGTTTCCCTTGCTGAGCATCCACCTGTCTCCCACATTTCCTTCATCTTTTTATTTTTTTCTAAATTGTTATGTACTATCTCAACTAAGAATACCAGGAGCATGTAGCAATTATCCTATTTTCTTCAAATGACAGATGTTCCAAATGCTCATCCCTCTCCTGCAGGGGTTGGATGAGGGAAATTGCCTCTGTTGCAATGTAACTGCAGTTGGGCACCAAAGATGCAGTATAAATTTGGTAGAAAACAAAAAATCTTGCTTCAATTTATATACTTTCATTTTAATACAAGGTGAGTTTTTTGCAGGACTTGTTTTATCACTATAAACATATATTTCAATTGGAATGGATTGTTCTTATTTATACTTGCTCTTGAAATAGCATACTCAAAAAAAAAAAAAAGTGTTTTCCATCTTTCCAGGAAAACTTTTTGACAGTGTTCAAGGTGTTATAAATGACCACCCAGAATGACCAAGTCACTCAGCAAACAGGGTAGTTTTTTAATTATATAGCTAATGAAAATCACAGAATAAAACAGTGCTGGGTGTAACCGCAGAGTCACCGCTCTGTCAGCACACCACCTTAGAGCTCACAGGCTCTGCTTATATACAGTCAAAACATACATATTCTTTATTTCTGGTTAAATGATTTACCTTTTTAAATCTTCCCATCTGATTCTGTCAGGAAGGACTGCGATATTCTTAGCTTAAATTTTTACTTGAGAAGCTCAGCTGCTCAGGTTTTATCTCTCTGTCTTGGGGTACTCCCTCCTTGTCTTAGTTTCGTCTTTCTCCTATTGTGTTGAAGTACCTGGCTTAATCTTTGTTTCCATTGTTTCTATCTTGTATCAAAAAGCTGCTTAGTCATTAACTTTGGCTTTCTTTTTGTATGTTAAACTAAGTTCATGTCTGGCTTATAGTTGCTCTGTTGCTAAATCTTTACTGCATACTCTGCAACACCCAGATTCAGTGCCTTCAGAATCCCATTGAATGATTTGGCAAGCCATACAGTATACTTTATTATATTTTTGACAGGAATTAGGCCTACATTTCTCATAAAGGTAAACATTAATGCCTATAATTCCTTAGAGATCACCTATTTGCTTATAGTCTGTGGCTCCACAATAGTAGAGTAGTGTCATTATTCCAACACCAGTCACAGAAAGCACAGAGGAAATCATTCTAGCCCAGAGATACAGTCTGCTACCCTTGTCAGAGAGGATTGTGCTTACTGCTTCTCACTTCATGCCCTCAGGGAGAGGCAGATTCCTCTACAGATCTGATGGCTCCCACTGTGGTCTTTACCAGTAGGACAAAACCACTCATTTATGCTGATCACTTCCTAATTTTGCAGTGGGAACACAGGCCAATCACCATGAATCTCATAGTCCTGCAATGATTTATTGCCCACTCTGTGCAGCTAAAAGAAAATTCTCACACTTAGATTGGAAAAGGTACCATATAAAGTGAAAAAGTGTCATAGGATATTGCCACACAATCACAGCAGCAGATTTGTCTCACAGCTCAGCAAAACCATAGATTTCTATATGACTGCTTGTGCCCAGGCTATATAAATTTAGTTACCAGAACTGTATGTCAATCACCATGTTTAAGCTCCTTCTGTATACTCCTTGCCTTCACAGAAAATAAAACAGATTCTTTCATTACAAGCCATTTGTGTATGAGAATTATCCGGTTCTTAGTTTTAATATTTCCTTTGCTGAAATAATGTGACACCAGAAGCTTATCTTTAGAATATATTTTGGCCCAGTTTCAGTATTCTGTTTGGAGAACTCTCGGTTTATCAGTCTGAATTTTAATTTGTGTTTTAGGCAAACATATTATCATGTTAAGGAAAAATACAAAATTTTTGTGCCTTCAGTTTGGCATTTGGCTCACAAATTTAGCATACGCCTTTTAAAGATTCTGTAAAGTAATAGTATATGCAGCCAGACATATGTTAGAAGTGTCTGATTGATGAATACAGGAAATTTCTTCTGTCAGACTGTACCTACTAGTAGGTCAAACAATTGTAATGTAAAAATGTTTTACTGCACTATTGATAAATGTAACTGACTTTCAGTATAATGGTCATTAAGGTAATGTATATGTCTAAGTGGGTTTGCATATGATGTTACCCAGAGAGGTTTTCATTCAACATGCTTGGTCTTCTGCTGCATATTTTACCAATGGAGTGTTCTAAAGGGGAAAGGAACAGTGCTGGAATTCAGTAAAAATACCTAAGGACTTAATTGTTTTACAGTCAGTAGCATGATTTACCACCTAAGTTTCTACTAGAGAAACAATGTGTCATGGCACAAGCAATCCAGGAGATTTCAGGAGACTGTCAAAGACAATTCATGATGATTCATTAACTGATGAATTAATGATTGCTGGATTAACTAGGAAGATGCTTCTAGTTGGACTGCGTACTCATAAATGAAGAAGAATGGATAGATATGGCATACTTCACATCAGTAACTATGAGATAGTAGAGGTTAAGATTCTCAGAGAAATGAGATAAAAGGTAGAGTCATAGTTTTGCACTTTGATGGACCAGATTTGGGGTTGTTCAGGGATTTACTTGGGAAAACAATGGGAGAAGTGCCAGAGGCCAATAGGGACAGGAGACCTGATCTACTTTGAGCACAGTGACAGACCATACTTTTGAAAGTGGCCATTGTCATTTGAGGCTGCTCTGTCTTGTCTTTGAAAGATCCTGGTATTTCACGAAAACAGGTACAAGAGTAAAGTTTACTGCCCTACCACATGAAAAAAGGTTCAGTTTCAGCTCAGCAGTGCTGCCAGGGATATGAAAGATAAAAGCTTTCCTGGAGGAGGTAAGGACGAAAACTTGAGGTGCTAGCAGGCAAGGCTGTAGATGAAGCAGTAACAGTTTGAGAAACAGCTAGAAAGCATGGGAAATAAATCCACACAAAATTGGCCTTAACAAGTTCTGCACTTTATAAAATACCTTGGAGTTTGAAAACTTGTAGCATAAAGTGAGGATAAGAACAGACACAGCCTAAGCTTACAGGATATGTAATTAATTGACAAAGTAGAAACAAAGTATTCTCGGTCATCCAGAAAGAAAAATTACAAAGCCATTGTCATAAGTCGGTATACATCCTGCTACTCACCCAGTGGAATTAAGCAGAACAAACTTGCAATATGTGATGACTGAAGGATCCCAACACTTGGAAACTTGTTGGAAGAAGACATAATTGATATTACTATGGGGTCTCAGTATGATAAAATTGTGTGAAATAAAAGTGGCAATACTTATAAAATTAAAATGGGAGTAGGTTTGGGAAATTATTACTGACCTTTGGATGAAGCAATATGATCTCTGCCAACCTCTTCTAATGGAAATCTTCATAAATGAAGGATATTTGATTTAATCATATTATTTCTTCTCTTAAGAGAGGAAAACAATAATTTACGAAAGAAGAAGGAGTACAATCTATAGATAATGCCTGGGATTCTACCTTTTATGTGATGTTACTCTTAAAAATAAAAGCAAAAAAAAAAAAAGTAAAAATCAGAGGTTTTTAATCCTTGACATGAATAATTTTCCTCTGTGTGTTTCAGTTCTTTACTCTGATGAGAGCAAACTTTCCTCATTATGGCCTACTAGATATGACCTAGCAGCTATAAAAATGTATTGCAACTATTAGACACCCTTTCTGATGAAATTAAAGGACAACTTGATTCATGAAAACTACGGAGATTTTTAAGGTCTGCTAATTCCAGTGTCCTTAGTCCTTGGTAATTTAATTATTTTTCATGAGGAGATTCATCCTTTTTTTTTTTTTTTCCAACAGGCATTCGTGGTTCAGTGGGCACTTGCAGGGTTAAAGCTGCATCTGCAGCTTCATTCTGGCAAATGCCTATCCTTGCTATGCACCCGTAATGAAGCATGCTTATTATTCCATGTTAGAAACACTGCAGTTATCAAGATGGGAGCAGCAGATGTTTTCAGAAAGGCCTGGGGACCAGTAAAACGAGCAGGATGGAATCAGGGATTTTGAAGGAGGAACCCAAAATGGAGAACTTCAATTTCTTAAAGTTTTGTTTCAAAATAAATACCAAGGTCACTTCTTCATTTAATACTGCATGGTTTCAGCCTCTACTCTTGTCCAAAAATATTCAATACCATTTTAGCTGATGACACCACCACAACTTATGATATGGGAATATTTGCAAAGAATCACCAGATAGGAATATGATCAGAGATAACAGAATGCTTGATTACCGTTCATTAAATTGTCTCCAGCTTTCTCGATCTCAAAACTTAACTTT
This sequence comes from Poliocrania exsul, assembly GCA_035041345.1. NCBI lineage: Eukaryota > Metazoa > Chordata > Aves > Passeriformes > Thamnophilidae > Poliocrania > Poliocrania exsul. Next base: position 74,209,320 of record JAWWLZ010000082.1, on the reverse strand, counting down.
TACTGGTTTAAATTAGTTCTTCAAGCTAATGTTTGAGGCATTTTATATGAAATGGTAGGAGGTATATTCAGATAACATAACGGATGTTTACCAAATGAGGCAATAAAGTATGCTTATAATTCTGTCTTCATTTCCAACAGACCATGGCAACCCTGGTATCCTGTAGAGGGTTGTGTTGTCCTTCCACAGTAAATGCTCTAATTTCAGATGTGCTGAATACTTTCTTAGCAGAATGCATATAGTCAAGTGCCAAAGAAGAGTCATGGATTAATGCAGACAGCTCACATGATCTGTTCTATAATGAGGCATTCCAGTCATGCACATGGGGCAGATGCTATACCAACTACCCTGGACATGACTGGTTCTAGAAGAGAGAGAACATCAAAGTGCCTGGACACAAACTTCTGCATATCATTCAGTGTGTGAGCAATGCAAGCATTCAGATGAGTGGCTTTCCTAATGCAGACATAATTTATTTCTTTGTTGCATTTTTAGATGAGATAGCCAACTCAGTATTGTTTCTTTATGAAATATTCTTGAAGAACAGAACATGGATCTTTTTACCCTGATGTGTCTAAATGAAGAAAAACTGGATGACATGAAAACACAGAAGGAAACACTGTCTTTAGGCAGATGAAACCAGATATGTTTCTAATAGTGTTTCACAGCAAGGTGATTGTTGAAACATAAATAAATGATAATTATATTTTCAATTAATATAAAATACTACTCTTTTTGAATTAAAATTGAGATTCTAAAGGACAAAATAATAGAAAGTTTCTAGGAAAAAAGTATCAGAAAGGGAAACTACTGACTCAATACAATTCAATAGCTGATTGAAATCTTATGAATGAGGGCTATTAGGGCTAAACCAGCCCTCACCCAAAGTTGTATCACCTGTAGGCAATTTTAGTGTTAATCTTGAGTTCTAAATATTCCCTTCTAAATCCATTTTAAAGATAACTGAATTAGTAGAACAAAACTGTAACATCTTCACCGTGTATGTCAAGAGTGAATGATAAAAAGATTAACTAGTATATAAAGCAATACAGAGAAATTAGTAACAAATGATGTACCTGACTTTCTGCCCCTCCATTAAGTTGCAAATTATAATTGTGTTACAATACGTTATGATGTATTAACATGTTTGTATGATTTTGCAAGTTTACTGAGTATAAGAGGTTGAGTCCCAAGGAATTGTATTTCCTCTGTTCAGTATTGCAGTGACAGATATGGAAGATGTCTTGGGTTGAGCTAGCAAACTGCCAACTGCCCAAGTACAGAGTTAGAGCTTCCTTCTCCTTGCTGAGAAAAGGCAGGAAAGGGGGAAAAAAAAAACCTTTAAACTAGGTTTATGCCAAAACTAACTATATATTTATATAGGAAAAAAGAAAATTAAGAGAAAATTACAATATAACACACACTTACACAAGTTAGGTATAATGACAATTTTCTACCTCCAACCAAAACCAGATTCCAGACACCCAGTAAGAAAGTACAACAACAAAATATTTCTACTTCCATGAGTTCAAACAAAAGGCAAGTAGTGGCAGCAGCAGCAGCAAGGCACACTTCAGCAGGACAACTGCTGCGTGTCCTGCCTGTACTTCAGCCATGATGGAACTGGACTAACACCTCCTACTCCTGCACTCATATCTTAGGTTTGCATCATCTGGTATGAAATATCTCCCTGGTTACTTAGTCAGG
>JAWWLZ010000082.1:74194338-74207513 GCA_035041345.1 Poliocrania exsul | reverse complement strand
CTTAGTCAGGTGATACCTGTCTCTCCTAATCTATGTAGATTCTCTGAGCCTGCTAATTTGAGGCCTAGCTAAAACTAAAGCCCAAACTACCACAGAAGGAAAATGCAATTGTAGCACTGAAGGTATCACATCTCTTTCAAAGAGCTAGAATAAACAGACAAAGGAAACAGGATTCTACCTTTTTATAGCAGGGGCTTTTTTAAAAAAATTTAATACTATGCAATTGTCCCCCAGGAAATCTCACTGCAGATTGAAAATTTGGGATTAGGGTTGGTACTGTTAGGCAGTTTTTTCTACTCAAGAAAAGATTAGTGTTTCTTATGACATTTTAAAAATCCTCTTCCAATTTTTGCATGCTTCTTTCCTTTGCTATGGTTGTTCTAGTACTTGATTTTGCTTGCAAGAGTCTGTTTACACAAAGTTTAGTTTCTACAGATTGAAATGCCTTGCCCTGATAGTCCCTGACAAGACAGAGCAGATTCTGAACTCCCTCTTCAGTGAGTGTTGTGTTAGTGCTGGCTTGGCAACAGAGGGAAGAATGCTTCTTGGACAGTTGCCGAGCTGCCATTCCATGCTTCTTTGCACACTACACATATTTAAAGAAGCATTTAACCAGGATTTTTGTCCAAGTACCTTTTAGTGATGTGAAATCATGTTCCCTTGATCTAGTATCACTCTAATGTGGTCAGCTGATTGTTGTACTCATCCATAGTCCATATCTATGTGATGCAATACCAGATCAAATACATTCTATTGAAGCCATTGATGAATTGTGAATCTCCTTGTCCACCTAGGTGATCACTGGAGAAAAGAAAAACACAAAATTAAAGAAAAAAAAAAAAGCAAGAACAAACAGAAACATTTTTTTGCTTGTCTGTCTTTTGGGTTTTTTACATTAGAGGTATTTGAAGCATTTGCTAAAGGGAGTAAAATGTGAAAAGATGAAATGGTAAAAATGTCTGAGTTCTATTGTCACTAGTATTAATTATCATGAGGGCTCAGTTTCAGGCCTTGTAGCTGTAAATAATTGAAAATATCTACTAGTTTAATTTTGATAGGTACATTGAAGCAGGTATAAATGCATTTTTATGTCCTTAAAGTGATTATCCCTTTTTTGAAATTACCAGCAGAAAATTGTCATGCAATTCATTCCACAAGAGGTAGTTTTGCCAATCCTCCTAAAGAGTACAGATTGGGTCTATTTTTGCTTTCTGGTACATGGGAGGTACTTTCAAAATAAGGACTTCCTACAGAATATGAGCTGAAATTCTATGTTTCAGTTGTTTCATATTTCTTTGCTCTAGTTTTGAATTTTAGGTAAATATTTATACATTTTCCATTAAAAATATTTATATCCACTTGCACTTAGATTTGGGGGAAAATCTAAGAACTAAGCTTTTTCAGCTCTCACAAAAAGCCTATTGAATACAAAATCCAATATAATAAAACAAGCCAAATGAATTTTAGACATTTGAAAGTAGGTAAACTTAGAATTTAATTTTATATATTTGCAACATACCAACAGGAGAAATCTAGGACATGCCTACTTTCCAATTATACATAGAGTCCTGATGTATTTCTTGAAGTTCTCATGTAATGACATGAAATATATATTTCATGTAGTGTAAATTAGGAAAAGTTGTCAGGGCTGTTATTTTCAATGCAGAAACACATGAAATTAAATGGTCATCACCATGGGCATTACCATTTTAGGGAGACTGTCTTTGTCCTGCTCATAACATTCTAAAAACCTTTGAAAGACTCTTATAAACACTGATTAGGCTACTTTCCTGGTCTCCAGTTACTGGGGGAAAAAATAAAAGCCTAAACAAATGAAAAGGAAGCTAACAACAAAACAAATAAATGGAGAAGCCCCACCAAATATTAGCATATAGATATCACATACTAAATACCAGCATATCTAGACATGTTGCTGCACATCAGAATAGTTCCTTCCAAAGCAGCTGGTGTGCATTATCCTCCTGTCATGACAACTCCAGGAAGGGTATCTGCCAATATTGATAACAAAAGTGCTTGAAATGATGCTCAGGAGCATGAAGGTACAGCATGCAAAGCACAGTGAGCCTGGTACTGAGTTAGTTTGTCTCCTATGCAAAGTGCTGCAGCTTTGGCATTACATACTCCACAGCAAAGAACAATGTTTTGTCCATTCTGGCTGATAATAGTTATAAATGGAGTCACTTGGCAAAAACAAGAGAAACAAGAAGATATTTGGAAAATAGAACCTTGGTGCTTGATCTCTGGTGCCAGAGCTGCTACTGCTTCCAACTGGCTCTCATTTTTTGTCACAAAATGTGCTGCAAGAAAAATCCCACAGTGCATGAAACTGGAGTTAATGCAAGGAAGATAAAATAACTGCCCATGAGGATCATCAAGGGAAAATCTTGCTGTGATTTTGAGAGCAGCGTGAGTTGGATGTACAAGTGGGCACATTTATGACTCATTTACCAAGTAATGAACCATCACACGATGTGATGAAGGTCCTTCTTCACATCAACCTTACACAAAGTGAAGAAGCCCTATAATGGGTTTTGTTTCCTGACTTTTTTTTCTCGTGTAAAATTTCTTTACTTTGAAACATTGCCTACTAAGCAGCACAAGCATTTCCTATGTTAAACATAATTACACTATTCATAAAATGAACCTTTCAGAGGCTGCTGCCATAGAAATCATATATTTAGATTTGAAATTACTGCAATCAGATTGTACTATGGTTTTAAACCCAACAGATGATAGATGCATTTTCCTTCTACTCCTGAAAAACAGAATTCACCACAGACAAGAGTTCTCCCAGTAAATGACCACAATGTTAAATGCAGAGAACAAGCAAGATTTTGTAAGTATCACACCTAATTTCTCTTCAAAAACCGGTTGCTAATGTTACTTGTTGTGATGGATGATACCTGTTTTGCTCACAGTTAATCCTTTCTATTAAGGAGCATGGCTGGGCAGAAGAACTCCTGTTTTCCTTGTTCTGCCTGCTAACCTCTGCAGCCAGCATAGCCCTTTAGAGAGTGGGGTGGGGAATGTCTCTGTAGAGCACACCTGGCACTGCTCATGTGGGTGACTTTCCTATACATACCACGTACAGGCAGAGACTGGAGAAGAGTGGAAGGAAGTGTTAAGACTATAAGAAAGATTCTAGAGAATACTGGAACAAATGAAGAAGCAAATGTCAGAAGTGACAGAATAACTGTTTGAGATCCAGACAAAGGGTATGGCTGTTGCTGAAACTCAGAAAAAAATGACAAACTGAATGCAGGACCTTTCTATCAAGAATGTAGTGAGGAGACTGGATAGTTATTCTCCACTCATTTTATTGATATTCTTCCCATCAAGTGGTCTAAGTCTCTCTGTTTAGAAAAGTGAAATATTTGTTTTAATAAATATTTAACTCAGAAGATGCAGAGTTGTGGTACTTTTAATTTCTGGAAATGTGCATGAAAATTTTCTGCAAAATTCTGGCATATTTCTACAAACGTGAACTTCAATACAGACCTATCTCTGACACGATTGGAAGATTAAATGATAAGAACATCAAAATCACTTCCTCTTCAAAAGAAAAGTTTGGTGTAAATGCTAATCTTGTTTCATCAACATAAATGCACCAGGAATAATTAATTATGTTATGCTGCAATATTCTCTCAGAGAAGACAAATATCTAATTCATTGCTCAAAATTCATTATCAAAACACGTAAGGTCTCAGACAGTAATTTTTAGTGTATAACGTTAGCACTGTGGTTTGGTAGCACATTCGTCTAAGAGTTTCCCTTGCTTCCTCTGTTTGCTTGCCTGCCTTTAAAGTGCTCCTCATTTTGTCAGAAAAGCTGTAATCCAGAATGTTCAATTGATCTTGGTTAAAAAACAAACTCTGAAGAACAAAGGCTTATGGAGGTTAATATTACTGTGGCATACTCACTGAAATCTTAATGTTCCCTAGGTATCTGTTTGGCCTCTGCCAAGAAAGGGTAAGGGACACACAAACTCCAATGCAGGGACAGGAATGAGAAGAGGCAAAAATTTCTTCATTTGGTGCTCCTGCTGAGGCCAGTGGCTCATCAAACTGCACCTGGAAATGAGAGTCATGTTGTACTTTGTGAAGTCGCCAACCAGGGCAACACTGCTGGAATTCAGTATAATTCACCCCATAGTTGTATAAACACACCTGTTCATCCTGCAGTGATGGGTGCCACAAATTGGAGAGGGAGGTGGGGATTATACATGAAAACATTTAGACAATTTGAATTTTATGGGAAGAAAGAATGTTTCATTTCCCTCATTCCATCTTAAACAACCCTCAGATAAGTAGCTTGATCATTTTAAGAAAAGCTACTTCAATCTGATCCGTGATTTCTTTTCAGCCAAACATCTGCACTAATAAACACCCATATGTATACAGTACTGCTCTGTAACCATGGTTAGCAGAGTGACTGCCTTATTTTTTTTTTCTGTACTGAATAAAAATACCAGTACAAAGGAGCTTTTTATATCACCATATTCCTTCATGGAAAGGAAGAATATGTCCCTTATTTGTAACATCATTCTGTTCAGCATTCCCATAGCAAATGCAAACAGCCTTTTCATCTTCCTCTCAAATACTTTTTCTGCCCTCTTGGTTAGCAAATATGTGCTTCATATTGGCTATCTTTGCCTCTCTGTTCTTTTGAATTTAAAACAAGGTTTAGTGCAACTGATGTCGGCTATTGGCCTTCTGTCCTTTGTCCTTCTGCAGGCAAATCAGGCTCCAAGTACTCTGCCAGCTGTTCCACAGAGGATGGTGAATATATTGCCATTTTACCTGCCTTGGAAGAGGTTATGAGCACTTAATTGTTCAAGATCCTATGCAAGGAAGGCACAGTGCACATGTAAATTATGAGTCTAGTTGCAGCAACAGAATGGTAAAAGGCAACAGCAATGAGGGAGCTGCTGCACAGATGTCTATTTGCTTGTATGCGACAGTTGTTGTAATTGAATTTGTGAGAAGACCCTGGCGTTAATGCAATGATTCTAATAACTGGACACACAAATGAAACATGAAAAAGGAGTTCCCTCTGGCAGGAAAAGCTGAAACAAAAACTGCAATTAAATAACACATTAAACAAAAGTGCCACATGCCCTGCACCATAAAAAGAAAAGCAAGTTTGTGCTGGCAGTATCCTAAAAGATTAGGATTTTCCTCCATCTCTCGAGATTCAGAGTTCCCTCTTATCTCTTTGAACGAGAAGATATATTCCTCAGTGTTACATTTCTTTCAAAAACTGGAAATCATAAGTAGGAGAGCTCAAGCTTCTGGAACTGATCTCAGAAGAGGCCAAGTCATGGGCTAGATATGTGGGTTCACCTAGGCTCACCCATATGCATGGAGAAGTGATCAATAGCTCCTTGATACAAAATGTACTTTGTAGATAACTTTCAAAACACTATCATTTTCACTATTTATTTTCTTGACAGCCTTGTTGTAATGAGAGTTTAGGTTATTTTGAAAGACAATTCTGAAAGTAGTAACTGAAATATATGAAAGAATTAATTATACATGCTGTTGATAAGTATATATCTGATTTTCAGATTGTGCTTCTCAATGAACAAAGTTTTAAAACTTCATCATAATTGGAAATGTGTTTTTTAAAAAAGTTAAAGAAGGAGTCATACAGTGTCAGTGGCAGGGAATGAGCTGGAGTATCCTTCCACAGATAATACCTAAAATGTAACTAATTCATAAAAATATTAAGTATTATTGTTCATGGATTTCATTGTAAATGTTTGTGATATGCATCTATAATTTTACTTTGGTGCTTGATTTTGCTTCATTGTAAAACCTTGCTTTATTTTCAAACTGTATCAATACCACAAGCTCCATCTTGTATACTTAAAAGAAAACAGCAAACCATATTCTCAAAAAAAAAATCTATTAATATATAGCTTAAATAGTAGCTTCAGTATAATATTTTATTGCTAATTTTCTAGGAAGTAATATCTATTACTAAATCATTTTTTCTGTGCAAAGGTTTTATTAGTAGTTATACAATAATTCTAACATTGCCATTTCCTGTAGTAGGAGAGTGGGTAGTCATTGCCCTGGTGCAGCATAAGCTGGGTGCTCAGTGATGGTAAGGTAATGCAACCAATTTACCAGCTGGCAGTACTGCTGCTACACCTAGATAGAGAGAAACCCTACTTTGCCCTGATTCCTTTGCCAAAAAGCTGCATCTGGTACTCATTTTCTCATGACAATACAAATCTCACTGCAGCAAATACATTTTTGATTACCTAGGCTATTTTCCTGCCAGTGAGTAATTAATACTGTTATCACCTAATCAAATGTTATTTAAATGCAGAATGTAAACTATGTCCTTGGCTTTGTTCTTTTTGCTCTGAACACTGGTAAAAACAATAAGCTCTTCAACAAAATTTCCCATATCTCAGATTCTTGAAGCGTCAGTACACAGAGATTAAAAAGAGGAAGCTGTATTGCAAGAACTTACATCTTGCTGTACCTAGAGAATTAAACACTTAGTTTGTTTTAGACATTTCCAATGTTGTTTTTTCAAGACCTGTGTGAGAACATTTTTGTTCACATGAATATATTTGCTGTTTAAAACTCCTTATAATGCAAAATTGTTTCATTAGACAATTCAAGTAACATTTAGCTCATACCAGGAGACTGAATTTCCTCTGACATCATGCAGCTAACTTTTAGTTTATGCTGCAGTCTTTTCACTTAATTCACAGGACTTCAAAAGGGTGCTGACAGATGCACCATCAATGTATCTTTCCCAGAGCAAAACTCAGTACTACACAGAGTCATGAGGTCAGCAATAGCTGACAGCTGACATTACTGGGGGAGCACACCCCAAACTCCACATTGGGCTCTCACAGAACCCTCAAAGTATCTCATTTGCAGGCTAAAATGCCAGCTACGAGCTGTCTGCTCAGCTTGCAGCAACACTGGACTGTTTTTTTCCGCTGTGGATCATCCTTTTGTGCTCTAAGAAATTTTTTCCACAGATCTGATTAAAAAAAAACAAAACAAAACAAAAAAAATGATAGACAAAACTAAGCTGGTTTTTGTTTTTGTTCTGGTTTTTTTCCCCTTTTTCCCCTCCTAGAAATAGAAAGACAATATCTGTACAAGAAGGACTCCTAGGTGGAATGTGGAAGACCCTGAGGGAAGATCATATTTTGAAGTTCTCTCACATTTCAACTGAGTCTTTCATTTATCGATCAGTCAGAATTAGGCTATTCTCAATCTCTCCTGCTAGGGGAAAACAAAACAAAACAAAACAAAACAAAAACAACAAAACCCCATCAAAATCATGAAAGTAACCTCTCTCATCTGAGAAGTTCTGAGGCAGAACTTAGGTCTTTAACAAGCACATCAACTAACAAATCCGTATGTTTAACAGATAGTCTGTGTCAATCAACTCCATCAATTCATTGTACACATTGGAAAATATCTATTCTTATATGGATTGGAGGGGTTTTTGTTTTTATTTTTCTCCCTTTGTTTTTTTGTGGATTTTTATATTTATTTGGTTTTGGGTTGGGTTTTTGGGAGGGCTTGGGGAGATTTTTTGTGGCTTTTTTTTTTTTTAATTGAAAATTTGACTGTTTCCATCCAAGACTTCTGCAGTGAGGGATACAAGCCAGGGGCCTTTGCATCATCAAGCATACAGTCACTTACTGCTGGGAGCCTCAGATCAGACATGTCTGGATTCCTGTGCTGCAGAGGTCTTTGACAGCCTTTCACAGTAAGGTTCACTTCACGTTATACTAAAAATCCCTCTATGTACTTCAGAGCAGGTAACTCATAAGGTCAGCCAACAGCAACAGGTTAAATTTTTATTATACTTGGCCACAGATTAATTGCCAATTAACTGGTTCATTTTATGCAATTTGTATACGTAAGGTAGGTTTTTAAACACTGCAGACTTTTTTGGAAAAGAGAGAGGAGCCCATTTCTGTTTTCATTCATTTACTTATGTTAAGTGTATTTACAGAAAAAAAATAGGTATACCAGTTAGAATCAGAAATAAAACACCTGTATCTGTTCCTTTGCACAATGTTGTAAGGAAAAAGATGCTTTACTTTTCCCTCTTTAGAGAACTAATGAGTAGACTTCAAAATATTAGAAAGATCAGAACAATTCAAGCACTGCAGACTCCCACAGCTTAAACAAAGCTTTTAGAATGGCATTGAACAAAAGGTCAGCCTGTGAATCTTTCTGGAACCCTAGCTGATATCTTCAGTTTTATTGTCAAATTTCTGGGAGAGTTCGTGATGGTTCCCTATTTTGGGTTATGAGAGAAACCAAAAACTTTGAAAGACTAATTTTGCTAAGCATGCATAAAAGTGCATCAAGTTTTAAGTAATGTTGATATTTCTGACACTTTACTTTTCTTGACGGGTTTGTACATTTTTAGACTTCTGTTGCTATCCTTACAGTATTGGAAATTGATAGTTATTCTTGGTGATTTGTCTTTTTGAAGCAGATTTGAAGGAACACCTGTAATAAACTGCATTGCAAAGACATAAAAACTTAGTTAACAAGCAAGTCATTGTTCTGTGTTATTTGGTAAAATGTAAGTGGTATTCAACATCTTATTATCTATTATAAAAAAAGACCATGAAAACCATGATAGATGAAATTATGTGCTAGAAAGACATACTGTAAAAGTTTTATTTAAAACGTAATCTACATTCCAGTAGGTCTTCCCAACATTATCCTTGTTTCCCTGAAAAAAACTTATCCACAAATAATGTTATTAGTAGTGTTTTGTTAATGTCAATCCATGGCATCTTAAGATGATTACAGTAACATGGAGAATTTGCCCAATTCATCAGTCTAATTCAAAACTTTTGATGAAATATCAAAAGAGGGATAAACATTGTCAATCTTTGTTTAACAAGTTCTTCAAAAGGTGTAAGGTGCCAATGATTCCCAAGCCTGTGTCCTGCTCATGTCCTACTCATCGACATGAGACTGAAATAATGCTCTTGCCACTTCAGAAGTACCTTCCAAAAATTATTAGAACATCAGGTCTATTCCTCTGGAACATCACATACAGTGAATGTAGTAAAGCTAACAGAATGTGAGAGTACAGTCTGATTTAAATTTGAGAAACACAATCACAGACAAAAATCTCTCCTTAATTAAAAATTAATGAACAATGACAAATATGAAAGGAATCAAAACTGAAAAAGGTCTGTTTTTCTTGTCACAGTTTACAATGATTATATGGTGTATCTAGTACTGTTTGTGGAACTGCATGTATTGGTTCTAACTGAATTCCAGTGAAGTAGAAGATACTTAACAATTAACCTCTCTAAATCTTCTGCACATACATATTAATATATTTAACTTAAAGATTAAAAAAAAATCCAATTTTGTGGAGCCAAGGAATATATTCATTTCTCTAATTTATCAGAAAATAAATTCTTTCTGAATCAGATTATTTACAAGCTGTAGCATACTATTATCATGGTATATAAAGGTGAAAATGCTGTTAAAAAAAAGAAAAAGTCCACGTAAAATTTGGAGTATTTTAAATTAATTTTTATAGCTCTCATTTTGTTTAGGTTTCAGCTGACATGGGCTCTGGAACTCCCATAACTTGGCTCCCAATAGATCTCCTCTGCACAGATGAAAAGTAAATAACTTCATATACTTGGGGTGCTACGAAGCAGGGAACTCTGCCATACTTGCTTGAGAATTGATGGGAACTCCTGGAGTGCAAAATGTTTTTCCAGATCCACATGCCACCTATCCAATACACACTTAAAAGATTTGTTGAATGGAGGTATGAGTTATATTTGGTGCTCTCACCAGGAACCATAAGCATTTCAATCTTTAAGCTATTGAGTCTAAATTCACCCTGATACTGCCTTTTTCACATTAGATTTAGTTTCACATAATATATATCCTTTCAAGGTAAGTGTTTGAAGCCCGAGATGTGCCACTGGGAGTTCCTCATTTCCAAAACTGGTGAAGAAATGAAAGCATAAATATAGGAGTGTAAAAGAAGGACTCCTATTGTCTCCATTCCTAACAACTGCAAGAAAAACTTGCATTCTACAGGTCTTCTTACAAGTCTCTTCAGAAAATTCCAGTAGTGCTATGGAGAACTAGCATTTTCTGGAGAATAAACCAACTATTTTTTTTTCATTGAAACACCAAGAAGGATGATATTTTTGAATAGTACAAGATACAATTAATTAAAATAATACATGCTGTAAAAGACAGACCATCTTAATTTGGAGGCCCGACTGGGCGCTATTGCCTTTTCTTTCACTGTCTATTGCCTCAATGTAAATCAATAATTTTTTTATTACAATGAAATGGGTGAAAGAAATCCAGGTATTTGATTTTTAGCAAAAGTCTACCATCTTTATGGGGTTTTGGATTCAGTTCTGCAAGCATACATAATGAGTGGTTTTGCTAATGATGTCATTTGGCCAAATTACTTTTAAATAGCATTTGCCTAGTGTCAGGGGTCAGTTGCTGAAGAGAAAGTGTTAATGAAACTTGTAAACCACAAACTGGTGGACAAAGAAATAACCTCTTAGTTTCCCCACCCTTTTGTGGTTTTAATTAGGCTTAAAAATTCATTCAGAATTCAGTGCCTGATGTCTATTAATGAGATAAACTCTATTAACATTATTCCCATCATAAATGCATTGTCTTCAGACAGAGTTGCGAAATTATATTGTAAGTTTGAAGAAAGTGTCATGTCAAAGTTCAACTTCCTGACTTTTAATTTTGCTTCAGGGTAGAAGTGATATGTGTTAGGGTCTTATTGAACTTGACTGATAAGAATCCTTTGGTCAGTATGGTGGGATGTTTTTGCTGGCACATTTGCCAGTGCTTATAGAAACAAGCAATTCTATGAATAACAGGACTAATGAAGGCTGGCTTGATTTAAATTTACGGTACAAAGGATTTTCTTGCACTTAAAACATGTCCTCTCTCTACTATCTGTCACAAAATGGCCTTTTGCTGCAGCATTACTCTCTGGTGAGTTGGGAGGGATTATTTTCAGAATAGGGAGAGCTGAGCTCTACTAGGGGCCCTTTTTGCATCCAGGCATAAAATTTGATAAAGGAATTTCTAACTCCATTTGTCAAATTTGAGTAAAATTTATTGTCTCTGTTCTATGATACCTAGAAAGAAAGTTATTGTGAGGCAGGACAATATGTAAATGCATATCACAAGCAAGCAGTACAGTCTCACTAGCCTTGCTTTTTAGGACGCCAGGGTAAGAGGGCTCTAAGCACTTCTTGTTTTGTCTGTTCTTGGTACAAAATCTCTTCACTGTCTGGAGCTAGATCTTCCTTCCTGCTGTTCTGTGACCAGCTGTGCAAGCAGTTTTTTCAGAGTAACAAAGTTGCCAGACAGATGATGAATTTGCCTGAAATTATTGAAACCATTTGCGTGATATGTAAGTTGCCTGAGAACAGGAGGTACACATGACTTTGAATGACCCAATGAATGATCCAACTGTAAACTGCTTTCTCAGTGGAGAAAAAAATAATCCTAGTTCTGAAGAATCTTTCAAAGCACCTTCGTTTTCTTATTCACTCTGGTAAGTCCAGCTTCTACTCTGTCTAATACAGCTGTTCACTGTTACATCACTGAATCTATAGTGATGTCTCTGAGAATCAGAATAAAGTTCATCAAAACATCTTATCTTTAATTAAAAAAATAAATTAAAAAAAAAGGAAGAAAACCTCAAATACTGCTTCTTAAGCTAAGTGTCTTTTTTTCTTATATTCCTTTTTTGCTTTGGGTTTTTTGTTTGGTTTTTTTTTTCCCCTTTCCCTTCACTTTTTAATGTTCTTTTTCAGCCTGAATAGTTTTGGTTTTAAATCTTGGTTCACTGAAATTAAACTCTACCTTTCATTACCTAGCAGTCACAAAACACCTCATGGGGTGCACAAATATTACCTTTCTAGAATAATCTTCAAACATTTCCCTACAAGTAAATTCAATTTTTAAAAAGATATAATGCTTTATTTTGTGTATGTTTGTTGGAGTTCTTATCCAAAGCTTTCTTGGAGCTGGAAAAAGGAATAACCAATCTTCCAAATCCCTGAGTCAAAGATTTTTGCACTGTTAAATGGATCAAACAATAATCCAGTAATTCATTAACCCAAGTTATTACTAAACTGATACTTAAAAATCTAAGATCTAGTATCCTTATTGTGACATTCAGAGAAAAAAAAGCAATTGTATTGAACCTTCTGTACCTCATTTCTATTATATTGCAAAATACTGATTTTCAATTTAATAAACATGTAGAACACATAGAGACTGTTATCAGTGTCTCTAACTCAATTATTAATTTATTCAAAAATTTTGCAACGTATACATCCTTAACATTTCATCTGCAAGACACTCTCATAGACAAAAAAAATGAAGGAAATGCCAATTCTTCCAGCTAGCTGTTTAGGCTGCTTCACTGTCAGTATGCCAGATCTCAGCTGTCATTTTTTTTGCCCAAACGATTCAGATATGTTACTATGCATAACACAGATTCTGTATACCCTTATGGGGAACATTACACTATAAATACCATTAATTTCATCATAAGACTTTATAAGTCAGGCACTATTTGATATAAATGAATCGACTCCTGTCCTTTATTCCCAACTTCTCATCTTCTCTAAGAAATAAAAATTGCAATAAAAAATGTTTCATCACTCATTTTAAGAAAAATATATGTGACTCGGCACTGTGGACTGCTCTGACAGCTTCTGGCCCTAAATTGCTAACAAACCAAAACAAAACAGAAGGGGAAAAAAAACCCAACCAATTTTGAAACAAAATATTCAAATTTAGAACTGGAAATTGTAATTCCAGTATAGGAGTATATCCAATATTCCTCTGACTAACTTGCTTTGAATGCTATTATTGCTCAAGTAATCAATGTAAATCCTTATTTCTTTGTTTTTATTTTCATTCTGTTCCTGAGTTCTGCTTTCGGTTTGTTGGTTGTTTTTGTTTTTTTTTTCCTTATAAGCAGCTCTCTGCATGAATGTCAGCAATTATCATCATCTCTTTAAATGATATCTATTACAACAGCAGTCGGCATTACACATCCTCAACTTAGCTTTGCCGGGGGGGGGGGGGGGGGGGGGGGGGGGGGGGGGGGGGGGG
>JAWWLZ010000082.1:74161382-74176575 GCA_035041345.1 Poliocrania exsul | reverse complement strand
AATTAGCAGGATAAAGATTTTATTCCCCCCCCCCCCCCAGTTTCATCCTATTTCTGTCTTGCAATGATCATATGAGTTACAAGGTTAAAAAAAGAAGAAAATAATCAAAACCAACAAACCAAAACCAAGAGAATATCACCATTTTACATTATATGCAAATTAATAGCAGTATAAGTACATTCATTAATAGAAGCTGCTTTTTTAAAGTGATTTCAAAACCCTGATATATTTGCTGTCAATGTAATAATCTAAAAGAACAACCAGAAATTCTGCGCAGTTGGTTTAAACAACCATATGCACAAACTTTCTCCTTTAGATTACAATTTAAAACAGTAAGAGGTTTGATATAAATACGTTATTTCCTTCAGCTCCAGAAGCATTATTCTTAGCTATCCTGAGTTCAGTTTGAAGACATTAAATGGAAGAGAAAAAATATTATTTTCAGTAGTTGTTTTGTCACTGATTTCGGGTCTCAACAATTATTTTTAAGCAATGACTAGTTCAGACAGAAGGCAACTTTAATATGTCCCCACCAGAGCTTCAACTGCTGACTACTCTGTGATCCATCTCAGTTAAATAAGACATCATTACTCTTTTTTCTTCTCACCCTTAAATCAGATACCTAGACTTCATGACATATGTGTTTAGTGAAGACATCTCTTTTCAGACTTGCAATAGTAATGAAATGGGATTCTTTGCCTTCTTGCGCCATATTTTGAAAAAAATTACCGTTAGTCAGTCTATCTTGAATTCAATAGACTAATGGTAACATAAAACAGAGACACAAAATTATGAGTTCAGACCATTTCTTGTCAGAATTGTTAGTAGCAGAAGGACAGTTCGTGATCGCATAGTTTCATTTTAGAAGATTAATTGAGATGTCTGACATTTCCCCTAGTGGCTTTTTTGAGGAAATGTTTTACAAGCAAGATCATGTAGCAGAACAAAGTTAAAACAGGGATTGCAGATGAAGAACTGATTTGTCAGATAAAGTCATGGTCCCAAGAGGTTAATTTAGTTTTGTGTAAGTAACAAGAATCTAGAAGAAGAAAGCACTTTCTAATGAAGAAGCCTTTTTGATGTATTTTTAGTTCTCTGAACTATGGCCTTATTTATGTAATGAGAGATGGAAGATAGAAAATGCATCACCTACTTGTAGCTACTTGTTTACAGTAGAGACATTGCAGAAAGTCTACCTGGGGCTTCCAAATTCCAGTGGGAATTGCAAACTAGTAAACTGCCTGTTCTGGACAAGTTAGAAAATTAAGATTTAGAGTTCACATAGAAATCTGAATAAATGTGTGGTCTCTACACTCATTGACTGCAGAAAATATTGGGGTTTTCTCTCTGGAAGTCTGTATTTGCTGCAGCTGTCAAGAATGAGATGCAATTAACCAAGAAACATGCTGTCTATTTTATCAGTTGCAAATATAATATTGAAAAAAATACTCTCCTAGTACTTTTACTTTTTATTAATTAAACTCATGCCTCATTGCTACTTTCCATTCCACACTCCCAGGCAGTAGACCCCTAATCACTTAAGATACTTCAACTTGGAGCCTTTGTCAGCTGTAGGGTGTAACCAAATGGAATCCTCTGTGAACCACACAGGAAAGATCTGCAACTTATCTACTGATAGGCAACCTCTGTTCCTCACAGAATGTGCAAAACACCATTTGACAGAAGCTGAAAGATCAATGAAGTGAAATCCCAAGAGAGCAAAGAGCCATATTAAACTTGAGATTTTTCTCTGTAGCCTAAACCTTTACCATCTTTAAATATCTTTGGAATATATAATAATTCACATTGGAGAAAGAAAGCTCCTTTCATAACAGAACTACATGACATTTTCTGTGCAGACTAAGAAATCTGCTGCATGAAGGGTAGAATTTCATGATCTAAGGGTTGGATAAAAATAATGCACCATGATGAAAAAAATTATAAAGAATAATATTTCACACACACACACAGATAATATTTTATCATGCTCTTTTCTTAAGTTTGCTTGCTTTGAAAATAACTGATTCCTTTCTTACGCCCTTGCCAGACTTTCCTTCTGACTATATAGATCATCATAGAATGATCAAGAAAAAAGGAACAAAAGTGAATTCTGATTGCAGGAATAGGATAATGGTAGCAGTAAGGTTTCTTCAATGATTATTATTTGTTTTAACTTATCTTCCCAACCATAATGCAACTGACACTGGCGGTTCGCACTGAGTGAGGTATACTGCATAAAATAACTCTAAAGCCTTTTGGATCACAGAGGAAAGATTTCTTCATTTATATAACTCTAAGTGGTGTGACAAAGCCCCATATCTTCTTCTCCATTCAGCTATATTAAAAAGTAAGTTTTTGCTTCTTTCTCATTTGAGATATTGTTTGTCCCAAGGCAGTTATATATACAGTTCTATAAAGCTAGAGTCTTCACTTCTACTTGGCTGCCATTCATGGGCTAATCTTGCTCCTTATACCTGTCCATGATTCCTGTAGAGTAGCAACCAGAACCTGGTTTGCCATTACTCACCCACCTAGAGATGATAGGTGGAAACAAGAAAATCCACAGTACCATGCAGCAGAGTACAGTTGTCTTTGACTAAAGAAGTATTCAATATGAATGCACTGCAATCTACTGTAAGAAAGATCAAGTTATGGAAACAAAATTATGTATCCATGGGTCATAAGGGTGGGCTTGAGAGTGAGGTATCTTCAATATATCTTGCTTAAGAATACCTGGACTCCTTTGTCTATGACCCACCAACACCAATTAATCAAAAATAATACATTAACAACACCATAAAATTCTGCTTTACTTCAGTTAAAAATGTTAGCTTATTATCTGCTAAATTTTTGTTTTGATTTTTCTCTCTTCATTCACTGATGCAGTGAACCTGTTCCTTTTACTCTGTATTAATATATTTTCTGCTTGCTTTGTAACAGTAGTTCATTCTACTTCATAAATAAAGGCATCAGGGAAGCATAACAGCCCAACCAATTAATATGCCTAGGGGCTAGTCTGTCTAAGACCTACGCATAAATAAGAGAAAGAGCATCATCTAGTGAATGATTTGGGACACATAACTTGACTCCTATCTGAAAGTACTCCATAGGGGAGCCTGTCTTCCTTTCAGGTAGGCTACAATCTCACAGTGCTTGGAGCAAGGCAGTATAAAACCTACCCATATTTTAAAGTAACACATGAAGAGGAAGTCTTCTGCAATCTTAACTCTGCATTTTGGTTCCAAAATTATATTTTCTATTTTTTTTTTTTATTAGTGACGTCCTAGGTTTAAGGATGGAGCAGGGGGTTATTTGGGGGGAATTTTGTGCAGCAATTTCGGTTGTATGACCTGGTGTCTACATAATGCTGCTAAGTCTGATAGTAACCAAACTATATCAGTAGTATTACCTCCAAGTTATATGTTGCATAAAACCAGTAGAGAAGCAAACCCTGCATTTCTGTTGTCAATATCTAAAGAACCAATTCTGAAGTAGAACTGGGTTTAACCTGTTTTTGTGAGGTCTTCTCTCACCCACAGACATTTAACCTATCATTTCTTGTGCTACTTCTAGAGCTTTAAAGGCCTGATGAGCTCAGATCATGGAAATTTAATTATTGAAGAACTACTTTGTAGCTTGACAGACAAATGCTGCCTTCTGCCTTGATGTACTACAGTCCTGCTGTGGCCTCATACAGAAAATGAGAAGGTGTGTAGAGGATTTTACACAAATTATGAAAAAAAAACATTACACAGGCACAGTGCTGATCTTTTTCCCCTTTACCATCTCCTTTTCTTGTTATTACTGTCCTTATTTTCTAGCTACGCTCTTGGCTCAATCTCTTATTTCTTCTGAATAATTGATTTTATGGTATCATATAATTCCAAATGCATCCTCATTTTCTGCTTCTCTGTTTAGATGCATTCTTATTTTTATTGTTTTCTTTCTAAAATGCTAGAAGTCTTTTGTTTGCTTATTTTTCCTACTGCCTTTAGTGCTAACCAAATAGTACCAAGGTGTACTGCCCAGGGATGCTGTGAGTAGGAAAAAGAGAAAAAGAAAGCTGTGAAAAAAGAGGAGAAAAAAAAATTAATTTTTTTTGCCCCAGTAAAATTTTGCTTCTGCTCACATTTAATGATCCACAGGCAAATGTTTTTTATTCCCAGGATCTCTACAAGTCTCTCCACACTGAAGCTTCTGTCAAACACCGTTCATGCCCTTCTCAACCAGTATGTAACAACACTTTCAAAAATTAAGATCCTTATCAGCCTAATTGCTTCTTAAACATGTTTTATTTGAATGGAAGAAAGTGTTATTCCATCTCTGCTACTGATAGTAGATGTGGTTTATTTTAGATGCAAGTGTTTTGCTATTATCAAGGATAGGTAAAGAAAACTAAGACAATGCAATATATTTGTGGGTCAGATCAATTTCTTCTATATGTAGTCCTATCGCATAAGAATTGTCTTAATGTCCAAGAGCCTCTATTAGTACATTATGCAGCTTCAAGACTCTGTCCATTGAAATGTTGCATAATGGTTGAAAACAAAGATTTGATATTTTTATAGTAGGGATTGATTTGAGTTTTGTTTGTTTGTTAATTTGCACTTCTCATAAAAATTAAAGGGTCTTAAAAATTAAGATTTACAATCTTTTAGACTGACAGGATCTGTCAGCCCAGGTTTTGTTTACTACATGCTGTCTTTCTCCTCATTGAAGTCTGTGGTAGTTTGGGCTTTAGGTTTAGCTACGCCTCAATTTAGCAGGCTCAGAGAATCTATGTAGATTAGGAGAAACAAGTATCACCTGACTTAAGTAACCAAAGAAATATTTCCTACCAGATGACACAAACCTGAGATATGAATACAGGAGCAGGACATGTTCTCTCAATTGGCATGATGGCTGCAGTAGAGCAGGATGTGCTGTGCTGTCCTGCTGTCCTGGGCCTCGCTGCTGCTGCTGCTACTTTGATTTTGTTTGAGTTCAAGGAAGTAGAAACATTTTATTGTTATGCTCTCTCTTTTGCCTTGCTGGGTGTCTTTTAGAGTGTCTTATAAATCTAGAGTAATGAAATCTGTTTTCGGTAAGAAGTAGAAAATTGTTATTTCTAACTTGTGTAAGAGTGTATTATATTGTAGTTTTCTTTTAATTTTCTCTTTTCTGTATAAATATATATAGTTAGTTTAGGTTTAAACTTGTTCTGAGTTTCCAGTTTTTATTTTCTTTCTCCCTTTTCTCAGCAGGGGGGAAGGGAGACTTTGACTATGTATTGGGCAGTTGGCATTTTGCCAGCTCAACCCAATATAAAGTCCATGAACTTAATTGAACAAACTGCTGGTCATATTTCTCATCTAGTTTTTCTGGATAACATAAGGTCAGGCTAAAGACAATTTAGATATAACTTGCACATAGAAGTAATTTTCAAGGAAATCCATTCTAAGATTATTAATATTGTATTGTTCCTCTTTAATAAAGGAAATGAGACTTTTTGTGTCTTTTCACCAATTTCTGAAAAATACATTGTCACGTGTGCATCTGTGTTTTGCCTATAGCAGTTCAGAACTTAGCTCATGCTGCTCTAAAGCAGAAAGCTCATAGAAAATGTATTGTATATTATTAGTTTACTTTTCCTATTCGTAAAATGGGATGATATCTCTCCAAGAATATTACATGCAGCTCAAGTGACTATCTTACATGTTGCATAACTAACGACAAAGAGTCCAAGTGATTAATTCGTTAACATGTCACAGGCCAATATTTGCAATTCCAGCTAGGCCAAATCTGCTTAGGCATTTGAAAATGAGTCTCAGGCTTCTATGTCAATTATGTGTTGCTGTGTAATTTTAAATCCTTTGCCTAGAAAGAGTTATGGAAGTGCAGAGCTGTTATGAAATATATATATTTCTTACCTTCTACATTATTATTTCAATAGATTTATACAGACACACTAAAAGAATACCCAATGTCTTTAAAATGTTGGGAATTTATTAGAATACTCTGTATTCATTATTTTACATAGAAGTATGTGGGTTGATGGACAGGGTTAAATTTAGAGAAGATTTAGAATTCTAGCGTAAAAAGCAGTTGCAGCCTTCTGGTCAGACTGAGGTTCACATGCTCCACAGTACAACGATAAACACCTGATCCAAGGAACAGAATGGGGCGTGGAATGAAGTGGAGACTACATGACCTCCATCTATTCAAATCCCAGCACAATGGGGGAGCATTGTGGTACTGAGACTGTACTGTATCTGTATGACAAGGGAGAATCAAGATGTTCTTCTGCTGAATCCAACAACCATGTTAAGCTCCTTTCTCTGGTGCCAAGCCATGCCTACCCCTCTGCTGTCATTTGGTAGAGTGAGATAACTTTACACCAATCAGAAATAAAAGGTATTTATGACTAGAGTCACTCAAACTCCACCCAAATATTAAAAAAATAGTATAAAAGTAAATTGAAGATAGGGCAAAAGTGGGAGAAGACTTCCACTGAAACTGATGGGGTCAGTTGATAGGCTAAGTTCATCTTCTCCCCTCCCTGAGAAGGATGCCTTGGGCGAGAAATATACCCTATGAACATTAAGTGCTGCTTTTAGGACTAGAGCTTTTGCCCTTGCTTACCCCATAGCATATTAGTAGATTGTTTCATATCAGAGCTTGTGTGCTGGTTTAAAGTTAAATCGGCTGGAGAAATGAAGCCATCTCAAGAGAGATTATCAGTTACAATTTAATAAAAATATTACAGTGAGTGCAATGCTACAGAGAGAAATTGGTTTTAACCCACAACACCCAGTAGTATAACCCAGCACCCTGGGGCACAAACAGAATGGTGTTCATTGGCCCCTGTGCTAAGCCACCACATGATTCCCCTGAGTCCAAAGTTAAAAGAAAGGAAAAAACCTGTTGGTACAAATAATGGTCGCAGTCTGGTTGAGGTTCTGCTCCTCCTCCAGAGCCAACAAGTTGTCCCAGAGGTTTTCAAACCCCAAGATTATATACCCTCAAGTCCAGGTGGGAATGCCCAGTACCTCCCCCAGGGTGGGAAGTTCCACAATGGGTGATCTAATTCTGTGAGTCATGGGGATATTTTTGGAATTGTTGATGGCCCATTAGCAGACACATCCCCTCAGGCTGGGTGTGAAGGTGCTAATGACTCCCTGTGGGGGGATTTATCACAGCTCCTATCTCACAGGCTTCTTTAATATCCAGCTTTCAGCCTGAGGGGTCAGGTGTGCCCTGGGCAGCTGCTGCAAATGGTCCATTGTTAAGAGTTCATGGGAAGTTACATAGAGGGTGTGGAACACACAGCTTTGGTCACAGCCCACAGTGATAAGATGGTTCCTCCTGCTGAACTAGGACAGCTTGTCCTTGCTTAATATATGTATCAGTAGATTGTTTTAAAAACACATTTTTGCAGTAGACTCTATCACTGAAAACCTTCAAAACTTGTTAATCTGTCAAAATTTGTATTAATAGTGTTATTCTGTAAACTGCTAAATGAGTCCTTTCAGGTGCTGGCAGCAGAAAACACCTTGGCAGAGTCTGTTGAGGGGTCTCTGCTCTATTGACTCTCCCTCTAAAAGGGTAGTCAAGGTGACCTCCAGCCTTGTGAATCTTTTGTTGAAGGGCCTCATTATGAGATGCTGACAGACTGTCAGACATGAGGGTATCATCTCACCTGGGGATACCGACAGGCAAAAGTCTAAACTCCCAACTTTCATGTGATAAAGAAATATTTAGTTTTATCAGTAATGGTTCATATTTTCCATATTTCATATCTGTCACTGTGTTAATATAGTTTTTTACATCATTACTTTTTGTCATGTCTGCTAATTAGGAAAAGCATGAATTCCACTTACTCATGAAAATTAAGAAAAAGTAATACAGTAATGTATTGTATGTTATTATTTCAATCTTCACAGTGAGATTTTAGGGACTCTACTAAATGAAAGACTTGTAATGGTGTTATAAATGCACATAATTTTTTTCTGTTCAAAATACTGAGTTTTCCTGCACTGGAAAAAGTGATGGGATAAAGAGGTATGACACAAGTAGCCTTTTATATTTATTGCAAGATCCCATAACATCACTACAAAACATGTAGATAGAAAAGAGATAATGAAAACAACAGAAGAAACTGCCAGAAAGAAAGTAAATTGTAGTATAGTTTTTCCATTTGGAAATCTTCTCAATAATTTACATAATGCAACAGATTTTTGAGATGTAACTAAGTTGCACAGTGAAAGCTACAACTGAATTCTTTGACAGAGACAAGTGGTTGTAGCTACAACTCTAGTGAGAATTTTTTTAAGATTTATGCAGTGGTTGATCTTTCTGGAGCTTCTTCTTTACACTATAGTATCGAAACACAACATTTTATATGCATTTAGATGTAGTATGACACCACAGCAATTTAGTTTCCCAAATCTAGTACTTTCATTGGAAGTCATATATATTTTAAAAGAAAATAAAGGTTCAATTACCATAGCCAGTAATCTTAACAAAATTGAAACAGAAGTATTTTAGGGTCAGGCTTTCCCTTAAGCATATTTTTTTTTCTTTTATCGTATTTGATCTGCTGCTATTAGTACATTAATTTACAGTTGCTTATATAAAGCGATGTTGCTATTAAGAATTCCATGTTGATTTCTATCTTTGAACCTGTGTATCTGTGACTGAAATCAGGGCAAGTCATATCTTTTATCCTTCTATCTTAGAACTTATAGCTTGCAAGGCCATTAGAGGTACCTACTAGATGCACATGGATAGTTATTGGAATGCCATCTCTTTCACTTCCAATATACCTGCCAGGCAAGGACCACACTTCTGAATGGAGGCTGTAGTCTAGCAGAAAGACCAGAAAGAAAGGCAAGATAAAATCCCCACTGTCAGCCAACACAAAGGTGAGTCAAACATATTAAATTATAGAACATAAATGCAGAAATATTTGTCTAGAACACCATTATTGTTGTAAATGACACAGTCACCTCTGCTGAAGTTTCTCTGCTCGATTATGTCTGATAAAACATTGACAACTGAGCGAAACAAAATTCTGAGCTGCATCAGTGTTCATCATTAGCAAACCTGCCCATTCATTTTTTTTTCATTTTCAGACACAACTTAAGAGTATGTTTAATTTTGGATGACCTTTATCTATAAGTATATGTGATTCTCTGCATATATATGCATTTGTAATGTATGTGTATTTATGTAATGTATAGTGTGTATACTTAAATAATTTAGGAAAAAAAAAAGTTTACTAGTAAAATCTTTGAAGTGTAATGTAGGAAGAAACACCAGAAGCCATTTTTAATAATTAGAGAAAGCAGCGGACATAAGGGCTTTTTCAGAGAAGTCCTAATACAGTAAAGGATAGGCATTTTTTAAGCAGAGTAATATAGTAAAGGAGGATAAAAAATAAACTAGAGGAAGGGGGAAAAAGAAAAATGAACAAGCATCCTCCTGGAGATTTTAGATACACTTAGAACCACTGCACAGACCTTGGAACAGATGTTGGTTTTAGTCTAAAAGCTAAACAAAAATGAAAACATACCCTTAAGGAAGCTATAGTCCTATAAACATTTTTGACAGAAATCCTAAGCAAGAGAGCTTTCCCAGATACTACATGTTTCTTTATTTGGAAAACAGCACTTTTGCAAATATCTTTGATTGTGGGTAGTGTCCAGCTAAGGATCATTCTCTCAAAAAGATAAGAACAGTAAAGACTAGAATGAGATTGTTGCATATTAGCTTACATAGGTAAAACACGTAATGACATACTCATGTCTGATTTCTGAAAATTCAGACAGTGAAAAATTCTGCTTAGTAACTTGGAGAAAGCATCTCATCTTAGTCACTTGAGGTATTCCTGACCTTCAAAATACTAGGTGCAACCTCCATACTCCATGATCTTATGTTCAGAACTTTATTATGAGCAAAAGGAAATCATATCTCCTATACAGAATCATTAATTTCCTAGTGATACCGGTGGTATTATTATGGCTCATATTGATTCATGGCATAAATCATTACTATTCTCGGTAAAGTTACACCCACACAACACACTAATAATCAAAATTGCTGAACCAAAATAAAAGGGGGAAATTAATCAAGTAGTTAAATTATTAATAGTCTTCTCTACAGATGTCACTATTAACTGAACTTTGTCACTGTGCTGGTCACAAATGGTTTCCTGATTTTTGCATTTCTCTCTTAGACAAATTCAGGTGATTGGTATCTATAATGGTATCTATAACTACGTTTTTATGGTGGTACCTTCCTCAGGTCCACTTCAAATTTTTTCAGTTTTTTTTCATTTTTTATGTTGGTGTTTGTCAGTATGCCATTTGGTCTGCAATTCTATACTGTAGAATGTTTGCTGGACCTTTGATACAAATGGTCCAGAGAAGTACTGTCATATATGGTCATATACTGTCATATATGGTGCTGGTAAGCATTAGCTTGAACAGTTAAGCATTACATATGACAATTTAAAAAAATAAGTTTGAATAAGTGCAGAAATTAATAATAATGAATAACATCTGTAGTTTAACAACAACCACTATTTGATTTTTCTAGTAGACTTTAGCCACCTGAGTATTTCATAGCTAGTGCAATAAATTATTTAAGGCAAATCAGGACAGTTCCAGAGTTCAATTTTACTTGAATATGTTTGGCACCTTCCCATGAGAGTGTAGAGTTTCAGGGAATGGATTTCATTTGAATTCACTTGGGCTGGTGTTCCACTAGTAATACTTGATATTCTGTCTTAAAAATTAAAAATAAGTGCATGAAACTGTCTAAAGAAATCAAAATTTACCCTTGGACTTCAGTGGTAATTAACATTATAAAGGAAGCATTAGTGTTCTGGAAAGTTTCTGCAAATATTTGACTTGAATGTGATATATTGTACTGTAATCTGGAGTTTAGGAATAATAATATCAAATAACCAATTTTTTTCTAAAGGCCACCACCATCTGGTGATTAATACTAGCTAAAAGTGCAGTGATATTTCTTGTCAAGCAAGCCTTTCCTGAATCAATATCACTTTAGAAATCCCATCTATTATAAATAGCCATCTTTTACTTATTCAATGTTTTCATTCTGTTGAGTTTGTTGCAACTTTACTTACCATTTTAGCAAAGCTGATCTGACATTCCTAACATCCTTGCTAGTGCATGCATAATTAACAGTAAGCAAAGAGTTTCAGGAAAATTAATAATGACAGCCAAAGTGCCAAGACCATTTGCTCATCTCTTTTGCCTATACACATCCAGAAATCTTCCCTACGGACTAACGTAGACATAACATGGTATCTGAGAATCTCATAAAATGAGATCTCTTTCTAAGAGAAGACAAGATTTAAAGGACTAAATGGAATGTTTGCCTATGCCTGGGATTTATCTATACATATTTTAGCTACAGAACAATTTAAATTTGAACTCTCTAAATATGTTCTCTCTCTTTCTGTCTCTCAGATAGAAAGCAGCCATTGTTTACATATACATTTCTTAATTTCTTAAATTTTTTAATTGGAAAATATATGGAATTCCCACAGGGTGCTTTTCCTGGTGGCTTTTTAGTTGTTTGTTTTTTGTTTGTTTGTTTTGTTTTTTGGGGGGATTTTAGAGTTTGTTTTCTTTTTTTTAAGGTTTTTTGGTTTTTGTTTTAAATATTGAAGAGCACATCTTTAGTTGAAAAAGTAGTCAAAAGGTGGAAAATAAGAACAACAAAACAAAACAAAACAAAACAACACATTTCCAAAAATCTTATGCTGCTGCTTAACTGATTTGCTCTTTCTTATGCAACACAAACAAGCTTGGCAAAAGTGGTTCATGAGACAAAGTGTATTTGGTTTTTGGAATACAGTTTTGTGAAATACAAGATGACAGAGAACTATTAAGCCATGAAGCACCAGGCATCCAGGGCAGATCAGTAAGCAAGTACATTGGAGGCAGAGAATTTGTAAAGGGCTGAGTAAAAAAGAAGGAGAAGTGAAAATAAGAAATATAGAAGGGTAAAAAACTTTTCTATTGGTAAGCTACCACAAGAGCCCTTTTACTTATTTTTACATTGAAATGAGTTCTTAAGGAAGGAATGGTGTCTGCAATGGCTGCAGTTCTATCTCTAGATTCTCATTGCCCACAGGTTCATGTCATTACTTCAGTTAATAATACCAATACTGGCATGGTCTTACAGATTAGAACACTAATCTCTCTGAATATATGTAAATTGGTGGATTTTATTATGATTTCTCGGTTACAGGAAAGTATTTAAGCTAATATATTTCACCCAAAAGTGTATTCCTAGGAAAGAACAGATGACTGGCAAATTTAGAACTTTAACACTTCAGTAGTATGTTGCATTGTCTATAAAATTACATTTGTATTCATATGCAATTCTTGAAATTAAATGACTGATGTGTCAGTATAGCCTGTATGCACATATATGTGCATGATATTTGTAGCTTTGGATAGCAGTCTGAAAATCTCTTTATTATCATGTAGCAAAATAGACAGCAAAACTTTCACAAATATGAAATTTAAAGAGAGCTGCTAGGGTAAGATATTTGCATTGAAATATCCATCTATTCAGCTGGTTTGCTTGTTCCTCACTTTTGAAAAAAGCAATCCGTTTCAGACTTGATTTGGATACTCAAGTGAACATTTTATGAATTTCC
This sequence comes from Poliocrania exsul, assembly GCA_035041345.1. Taxonomy (NCBI): domain Eukaryota; kingdom Metazoa; phylum Chordata; class Aves; order Passeriformes; family Thamnophilidae; genus Poliocrania; species Poliocrania exsul. The sequence continues at coordinate 74,163,896 of JAWWLZ010000082.1, read as the reverse complement.
ATGAAATCACTACTTCTTTCTGTAGTGCTTCAGAAACTATTCTAAGTAGTGTACATTTATTCTCTGATAGCTGTTCTACATAATTTATAGTACAGATATAACATCTGTATATAAACAGATATAAACCCTGTGAGGCATGTTTTACACTTCCATCATTAATTTGACTGTATTCCAGAGAAACATCTCTGGTCAATGCAGTGTATTAGCCACACGCAGTCTTACTTGACCTGATGATATTTAAATAAATGCACTTATCATAATATAGAAAATGTTACATGGTGTTCAAGTTGCAGAATAACTTATTCATTAGAAATCAGTGCAATCTTCTTCAGTTTAGAAAAAAAATATAATGTTAAACTGTAACTCAGTTACAGACTTAAGGTTTGATCAGATACAAATCCTGCAGTGGTAAGCTGGTGACCCTATCTGGCTTCTTGGGGAACAGATTCAGTTTGCAATGGTAAATAAGAAATAGAAAATATGGTAGCTCTTACAGGTACAATTGATTTAAGTGTACAACCATGCTTACTATTAAACATTATTTTTTGAAGAAATAAAGGATAGCAAACAAATCCATGGCCAGTAACAGCTGAAGCAACAGATGTGTCCAACAGACATATCAATCTGCTTGTGGTAATGCAGGAAGAAAAGAGAGAAGCCAGCTGGTAGACCACAATGCAGAGTGAGAAGTACGAGGGGAGGATGCCTTGTCCAAGGGAGAAGTGAATTACTTTATCCTTCCAGTGGAGCTCATCACCTCCCCTTTCTTCCTACTAGAGGTGTCTTCATCATCCTTGTGTACCAGAGATATTGTTTCAGCTGCTTTCATCTCTTTATGCTGTTTTATCCTCCCCATCACTACCATCCATCCTCCATTTAAATTAATTTAAATTGATGTCTCCATTGACTGTGCCAGAGATTTAATAACTGTTCACATTATAAAAGAAGCCTTTCAAATTTGTTTTTACATCCTTATGTTTAAGTGGCTGTGCTGGAAGCTGAACAAAAAGAGTGGTTCAGTTGATAAATTTAAAAAAAAATATCTTCTGGTCTGTTTTTGAATAACAAATCCCTGTAGCAGAAATAGTTTATAAAGTACTGGTAAATAGTACTAAAACAAGTTTTTTAGATAATTCAGGCAAAACTTAATCAATGATGCTATAGAAACTGAAGTTTACCAAAATGTAGGTGTATCAGAAGGACAAGAGTATGTGTATCTTACTTATGTAGAGAATGTATTGATCTCTTTGTGAACTTGGATTTGATTAGGTTTGATTTGATAGTGAGCTTCTTTAAAGAAATATGCTACAAGCTTCATTGTATTCTCTAAGGAACTAAAGGCAAATGACCCCTGAGAGTGTCACACTGAAGTCAATGAATGAAATTTTGAATCAATTTGATGCCGGATATGACATTATCTCTCGGAATGCTTTCTCTATTTCTCTCATGACTATAGATACATTATCTGTAAGGTTAAAAAAAAATATTGAAACGGACTTAAGAAAGAGCTCTGTTGATGAAAGTCTTTGATTGACTCTTAAACTGTCTCATCAGTCTGACTCACAGTGAATATTTTCCTTTAAAAGAGTTACCACTGTTGCATTTGTGCTTTGCAATTATTACTGCGTTCTGTTGAAGGTGTATAATATAACACATAAAATGAATAATGCAACTTAGTCCCATCAAAGAACTTGTCTAGCTCAGTTGCATAATTTCAGTTGAAATTGCTAAACTGCTTTACTTTGGTTTAACTATATGAGGGGAGGTAATTCAGTGGAAATAGCCACAAAATTTGACTTTAATTTCATCATTGTTCCATTAGTGTATGATTTCACTATGTGAAAAGTGTCATGTGTTCTTGTAGACATTTCTAATTAACAATTTGTTTTACCTTACAGCTTGGAAAACTGCTTCATTTTGGATGCTAGTTTTAATTATTTTGGGTAGTCTTAATACTGTTCTTTCATATTTTAAAAACACAAAATAAGCAAATTCGCTGATAATGTTTTAGAAGGTTATGAAAAGTTCCAGGACAAAGCCATCTGAACTTATTTGGAAAAAAAGGAGCCTGTTTTACACAACTTAAAATAATCTGAAAGTCTTTTTCATGATAGTAGTAAAACAACACAGTTTTCAAAGAGGACTTAAGTAAATTCTATTACTAGATAATCACATCCTCATAATTCCTTTTCTAGGAGTACCTGGTCTGCAGCGTGAAAGTAGTTTATTCATGAGAAACAGTACATGAGTTTCTCCTCTGCTGTTTCTCCGTACTATTTGTCCAGATAACAAGCACAGAATTCCATACATGTAGTTTGTTCCTTAGGAAACAGCAAATTAGGATGTAAGAAAGATAGGGGGAGAGGGGGTCGTTTTGTTTTGCTTGTTTGTTTTTTCAATTTTTGCAGTCATAATTATGGATGACATTGTACACAGTTGTTGCAGGATTGATTGCAGAAGTCAATCTCTGAGCAATCCAAGCTGCTTCAGCTCCATGAGAATCATGTAGATATT
>JAWWLZ010000082.1:74150547-74161282 GCA_035041345.1 Poliocrania exsul | reverse complement strand
CAATAAGATGTACCTCTAACCCTATATAAACCATGTACTTTGTGAAATAAATGGCTTCGCTTTGAATCTCATAGATTTGCAAGGTGAAGTCCTTTCTCTCCGCGGAAGTTTGTTTACTTTATACAGTGTTTCATTTATTCCTCTAAGATAAGGCATAATTAAAGTGGTACTTAATATCTCTGCCTCTCTGTTCTAGTCCTATTCTATTTTCAAAATTAAATAAAGAAACAGTGGATATCTTATGTATTATCCATTCATCTTAAATATTTGACTGTAGGAGCACAGATTTTGGCACAATATTTATTTATCTACAAAATGTATGATTTCTACAAATTAGTTATGAAGTTCTGAAAAGCGACACAATCATGGCCAATATTTCTATAGCCTTCTTAAACTTTACCAAATGATAAATCTAACATTCTGTGGAGATTGTTTCTGCTGCATTTTGCTTTACCTTCTGTTGCAATAGAGATTTGGCAGAAAATATACCCCCTTGCCTTACAGAGGGCTGAGTGCGGCTGGGCTTAAGTTCTAAATCATGATCAAGCATTCATAAATCATGCAGTTTAACAATCTGATAGGTCTGACCAAGTTCAATGAGAAATTAAACAATCCAGATTCATGAATGGAGAAATTTATTAAAGGACCAGAAAAGCAGGCTTAGGATTGCCACTGAAAAATGCACTAACTACACAGCGTTATGTGTCACAATAGAAAATATAGTAACAGAGATGTATAGTGTTATATAACTATATCTCTGGAGAGACATTAAAATGTATAAATATAAAATTATATATATAGAGATATATAAATTTATATAAATACTTATTGTTGTGTCTACTCCAACAAAATTGAAGGCATGAAGTTCACCTCCAGGGGAGGGGGAGACACAGTCCATCAACTGACACTGAGTAAGCAGAGGTGTTTCCCCATCTCTGCCTCTTTGGCCCCAACCCCCCACTTCTTTTATGTTATAATCTTTGGCTCTTCCAAAGGGGGTGGAACAAAGGGTATTCTGTAGGTGGGGGTTTGGTGACTGTGGATGGTCATACATGTAAAGCATTGTTTTTTTTTCTCTTCATTTGCTTTTCTAGAGGTGTGAAAGTTAACATGCAAATAGGGTTTAATGAACATCTTGGTTACTTTTAGTAAGAACTTATAGTTGATGGAAAAGGTGGAATAAACACCTTGGTCCTCTACGTAGTGATACAGCAGTAAAGGTGGTCTGACCTTACCAGAGAACTTTTCTGTGTACTCTTATCTCCTTGAAGGATCAGATTTACAAGAAACTTTGTTTTCATAGTGAGGGGCAGTGAGGCCAATGTCTGGTGCAGAAACTTGGGTGCTCTTCTGTGCCTCACTGACACAACATCAGGTCATGAGTCCTCTGTTTCACTCCAGACATCCTTCTGACATTAGGCCTTGTCTAAGTCTGGTGCAGGATAAGTGAGAGGCTCACATTCTTGCTGAACCAGCCTCTTCTACTTCAGACAACTCTGTAGCAGGTCTGATAATTTAGAACACCTTCACAAATATTTGTCTATAACTTACAGCAGTGAAACAACACAGTGATCATCAAATACAGTTCTAAAATGTAAAAGAATGGGGTGAAGTCCTCATTTTGAGAGCAGTTGCAGAAACTTTTAGAAATACCTGGAATAGGCAAGAGTCTCTCTACAGCCTTTACCCATAACCTTATTCAGCACTGCATGAATGTTCCTCCTGAGATTTTTATGGATTTGGATGGAAGTGTTCCTAATTTCCATGCAGCAGTAAAATTGTTTGCTATAGAAAATTTTATATACTAAATATTCTTCTTCCTTTCATTGAAATCGTATTTCCCACCAAGTTTCTGAACAATTATTGTGCACCTCCATGTTCAAGATTATTTACTGTTCTTGAAGTTTCCCTGTATTTATTATCCTTGTAATCTCCCATTGAAGAAGAATTTGCATCCGTTAAATATCAAACACTGCAACTAATCTTTTAAACAACTATGTTTTAATTGTATTCTTAAATGACCCTGGAAGGATTTTCATCATGATGTTGGCAGTTGCTGTCCTGTAACCTGGAGATCTAGTTTTTTATCACAAATCTCTTGGCTGAAGAAATACAGAAGATGCAACATTCATCATGCAACAAACCTTTCTAGTTCAGCCAGCCTCCCTGGAGGCTGAGTGAATTAATTGTCCAGTTGTGAGGAAAGTTCCCACACACTCTCCTACTTCACTGAAAGGTCTGTTTTAAAGAAGGGCTGGCAGGGGTTTTGTTGGGTGTTTGCTCATCCACTGAGACTTTTATTTGAATTGTTTATGTTTTTCTGCATCACATTGTACAAAATATCACATGCACATTATTTTGTTTGTCCTTAATTGATGGTTAAAATACAAAATAATATGGTACATAGGATTTATAGAGCATCAATATGAAGTCCAGCTGTTTTCGCTGAGTTTCCTTTAAAACTGGTAATACTAACAAGTAGAGATATAAAAATCATGGAAGTTGAAAAGAGGAACTCTGTGAGTTTTGATTTTTTTTTTATTTTTTTTTTTTGTGTGTGTGTGTAACACAGAATAAACAGCTGACTATCATCACCATCATGGAAAAAGAAAAAAAAAACACCAATTTCGTAAGACTGATGCCTAGGGATTTTAATGTGTATTTTATAGATTTTCATAGAGTTAGATAAGTTGAACAAGTTTTCCTAAGTTTCTCACATTTTACATGGTATCTAGAAGTTATTAAGCACTTTCTCACACATTCTTGAAATTCTGTTAGGCACACACTACCAAGGACATGCTGTTTTGAAGAACTCTGAGACAATAAGATAGCTTCTAGTCAAAAGAGGAGAGTCACCTCAGAGCCCTTAGATGGGATACAAAGGGCAGTTCTGAGATGATCTGAGAGTGGGCACCAGGGGAAAATGGTACCACAGCTTGGCTATAGATATCAAGTATGTTAATTACTGAAAGTTATAAAAACTGTAACTTTGGGCTGATGTGCATGCTCATACTTTTAGTGTGCACCTTAGAAGCTTCTAATAAAAGGACTACTTTATCTATCTATCTATCTATCTATCTATCTATCTATCTATCTATCTATCTATCTATCTATCTATCTATCTCCACTAATGTTGTTTTGAGCATCTTTTGCAGGAATTAAGGCATCAAGACAAAGAAAGAAGATAGGATGAATGAGTTATAATAATGTTGTCCATCACAAGCATTTGTTTGGTTCCACGACATTTAAGTAAGTTTCAAATTAAGTAGGCTGTGCTTCATAAAGTGTTTTGAGAAGTAAACTCAGAATGTATTGGTCCAATCCTACATGCAATTTGTTTATCCATGTGTTATAGCTTACTAAATGTAAGAACTAAGTTTCTAAAAAAAAACATTTAAATCACTTTTTAAAAATTATACCATTTATTCATCCATACTTGACTGCATGAACCCATAATTTTTGCATCTACCAAAAGTGTTCTAATAGTTTTTCACCATTGAAAGTGAAATGAGAATTCTCTGACTACCGGCATACAAAATTCTCTCTCTTCAGATAATAATCTGATTTGAAGGAGTCTGACTGCTTTGATGGAAGGGATATGTAAGATATAATTTGGTACTGTGCTTCTGCATATCTGCATTTTTGTTCTTTTAGATGCAAACAAAGGTACCAACACTGATGGTATGACTGATCAATCAGAAATGTTCAGTCAAGAAGTTCATAGTTTTATGAATTTGCACTACTTTCTTCTTACTTAAATGTAGAATAGCACACGTATTTTGGATAGATTTATGAATGTATACTGATTTTATGCAGATGCTTAATCTGATATGGGAAGGCAACCTTTAGTAGCATAGGCACCTTTTTTTTTTTTTTTTTTAATCCACAAATAATAGAGCTAAACAAACCAGTCATATGCCTGGAATAAACTTGGCAATCAGCAAAGACTTCAGAAATAATTCTTGACTTTATGACTCAGATTTACAAAATGAATAATTCAAAATTTAAATATTTCAATTACAATATGATGACTACTTTGCTAACTATCTTGAATTTATCAAGTAAACATCAGCTTCTAATGTTAATCAATTCTTGAATTTTTAAAGAAGATTTTATCTCTTGAAATCAACCATGGTTAAGGTTTTCGGTAATAGTTTCCTAGATTTAGTCTCCCATATTAAGTCTCTAAGAAAGCACGGACTTTATAGCATTCTGAATGTTCTCTCTATCTGTGTAACAGAGGTGATACTTCAGATATGTGGTGGTTTAGGAATGGTACTCCCAAATTCAGTGCCACCACCAAGATTCTCTCAAACCAGATGCTGCTCACTTACTTGCCCCCGCTCTCTCTCCCTTCGCACTCTGGGGATGGAGTTGAGAACTGGAGGGAAAAAAAAGATGCAAATCATGGGCTGAGATAAGAACAATTTACTAGAAACAGCTATGAGATAAGAAAATGAAGAGTAACAGCATCAATATTAATAACAAAAGCCATAAGACAAAGAAAGCCACAACAAATACCAACTGACTCTTCCTCACCTCACTATGCTTTTTCCCACCAGAAGAGAACACTCTTCTTGGGAGTGAGAGAGTCCCTTTCCCATACCCTGGTAAAGACATGAGATGGTATCAAACAACATTATGGTGTTGATCATGCCCAATCCCATTGATCTGGGAGAAAACTTCTGATAGTAATGGTGGAAACATACACTGAGCTTTCGGGAAAAAAAATACATATATATAAAGATAGTAGAGTAACCATTGAAATTATAAAAAGAGTGAGCACTGCTGGAAGCCTTGTCTCATCCTCTTTCAATCATGTTCCTTTCCAAAACATCTTACATTTTAATCTGATTCTTAATAAAAACAAAGGAGAAATCCCGGTTCTACTAAGTTAATGGCAAAAATTTAGCTAATACCTTTTCATAGTATAATTAGGGATCATATCTTGTTGTTAGTATTGTCTAAATGTATTATCATCTTATATTGTGAATCCAACATTAATATAAATGCTATAGACTTAAATACTCAGTAATTTAATTGGTATTTTCTTCAATAAAACATGCAAAATATAAGAAAAGAGTTAAAATAGAGTAGTCTAACTTTCTTTTAAATGGTCTAAAGGAATAAACAGTAGATCTGCATCTGCAGAATGGGATCTAATGTCACACTCAAGATACCAACATACAAATACTATAATATAACAGAAAATGACATATCATAGGTTATTGCTGGCTCACTGACTCAAGAAAAGAAAGAGGGGATATTAATTAGAACCAGTGATGGTTTAGACAGGAGAGCTGCAGGGGATGGGGGAAATACACAGATAGATAATGTCCAGAAGATAGCTAAATGGTTCTCTTCTGCCTCTAAGGAGAAAATTTGATCTGTGACAAGAACAGTCCATTAGCTGATGTGACCTGATTGGGCTTATTAATGCTGCTGGCTGTATTATTAAGACAAATGGGAGGCAGAGAAGTCATGACTGTATAGGCAAACAGATCACACCTGGGTGCGTGTGACAGATTAATACTTTTCACAATGCATGAGTAAACCAAAGGTCGAAGTTCAGGAGAGACAGTCAAGCAAATGATGGGATTATGGTTCAGGGTGAAAAGATGGGTGAGGATGGAGAGAAATGACAAATGTTCTTTTACCAGAGGAGTTATAAATAAATGTAATCTTTTTTGATGAAGTATTTAATTTTCCTTTTTGTCTCATGTCACTTAACAAATACTTACATAGCAAAAAAAAAAAACGGGGGGGGAGGGAAATATGTTTCAAAATGACATGTCCTACCTCATAATATAAAGTGTCAAGACGATTATTGAGTTTGTTGCATTTCCCTGAATTCAAGAACAAGAATTTGCTTTGAAACAGATTGGAGAAATGAGTGAAGGAAAATACAATCTATTTTTCTGCATGATAGGAAAGAATAACAGAAATAGAAAACTGTTAAATTTTTTTCATTATTGTTGCCCAAACTGAAGTCATATTCAAAACATAATGCAAGTATTGCATGAATTCTCATAACAATCAAACAAGATTACTACTTTCTGCCATTTGGAGATGGAAATTTCTAAAACAGAAAAAAAAAATTCACAGACACTATTGTTGTCAGATTATTCATCAAAAGCAACAGACAAGAATCACAGTATTGTGTGCATGTGCAAAATTTTGGTAGCTGGAAGGGCTGCAGTAGTGATGGCTGGAGCTGCTGCTATGTCAGACAGAGAGTTCCATCAGGCTCCAAAATAGACCCTTGACTGGCCAAAGCTGAGCCCATCAGCAATTCTTTACTGAGAGAGTGGTGAGGCACTAGAACTGGTTGCCCAAGAAAGTTGTGGATGCCCCATCCCTGGAAGTGTTCAAGGCCTATTTGGATGGGACTCTGAGCAACCTGTTCTAGTGAAAGGTTTACCTACCCATGGCAGCAGGGAGGGAACTAGATTATCTTTAAGGTCCCCTCTAATCCAAACCATTCTATGATTCTATAAAGCATGCATCAGATTTGATGGCATGCATATTCTGAATTAGGAGGACTGTTTGGCTCCTTCACACATAAAAGTGATTGTTTTCTAGTCATATATGGAGAGCATATATGATATCAAGTATCTGGAGATAGAAAAGTCTGTGATTCTGTGAATGTATTTTCCCTGTTTAGCTTAAGCTTAGTAGATGTATTTCTCATCTAAGCCTAAGTGGACAGTTACATCTGCTTGATACACCAGTGTGCAGAGTTAAAAGTTTGGTTAGAACTGCACTTCTATATTGCCAGGGCTGTGCTTCTCAGAAGGACTAATTGACTACTTCTGGTTTGAGAATAGATTCATTAGTATTATTTGAGGGGGTGGATCTTACAACATATTTCTTTCCTGAACAGGCTTAAACTTGCCATTTTGTATAGAAAGGCTCTAAAGGAAACTATTTTTTTGGGGGGGGGGAGGGAGAGTGGTTGAAGGGAGGGTGCAAGGGGACAAAAAATCCAAGAAAATGAGTAACTATGGACAAAATCAAAAATATTGGGCAAGTATGGAAAGGCATAAAAAGAAAAGAGAGAGGATAAATCATGATAGAACAATTGATTACCAAAAAAAGTTGAAAACCACCAAACCCAAAAATAAACAAACAAACAAAAAACAGGTAGAGAAAGTGTCTGCAAATGTTTAAAGCATAAATATGTAAAGAATAAATACTACCATAGTCTACCATGATCCAGAGCCTCAAAAAGTCTCTCTTCTTTTGGGATCCCAGTATGCCAAGTTAATGATTCTTCCATCTCCAAGGCAATGTGCAGTGCGCTTCAAGGCACAGCCCCTCATGGTCCAAGAATTACAAATGTTTAGATGTTTTATTTATTCTTCCTGAGAATAAATACATATACTCTAGAGTGAAAAAATATCAGAAACAACCAAGACTTTCTTAAAGAAACTGTATTAGAAGCACAGCTTCAATATACCCATTTTGAAAGAAAGATGGGAGCTTTAATAAGAGACAAGATGGCTGCACCATAAGTTTTTTTAGAAGCTTCAGACAACAGAAAAACTGGATAATCACATCTACTAGGAATAAATTCTGTGTAGCATGTAGGTTAGGACCAAATATCAAAGTAACATTTTTGTTTCATTAAATTTACATAAAATTTACTTCAAAATTCATTGACTACTTTTCTTAGACAAAGCTCTTCCACATCTAAAAGTTCTAGTAATTAATTTCTATTTTGAAACAAATAGAAGATATGTAACATCTCAGAAAACTAGAACTATTTCTAGTTCAGCTGGGTGAGGAAAAAATTAAGAGCAGTCCTGTTAAGGAGCACTTGGGGGTGCCAGTGGATGAAAAGCTAGACGTGACCCAGCAATGTGCATTTACAGCCCAGACAGTCAACCCTATCCTGGGCTGCACCAAAAGCAAAAATAAAAAAGTTGAGTATCAGCCAAAACTCATTTGGTGAAGATACTTCTCTATCTAATCAGTTTTCCACCTTCCATAGCGCATTGCCTCTAATGAATAAAGAGAAGATTTCCTGTATGTAGGTATGACTGAAAACTGGGATTCTCTTTCATGTGACATTCCAGGATGAGTTAGAGGAATGGATGCAACCTCAGCCAAAAGGATGCAGAACTGATCAGAGAACTGTTCAGAGAATAGACAGTTGAAGGTCACAGTCAAAACTACTAAAAATATGTTGAGTGCCTTTCTGTGCAAATTGGACCACAATTCTTTACTGTTCTCTATTTTCAATATCTGCAATGATGGAATAGCAGGTACAATTACAAAGTATGCAAACTGCACTAAACAAGGAGGTATTGCAAGTCGTGTGGGACAGTATCTATTTTGTTTGATTGCTTACACAGTTGTCAGAGGCTTTGCACAGCACTCTGCTTCTAATGCCATCAATCAATGCTTTATACACAGCCATGCTCTGGCCAGCAATCAGCAGACTGCAACCCCTCTTTTTAATCTGTGCTTTATTCACTGAATGTTCTTTCCATGTACGTACCAAAGAGAAAACCTCTTATTCTGGTTCAGTCTTCAGAAGGCAGTGATATGGCATATTGCAAATCACTCTATGAGCTCTTATTTGAGTAAATATCTTGTTTGTCTTTTTCACTCTGGGATTTTTCTGTTTGTTTGTTTGTTTGCATTTCATTACAAACCTTTAATATGGATTAGCCTTTAATGAAATCCATACTGAGTTGCCATTTCTTTTTCATTGCATTCCTGTATTAAAAGATCAATTAAAATTCTAAAGCTTGCATATAAAGAGGCAAAACATACTAAAGTACTAGTATATACATACAAAGGAAAAAGAAACACTGAAAGCTTTTAAAAGAGATCAGCAGCAGTTCTGATTAATTTCAATATTTTGTTGTTCAAGAAGCTGGGTAATGGCCAACAACACACACAAAAAAAAGTACCCTGGTGACCTACTAATAAACTCTAAATCCTGAAATCAATACCAGGCAAAGGGTCGCTGTCTAATCAAGTCAGCTAAAGGAATTTAAAGCTTTCAGCTACTTTCAAAAGCACGAGAGGCCAGAAAGTGCACAGAAACAGAGTTTCAACCCTATTGACATAATAAGCAAAAACACTGGGTCTGTCTTTAGTAAACACATTAGTAAAATAGCAAGCAAATCAAGTGCTATTTCAGCACAGAAACCTATTTAAGCAGTTGCAACTTTCCATGATTGTTCTGTGTCTATCTGATATGTAATCAGTTCATAGTATCAAAGATGAAAATAGAAGCACAGATGTTTTTTTCTTAGTTTGAACTGTGCAAATATCTACAATTAATTATTTTATCAGCTGCATTTGACCTCTTTGTACTCTTTAAATCAGTGGATTTCTGAAAGGCTGTATTTTGCAGATTATGAGGTATGACTTTTGTTAGGAAAACTGTCTAAGGAATGTAAAGCAAGTTTTGAAATTCTGTAGGTTTGTTTTGTTGGTTTTTTTGGTGGGTTTTGTTTGTGGTGTTTTGTTTGTTGTTTTTTTTTTTGGTTGGTTTTGTTTTGTTTTTACCAATACAATAGATATAACCAAAGTAATTCTTTTTAATCTACTTTTGTCTTTAAACGTATTTTATTTATAATGGTCTTTTGAACAGTGGTGGACAAAGTAACAAAAAAGAGCAATTAAATTCACACTAAACTAATTAGACTCTAAAAGCACAGGTTTAAAGTAAACTTGCTCTAATTTAAATAGTAGGTACAATCTTAGCACATTGAAATTCAGAGTATTAAATCAGTATGGTACTTGAACACTTTACCAATAAAGAAATTCAGTTTTCCCAGCTGGATAAACCTAGTTATCCTAATGTCTTGTTATAGAGTTAGATACCTATTACTGAGAGACTGTTCCTGCAGAAAGAATGAAAACTGAGTATGCATAACTTCCTTAAAATGCCTAATTGATATGAGCTGAATGTGTACAATTGTCAGTGTTTTTTCAAGGGAACTAAGGGAACTACCAGTTCCTGGAAAGAACTATAATTCAAGCAACTGCATTCCTTTGATAGCTGCAGGAATAGATGTGGTTTGCTGGAATTCCATAGTTCATTGTAATGAGATCCCAAAGATTGGTAATAGCCTTTATTTCTTTATCATTGACAGTCAGGTAAGTGTACAAGGATGAGGTAGGATACAACCCTGCCAAACAAATGTTAGAGTTAAGGGGAGGCAAAGTATGTGTATTATAAATGGATACATCTGAATGTCACCTAGCAGTGTCTCTCAGACATAATGTTCTGAAAGTAGTCTCCTCTAGGGCAGTGGAATGACACTGTGAGTGGCAATTTAAGGCACAGAAAAGCAGCCTTTATATTTGAGGTTTTTATTCAGCACACTTGCATACTAAAATGGAACAGATCCTGACGGATATTCTTACAAAACTAAATAAACTGGTGAATTTTTTTTTTTAAAAATAAAAGTCAGAGAACTCAGCTAGAATTCTGAATTTCATCACTTGTGAAGTCATTTTACTATGCATCGTTGAGTCTTGACAGTGTTAATATATAAAGTCTTTTCCCTTCAGTGCTATACCTGAATTTTACTCAAAGAAGATATTTTTTATTTATGAATCTCGTTCAGGGGGAAAAAATGGACTTTTAATTCAAGCTTCAAATGTGATGCATGACCACTTTGCTAACACAACACATCTCCATCAAGCGAAGCAAAAATGACTGAAACTATCTGAAAAGTGTTGCAAGAGCTTTATTGACTCTTGATCACTG
>JAWWLZ010000082.1:74096790-74143308 GCA_035041345.1 Poliocrania exsul | reverse complement strand
TGTGAAAGAGCTAGAAGAGAGTCAGAAGAGGTTTTGTCATATACCTCATGACTGCAACTTTCCCCAATGCCTTGTGATCTCTGACAATATTTTGTGTGGATACAAATCAGGCAAAAGGTAATAGATTACTTTAAGTAAACACATAGCCAGTTTCATCTGCAGCCATCTGGTTAGTTATTGTTATTGTTCTTGCAATGTATCAGAAAAAATAAAATTCTTCTTCTGAAGTGAGGAAGTTGTAGCAGTATTACATTAGAGAAGTGCGGTTCAAAAGTGCCTGCAAAACGAACTAAATATTTTCAAAATCCTCACGTCAAAGCAAGCAAAAAACCTAGATATACTGATGGGAATCTGTGTATATGACTGATCTGGCAATGTGGGTTATTTCCAATATCAGCAATAGAAATTAGCATTAGCTGAATAGAATAAAGAAATACAATGATAAATAATAAATAGTTTTTAATTGTGTTCTATTTTCCACTGTATTTTTTCTGAATTTCCCAATCTATCCCCATTATATATCATATATAACTTATGTTTTTATTACCTTTAAGGGGAAAAGTCATAAAATATTGCAATATTAAGTAATAAAATTTACAATAATAATCATAATACCTTACTTAAAAATCTGTCCTGTATGACTATGTATTTTATTGTATTGTCTCTGATCATTTCACCAGTAATCACATCTGTCCTGTGATATTTGTTGTCACTCTATTAGCTTTCTATTGCTATTCATGCTTCCTTCTCTCCCTTCTTTCCCTTAGAAATCTTTGCTTTGTAATACTGAAATCAGAAATCTTGCCATTCAAGTGAGGAATTCCTTAGGTAAATAATGTCATTTTCTCTGTGACCTAGGACACTAGGGTCTGGCCAATATAAGTGCTTAAAACCAGCAAGGCAATTTGAATTTTATATTATTACACATAGAAAAAAAAGGTAAGAAACTCAGCTGTGTTAAAGTCCTATTTGAATGTTTACCCCAGAGTACAAAAATGAAGATTAGGACATTCGTCATCAGATACCACTGATAAGTATTTCAATTTTTCTCAGAGAGATGAAGTTTTATTCCTAGATTCCCCTGACATTCTTAACATAAATTATGATACTACAGTGCTTCAAGGATCCAGCACAAAAAATGGCCCATAGGGATAGAAAAGCAGGCGGGGGGGTGGAGGGGTGGGGGGGTGGCGGAAATTGTAGTGGAGGATATAAAGTGAAGAATATAAGAACATATAACTCACGTTTTTATGGATCCCTCACTCCCACAGAGCCTGACAGAAAACAAGAATGTTGTTTTATGTAAAAATTCTCATTAAGCAATGAGGAAAAATTCATTGAAACTTGTAATGTGCGATAATGATAAAGGAACAGTTGAACTGGGATATCCCCATCTAACACGCTGCTCTGAAGTCAATCTTGCACATCCAGTTATTGATTAGTCCTTGTAGATTTGGATGAGAAATTCTATACTGAACTTATTCAAAGAACTGTCCTTTTGATGGACTTTCCCTCAAATTCAACAGAAGTGACTTCCTAATTTTCTGAGGAAATTAAAAGAAGAAAATTTGTCAAAAAAAAAATAGTGAGTCTTACTGAAGTGGTAAAATATTAAAAAAATCTTGGTAAAGATACATGGAATTTTCATTTGGAAAGAACACAACATGCAGTAAGCACTAGTGGGCTCTTTTGTTTTCATTTTAAATAACACTATATAGGATAGAATATGCTTATTAGGTGGTGGTTTCAGATATGCTTAAGAAGTCTGACCTTCTGCTCCACATACATGATTTGAGAGGTTTACTTTACATTTCATTGCCTTTTCTCAGAAAATCATATGCTATATTTGCACTAATATAACTCAATTAGTAAACACTTAAAGCATATTTTGGAATCCTATATTAAAAAAGTTATGATTGAAACAAGTAAGAAAGAAAAATAACCTTTTTTTTTTTATTGTTACCAATATCATATGCAAGTGACCATTTTTTCTTTACGAAATCAATTTGTTTCGTAAAGAAAGATGTTTTCAAGTTTTGTCCTTTTGTATAGTTAGAGAAGCTAGAGATTAAAAAAAAAATATAATCTCTTAATCATTCTCCTACAAGTTACCATTTCCCAGCTGAAAATTTATGTAGCACAAAGCATTGGAATTACTGTAAAATACAAGTTTAACAAAACAAAAAAAAAAAGTCAAAGAGTTTGTGAATAGTACACATTATGAGCTGTGTTTACTTCTTTTTGAGAAATCCAAATGTGGTCTCTATGACAATCAGGATATGTATATTTTCATACAACTTTTCACTTGCAACACAGTTTAAATCAACAGACCTACACGAACAAAATAAACAGTTTGCTTAGTAAGAGTGAGCTTTGATTTTTGTACACACCGTGTTTGATTTTTGCCCAACCCAAATCCAGTAATGAAACTTGATGTTAGATGTGTGTACTTGAGAATTCAAAACAGGTCTGAATTTTAATTGTAGCTGCTTTGTCTCCATATCAATTCCAGAAGATAGAGGAAAGGATTGCTTTTAAACATGAAACACAGATATTAATTCAGGTTTAACTAAGCAATGTATTATCTTCAGAATAAAGTTAAGAGGAATATAATCTGTTTCAAAACAGTTAATGTGGCAGGTAAAAGTGTGTGCTAGAACTGCAGTAGGCCCTGATTTTGTTCACACTGTAAGCCTGACATGTTTTAAGACTGATCCACTGCTACCCAGGACTCCAGCAGATGATATGGCAGTTCTGATATTTGAACAGTTCACTTATCTACATGTACCTTTACTGAGCCTTCCATTGACTTCACAGCTATTTGGACATTGAACATGCATGATGACAAGGTCCACTATGGTGGAAGGTCCCATGGGCCCCGAATTTGTTCGGGCTTGGATAAGTATCTTAACACCTTTCAAGGTCTGTGTGTTTGTTTGCTACATATAGAACTGGCATGGACTCCAAGAAACCTAAAAATCAATTTCACGATAATATAAGATGATAGTAAGCTTTGCTAAGACAAAAAAAAATAAATTTAATCAGTCTTAGATATGAAAAATTATCTAAAATATTTATGAAAATTCTTTTGAAAGTTTAAACACCTCAACTGAGAACCATATCAAAACCTACAAAACTTCCCTGAACTTGCATTCTGATTCACGCTGATAATATTTATCTTGCAAATATTGTCTTACCATAACAATTTCTTTTCTGGGTCTGTGGCAAGGCACATATGAGATTTGCATAGCATGGTAGTACACAATCTAAATTGGCCTGTAAGCAGTAGAGGAATTAGGGTACAACAGGAAAATTCTATTTTCATTTCCTGTCAACTGTAGCTTTAGTTGTGGATTTTATGTCAGTCTGGGAAAGACAGCATTATATGTAACAAGTTTCTTGTGAGCCATGGTACTCTTATCTTCTAAGATGTAAATTATTAATAAAGCCTGCTAATGCCTTTGAGAAAGTATGAGTGACTCCTGTGCACTTGAATTGCATGCACCTGAGCTTAAACATTGTAATGTCCTTGCCTGTTTTAGTCATCTCTGTCAACTCAGGAAAATAAGCCTGGCTGTTACCAACAGTCTGGGTTCATGGATGTGCAGCTCCCCAACTCACTCATGTGGATAATGTATTCATCCTATAACACTGTATTTCAGTTTCAGCACAGTGATAGTTGGAACAGAATAGTTGTCACAAGTAAAACTAATGAACCATTTAGCAGTTATACTGCTGTTTGTTGTACACTATCTAATGTGTTTTTCTCTATCACTATCCATCTGCAGCAATATCATGTAAGGGTCTTTGAAACAGTGGCACAACCAAGTGACTATACCATGCATTAAAAAATCTAGTTAAAGTTACTGTATCATTTCTGACATCAACTTCATTAATACAACCGTATCACATCTGATTCTTAAAGACAGATTGTCTTTAGATGTTCTAGTTCTTTGGTGGGTGTAGAATACAGGAGTGAAAAGAAAATAACACATTCTAGTTGTGATGAGAAATACAATAACCCATCACCATAGCAAAGAGCACATTTTATTTGAAAAATACGAATAAAAGATTTTGTCCCTTTTGTTTATTAAAAGAAAATGTAACAATTTTGATCAGTAACACTTGCATAAGGAGGTATACTTTACATTACTCTTTTGTTAAAAAAAATATATATATTTTGAGACTTTGGAAAAATAAGGATGGCCCAAAACTTGCAACACATTTCTAACGTTCCTTAGAATGCACTGTGCCATTTATATGTACTGCAAGTACAAGGTCTTAGTACTTTATAATCCACAAAATAACCCTAGGCAGCATAATTTCAAATTCTTCTTTGCATTTACTATATTCCCTTTGTTCCCCTTCTGTGACTTTATGAGTTTTGTTAATTCCAGACTGGTCCAATACTTATATTTTCTAAAGGATGATTTTAAAAAGCCTGAGACCACAGAAATTTTGTTATTCTTTCTAAATACCAGTGAGAATACTTTCACATAGACAATTTTTTTCAGTATTTCTAATTTAAACAACTGCATCAATTAGAATTCAAACCCAAAAATTTTTGCAATTATTTTGGTTTTCTAAGAAGAATGCAAAAAAATAAGGTGCATAACAGTGTGTAATTACTTTCAACTTTTACAGTCTTTTATGTGTATGTAATAAAAGGTAACAGTGATAAACAAATTATTTGTTTTCAACATATGAATCTTAATCTAATGCCAGTTGAATTCAAGCTCTTTCTTATCCTTAAAGTGCATTAAACTACATTTTTGACTAGTTTTAGTTTGACAATATAGTTTCACATTTTAAAATTCTTAAACTGACCATTTTCTCAGATGACTTGTCAATATTACAGCATACTGAGTGCCCTCACCATTACAAGAAAGAGGGTTTGTTTGAAAGAATACAACAAATTGGTGCAAATGTACTGTTAGTTGAATAGCTGTTGCAGAAATCAAATTGTAAATCAGAAAGACCTTAAGTATCACTTTGCATGTTCCATTTAACTTTACTCAGTATCTTCCAGTTTAAGTAACACTGGCAGTTTTCAGCATTTAGTTGTTATGCTGCATCAGGATTACTATTTAGGCAAATAGGAAGATATTTGAGAATATGAGTACATAAAAGATCCATGAAAGCTTTAAGCAAAGTCTATATAATCAGACTTAACCATAAACCAGGAAAGAGTTTCCCACAATATTTCAAATGCATACTTTGTTTAAATCAGCAATGCTACAAAATGATTGTGCCATCCATGGCATACAGTATTAATTTCCTTCCACTTTAATCTGAGTTAACATAGAAATTCTCAAATATAGTTTAAATTTGCTTCTAGAACATAAAGGACCAAAGGAAAATATTGTGGGATTGGGTTAAAAAAATCTGTAAACCTGTTCTTCCTGCACTGTGAGGCCTTCTTCTGTGGCCCTGAAGATTTAATATTCTGCTATTTGTCATGCAAACAACACAACACTGTGATGTGTATTTGAGTAAAAAACAGTAAGCATAGCAAGCATGCAGACATATCATGATAGAAAAGCACATTTGGAGATCACTGTGAATAGGACATAAAACAGGACACACTGCAGCATCACAGAAGCAGCATCTCAATAAACCCTGTAGAGTTTCAAGGGATTCAGAATTCCTGGGTCTGGGGATATGATGCATGTGCTGTACAGGAGCAAAGAGAGCACCAGGAATGGTGAAAAGGGGATTCTTATTTCTCTGAGATATTACTAACTTAAACAGAACATTAGTGTAAGAAGTGAATATCTGCTTATGTCACCATTTTCTGTTGCCTTTAAGCCTGAATGTTCTATGATGCAAATAAAAGAAAACAATGGTGGGAACAATGCTTAAAACACAAAATACAGTTGATTTTCCCTGCTTCAGTGTACGGCCAGATGGAACAGACATAAAGTTAACTAATACCAGGTTCTCAAAACTATAATACAAACAATGAATGCAATTTTCATGCAGGTGTGGTACAAGGTATTATGGTCCATGGTCGTAGTAATGCTGAAAAAATTTCTTTTTAACACTCTACTCATACAATATAAAAAATTAGATGCTGGCATAAAGCAAGTGTGACCTAAATCAAAAGAAAACTTCTCCTACTAAAATTGAACACTACTGGTTTCTTCATTTGGGACAAAACTGAAACATATCTACTCCCAAACTCTACTCCCAAAAAAGAAAATATATAGGCCATTCTCAGCTTGTATGTAACTCTTCTGCATTAAAACATCTGTTTAACCTCACTCCACAGCAATAACGTCTTCTTAAATGCATTTCTAAAAGATTAAAAGAATCTGAACACAAACTATTAAACTACTTTGAAATCATCAGCAGAACGCTTTAGGGTTCAAGGGTTTTTCCCTTCTAAATTTTCTTGTGGGTTCAAATGGTGAAAGAAAGGAAAACAATTTTCAAACAAAACAGCATAGTAAAAGCCAGTTCTGGAACTACAGTGCAACTAATACTTTTTCAAGTGGGAAAAGTTTCTTGCAAAGCTACTTGATATTTTTTCCAGTAAAAGGTTTAAACCAAAAGCAGTAAACTACATCTCAGGAAGGAGTTTATTAAAAAAAAAAAAAATCCTTCAAGTAGAACTGATCAGAAGTTTCAGTCATGTCTAGGACCTACTCAACCATAGAGTAAAGTAAGAAAGGCTTAACAATCTGGTTCACCTGTGCAGGCCACAGTAGGTCTGCAATAAATATAGACCCTGCTTTACTAAGCTGAATGTAACTGGCACCTAAAATGCACAGGGATGAAGCTAGTTGAGTGTACAGACCTGTATCACTCTGCACACCAGACCAGAGAGTAAGAAAACAGTACACAGCTTCTGCTCTGGACAGTTTTCCTATCAAATGCACACTGGAAGACGTCCACTTTCCTAGGTGGAACTACAATTTTCCTAGAAGCAGAGACTGTAATAGACTGTGAGCCTTATAGGTCATAATCTTTCATGGAATATTTTTTTGAGTTCCTGGTCCTCTCACAGTATTATCACAAGAAAGACAAACAAAAAGGTCAAAGGTTCAAATAAAGCAAAGGAAAAACTGGAATCTGCTAGATGAGGTGTTAAGCAGCCTGCAGTGTAAAGCAGAACTGCTTAGCAATTCTGCAATGCTATAAACCTATTAACGTAAGAAATCAATTTATTTAGTCCATAGGAACCACAATAAAGGTACATTTCCTCCAGTGACTAAAATATTCCTGTTCCCATGATACTTGAAATAAGAAAAAAAAAACGCCTGTTCTGCTTAGGTGGAAATTACTCTAAGAGAAATAATTATAATTGGATTGAACTAAAAAGGAAAAAAAAATCATCATCTTATTCTCTTTGTTTCAATTCTTGTCTATCCCAGTGGCCTAACAGCAGCTCTGTTTTGCTTTTAGTCACACACAGAAATAGAAAAACATTATAATTAAGAACTCGGTATTTTAAACTGACTGTTGTAGCTCCTGGACTCAGACCAGCAAAAGACTTAAAAAGCTTCAGCTCTTAAGTGAAGCACACTGAACCAAACAACTGCATAGCTTAATGGTGCTGTCATTGTTTTTATTGAAAGAGCCTACACTTCAGCTGCTTCGCTGCATAAAGAATACTTTGGGCCCATTCCATTTAAATGAACAATGTTCCTGTAAAGAGACAAAAAGAAAAAGCACAACACTGGAAACAACAGTTCCTTCAGCACGCAGCAACAGAGCAGGTCTGGGGATATGGGCTAGAGCCATGTTTGAGCCATAGCTAAGGATGCCATCCAACTGTTAGCTGGTTATGGATGACAAGATTATGAAGGACATAATGAAATGACAGGTTCTCAGTGCAACCTGCTAATTCAATGAGATTAAATCATCAAAGGACCATTTAATTAAGAGGACAGGTGCAGTTTATCTCCTCTATAAAGGAAACAGACTGGTAGCATTTCTCACACTGATAGTAAACCCCACTGGCTACATCACATTGGGATCACAAGGCCTAGAGCACAGCTAGAAATGCAGCATCACAACTACCCGCAAGAGATTAGCTCCTCCATTAGCTATCTTCTTAAATAGACATGACCATAAACTTACTGTAGCTCCAAGAAGTTACGCATATTGCAGTAAAAATGTCATTGTTTGGCTTTACTTTAAGGTATTGTTGAAGATACAGTACCACAGACTTTATTGAGCAATTAAAAAAAATACACAAGGGACAATAGATTCTTTCTTCTGTATTTTTCAAAATTTGCTTTTCTTCCAATTGGAGAACCCAGTTTCAAATATGAAAAGGGCACTTGTTCTACAGTAACTGCATACAACTTACTGAGTTCCAAAGACTGTATTCATCTTTTTTTGTTACCATTGCTGTCATTGTATGTCCAGTTGTTTAGGAACTTCTCTGTTTTGGGAATTACAACTAAGTTGTTCTTTCTGATTCTATTTCCCCATAGAGTTCAGCTAGCTTCTTGAACTCCGGTCCCCAGTCTCCAAGGTAATTATAATCCTGGTCAGAGTGTGTTGTGGCTGAATCCAGAGAGCTGATAGATCCAGCTTCTGATCTATGACCCTCATAGGCATAAGTCTGCAGGGAGTCATACGGGGGCACACTGGGGTCCAGATCAGCCTCTGCCAGTCTTTGTTTAATGAACTCCTGAACATCTATACTGTCAAGGCTTGAGGAGAGATGATGTCTGGACACAGGCTTCACTTCAGGACGAACATCCCTCCGGTATTTTAGCTCCTCAGCAGCAGATGGATTCCGTAGTGCTGTAATGTCAAATGCTTCTGTGTCTTCCTCTCCACCACCCTCGTCATCATATGTCACAACGTTTTCCCGGACGTCTTCTTCTGAAATGATCAAGGGCTCCTTCTTGCTGCGTCTTAGGGTGATGAAAAGGACCACTATTGCTAAAGAAAAAACTGCAGATATTAGAATAGGTTTAAAATTTACATCTGAATATGCTAGAGAAACAGCACACACTAAATCAAAAAATACAGAGGTGTAATATTTTCAGGTTAATATTGGTATTTGGATTCATCTTTTACTTACACTATTAGGGATCTCATAAAGGACATAAATGGAGATACCATTCTTTCAGGTAAATGAGAAATGAGATACTACAGCTGATATTTTTCAGAAGCATAGTCCAGGGCTTTCAGTGCTTCACTAAAACCACTATTTAGCATATAAATTGAATTAACATGCAAAAGGTTTTTTTTTTCTCTTATGAATATCCAATTTTGTATACTAAAAGATAAAATTATAAGCTAAATATATTATTGTGTATTTTAAACAGCTTTCTGGCAAGGAAATTCTGAAGTAAACTGCAAGGAAAGTAGTCATTAGAAAATGTCTAAAAGAACATTTCGAAAAGTGTCTTTGCGAAAAAAAAATCCTTAAAATCTCCTCTGTGTGTCACACAGCAATTACTACTATTTCTTGCCATGTCTCTAAGAATGCAGAAAGACACATGAGTAGCACAGAGATGTATACAGCAAGTTCTGTCTGTGACAGAAAAAAAGAAAAAAATTCAAATTGGTCTGGGGGAAAAACCCCCCACCAACAGTCAAGAGAAAATGCACTTGCAATGGCATTTATCTTATGGGTCACCTTATAGTCTCAAATGTCCCTTGCTCCTGTGGATTATGTTGTGCATTACTATCAGTTTATCCCACAAAAGTAATTAAGAAATGGCCTTTGTACAAGTGCTAATAGTGCTTCTCACAGTGTAATGGATTTCAAAAGGTTTCCTCATCTCTTTTCTATCATTTTTCACACTGTTCTAGACATGGAATTAGAGTCCGTCATTTTTTGAAATCTTTCCAAATTACAGAAAAGAGATCTGCAGTGCTAATTACTTGATAACCTCTGAAAAACAATTTCTAGTGGATTCCAGATATTCATGAATGTACTTTAAAGGCAGTTTTTCCTATTAATTTTAGCTAAACCATTCCCCTCTAATCACAGCTATGTGTTTCTAATTGCCTCCTACTACCAGGCAGCCACTGGTTCAAAAACATACCATATTATAAATTTCTGCCCTGCCACATTCAGAGAATCAGTGGAGGCTCATTATTAATATTGAAAATGGCTTACCAAGAAGAATGACGACGCAGAGCAGGATTGCGATTAAAGCTCCTGTGCTCAAGCCAGCTGAGGAGAGGAAAGCTTCAGCATGGCAAGTTCTCACTCGTCCATCTCTCTCACATGCACAAACCCGAATGGTGAGGGTGCTGCTGCTGCTGAGTGGGGGCACTCCACCATCGGAAATCAAAACTGGGAGGTAATAGGTGTCTTGAGTGGTTCGACTGTATCTCCTTCTTCTTGTCAGGATACTGGCTGTATTATCTACAATATTATAACAAGAATAGCATTTTAAT
This sequence comes from Poliocrania exsul, assembly GCA_035041345.1. Lineage (NCBI taxonomy): Eukaryota > Metazoa > Chordata > Aves > Passeriformes > Thamnophilidae > Poliocrania > Poliocrania exsul. The sequence continues at coordinate 74,132,934 of JAWWLZ010000082.1, read as the reverse complement.
GAGGGAAAATAATTAAACCAAATGTTATTGACTATTTATTTCCCATCAAGTGGAAGCAGAGAGCACCTTAAAACTAGGCAGTCCTAATCTGTGAAAATGCACAACCTAGAACAAAAATTTGTAAAGAAGCATCTATGCCAACAGAGGAAAGAGAGGAGGCAGTGGTAAGGAATTAGCGAGATATAAATAAGATTATTTAAAACTCTTGCTTTTCTTAGAATCTAAACGAACTTTGACAAAAATTTAGGATCCATTTTGCAAGTGTCTTAATCTCATGTTATGCTGTTGGTAGTATATGAACACTTGTCAATTTGAGTATCTAGAATTCTGAGGATATTTGTTGTGGAATTTTTCCACAACACAAAATTCTCATTATTCTCAGAAGAATGCTAAAAGGTCTTTAGTAAAAGCCAAAGTAAGACTTTCATATTTTACTGTTTGTGACAGGTTTTAAAGTTCTAGTGAGCTTTTGGAAAACATCAGAAAGGACAATAGCCAAAGACCCATGCTGCAGAGAGGTCAGGAAGAAAAGGGAAGAGGAGGGGGATGGAGGAAGGCAAGGGAGAGGAAGTCAGAGGAAGGGAAAAGGAGAAGAAATTACTTGTTCTAAACTAATGGAGGTTAAAGATAAGTAAGCAAAAGGGAGATAGTGACATAGGCCTTTCTCACCATTGTTACTTACAGGTCCATCTGGCACATATTGCTCTAGGAGAATCTAATGTTTATTATACACACAATGCAAGAGCATTCATAGGCACTAATGAGGATGGGAAGTTGCTGTACATATCCCTTAAGTCCAAGAAATTGAGGAGCACAAAGAAAATGTGGGGGAAGAAATGCTACAATAGTATCTATGTGTCAAATTTATTTTCAATTTGTTGCCACAACTTTAAAGGTACTAGTCCCTGAATAAAAGTACTGGATAAATCAAACAAAATTGGAGACAGTGAGGATCAGAGACTTGCACTGTTAGGTAGAGAGGGAGATGGGGACTAATAAATGCAAAGTGAGATTAGAATAAAAAAGCTTCCCTCCCATACTGCTTGTCCATGATTAACAGTACATGTTTTCCAAATTGTGGGGTTGTGAACTTGGAATTTTTTAGCAAACAAAGGGACGGTGAGTACAAAAATACATGTGCCAGGTTTCTCTTTCTATTACAAAGAAACATTTTCCTCTTTTTCCTTACCACTGTAGCTACAGCACTGAATGAATTTATCATAATCTATGGAAAAATGGAATCTATGTCCCTTTGAAAATCTGTAACAACAGTACAGCTAATATGGCATATTTAGCCCATCAGACTGATGCATGCATACTTGAATGGAGGAGTTAAACAGTTAAACGGTTTTGTTTAAATTGGATAAAAGCTCTTTTTCAGGTGACTACTCTTCATGCCACACCTTCTGTCAAGCTCTGTGCAAAATTTTAAAACATTAATTTTAACCCACTTCTGTCAACATTTTGTTTTGCGTACCATGTGACAGTGGTACTAAGAAAAACTGGATGTATAGACCCACAGCATCATAACATAATAAAATAACGTATTTGGCAACAGGTTTCACAGAAGGAACATATATATGAGCTGGGAAGAGATACCCTTGCTGCTAAGCCAAGAACTGAGCATTGAAGTCCTTTACTTCTCCACAAGAACACTAACCACTCAACCCCATCTTCTTGGAAGTATCCAGCATGGTGAGTTATAAACTCATTAAATGTTCTTCTTTTCACTTGAAGTAGAAGCAAAATAAAATATCTATCTATCTATCTATCTATCTATCTATCTATCTATCTATCTATCTATCTATCTATTTGCTCCAGGTCTCGAAGCTCTATTCTACTTGTTTATGTCAAGGTATACTTTTAATGACTGATGACATCAGCTGCTTATTATGCTACTTACATTCATTTAATTTACAGAACTTTACTGAAGCCAGAATGAGCCAGATGAACAGATTATTCTTTCATCTGAAAAAATTTGACATGGTGTAAGACCATCACATAGTGGAAATGCTATTTCCATAGAGGTTATAAAATGTCTATGATAAAACATACACTTACAAAAAGTGTTACCAATAACCTGCAGGAGGACCCCAACACAGAGATGATTTAAAGATGCACAGTAAATTGGTTGGGTTTTTTTTTAAATATAGGGTTGTGGAAATGATTCCAGTGTACCTATAGAACACAATATGCAGAATTATTTCTTTAATTTTTATGAAAACTTTGTTAAACTTCAGCTTTTGTCCATATTGCTTAATCTGTGCTTGTGAATTTTTATAAAAACATATGGTGGTATTTTCATTAATGCTAATTTTTTTCATTTCCTTACTGTTAAGAAATTAATTATTTCCACATTATTCTGCAATTAGACTGGGGAGCAAAGTGTTTTGCATTACAATTGAGTCAATTGATTGAAGCAATCAAGCCTAATATCACTGAAATTCAAAATGCATTTATTGTACAAAAAAAAAAAAGAAAAAAAAAGAAAAAAATCTCCTATAATAGACTAGGCAGAGGCCTTAAGGCCATAATTATAGACCACCTTCATACATGGAGGTCTTGCTACACTCTACCAGTCTAATGCTGAGATATATGAAAATTCCCAACTCCTATTTCTCAAATTTTGACCAGCTTGCTTTTTAATACATGTATGGTCTTCTACATTTATTTAATACCGCACATGAACGCTCACAGGGATCTATTTTAAAACACTTCTAAAACAAGCAAATGATCTTACAAAACATAGATTATGAAGAGGTGGGTTGCCTGTACATCTTTTAATTTTTCAACACATACATGGGTATGTATCATCAGTGGGTAAAATAAGCAGTTGTTTTACCTTTCACCTAGAAAATGCTGCATATAAAAAAACTTTTGCATATTTTTCTTTGTTTGTTTTTTAAATAATATCTTTTCTATTTGGTCACTCCCCTTTTTTTTTATGCTACATAGATTGTAAGCCCCACAGATAAAATCTTCAGTGTTTCAAAGAGGGAAACCACCATCGACTATAAAATGATCTTCACCTTGTCTGCTTCTCAGATGTGAAAGGAGTGGTAGATTTAGCTCTAGATATAGCCCAAGAGCAGAAAAAAAAACCCTCACATATCTGTGATTAGTACTGAATTTCAAGTGAATGCATATTTTGCATAAAAAGAAGTAAATGTTTGCAGTATATGTAAGGCAATGACTGCTGCTTCTGCCTTTCTGCATTCAGAGAAAAGATTCATATCATCAGTTCCTCCATGTGCAGGAAAAACTCTACTGACTTTCTACTTTTTCAGAATTCATTTTATAATTGCTTCTCTTCCTTGAAATGCAAATTTATTACAGATTATTAGCAGACCTCTTCTCTAGAAATTTCTCTTTTCATGTCCTTCAGCTGCCTGTTGCTCTTTGTTGAACAAAACAAAACTGGAAAGTGAATATGACCCCTGGAACACCAACTGTTCACACTGATGAATTTTAGCACTCTCCCTGGTATTTTCTTGGTCTAGGCCAACTAGGACAACCAACCACAGACAGAGTTATTAGCATACACCAGAGACCCTTCTCAGCAGCCAGAATAGACAAGAGTGCACCAGGTTTGTTTCCTCCCACTTTTCTCAGTGCCTCAACATCCTTCCTATAGCTTGTGGATCCTTAAGCATCTCTAAGTAGGATAATCTCATGCTGCACACAACACAGCACACTGTGGCATACAAATTCCTTTTGTGACAGGATAACACTATTCTGTTAGGCTGAAATACAACTTTCACAATATTCCATAAATTAAAAAGAGAAAATGATAATGAAATCTGGGCTCCATTGGATTCTATATGGGGTCCAGAGAAGATACAGGGCCAAGTGCTATGTATATCACCTGTTTTATTAAACTTTTTTGCAAGACTACAGCCACAGTCCTGTTTAACATTGTGAGCTGTTCTTCCTTCTTTTTTCCCTCAGCACCAATACTGTCACTGTAAACTAGTCTGACTGGATGCCTAGAAATCCCACTGAAGTCATTGGAGAAGTGCAACATTCCCATATGCACTTTTTAGCACATGCACTTCTCAATAGAAAAAGCAATTTCAAAGAAGTGACAGTTCTAAGGAGAATTATATTGCAAATGCAACAAATTAGAAGGTGGCAATCACACAACATTATCTAGAAATACCTTAAAGACCTAGGGATATGTTCAAGGACTCAGCTTAAAATGTAATTCCCTATTGGTAGTAAGTGACAAAATATCCATGAGTTAAGCATTAATATTAACAACTCTCATGTCTCTCACCGCAAAAGAAAAGGGGTTTAGATCTTACACTGGTAAATCCAAAAGGGGTCAGAAAGTGTTATAACCCATAGTAAGAACCGCTATTCATTTCTGCATATAGTTCTATTTCTGTTACAGTGCCTAGAAGCCCCAGACACTTCAGTTTAGCTACCTTATCCATATAAGAAGAAAATCCTAAAAAATGTTGTCCCTGTGAATGTTCCCAGGCCAATATCCAAAAAGGGCCCAGTATTCACATCTGTGCAGGAAAAGATAGTCCCCTCCTTCCATCCTCTGAGATAAATCTAAAAAAGAGTGAAAGATGAAGTATCATCAAAGCTATAGAAGTAGTCATGAAAGTGCTGGCTGAAAACAAAAGCATTAGAGACTGAATAAAATGAAGAAAAACTGAGGATTCCAGAGCAGGAATCTTGCAGAAATGAAAGGATTTTAGCACAGAGACAATTGGTGAAGATGTAAAGGAAAGAGCATTGAGATATGAGCACGTATACTATGATGTTAACAAGGCTATGTGGTTAGATGGAGGAAAAATTGTGAATACAAGAAATAAAAACTCAGAGAAAAAAAGAGAAAAAAAGACAAAATTAACAAATTATACAATTCAAATATTACACTAAAAGAATCCGAAAAAAAGCTATAATTAAACCATGTTTGTCTGGGGTGGAAAATCTTGCCAAGCAAGGAACTGACATTTTTATACTGCACAAAATAAATACAAATTGAAAAAAAATGATATTTTTTCAATTAAGTATTTGATCTTTCAACATTAAATTGTTTTTCTTGTACTGTTAACATCATATAATTAAATATTAATATAAGATAAAATTCTAGGAAAAGGAGGAACCAGTATAACATTTTTAATTTCAAATAATTGTCATGATGAATTTGTGTTGTTTGTATTCTCTTGAGTAATAACTATTAACATCTGTAGAAACAGATACGATATGACATATATGCAGGAGTATCTGCAATAACATATCCAGGTATAAGGATTCTCAAAGAAGCAATTTAAGGCTTTTCCTTCAATGCAATTTCACAGATTTTAATACAAATAAAATGTGTGATCACAATCTTTCAGGCATTGGCATGGAAATTTTCTGTTCCCAATATAATGAGAGATGCTAATTCTCACGATTACCCTATGACAGATTTACATATAGTAACTCATAGTGCATTGTGTGTACATACAAATAAAATACTGGAAAGCAACTAGTTTTTACATGCTATTTTTTTCTTTCTTATAAAATCTCTTAAAATATTTTACAAATAAGATAACTAATATTTTTTTAAAAAAGGAAACTATGTCTAATTTTCCAAAGGTCATGGAGAATTAAGGATAGGAAAAAAAATTATCAAAGCTAATCATGTTGCCACAATACAGAAATCACATCTCTCATGTTCTAGTCAGAGCTCTATTCTTGAGCACAATCATATGTAAAAGTATGCCAACAGAATGCATGGATAAAAAATGTTTAGCCAAACTTCAGTATCAACTATAACCTCACAACTATTCTGATATTCCAAGGTTTCAAATTTTAATTGTTTACAATTTCTTATCAAAAATCATTGTAGGAACACATTGAGAGAGGAGCTAGGATCATAGCATGGAACAAAACCCCTCACAGTCTGTAAAAGTTACAGGAAGCCAAGTATAAAGACAGACACTGATGAACTAGGAGAGTTTACTGAGGGGGTAAAAAAAGGTATATCAACAATAGTAGTTTGAAAGGTTATGTATTGAGAAATTCCTTTGATATCTGAAAACAGATACAGCAGAGAAAGAGGGAAGACAAATATATAGGGTAGCAGCAGTTGTACTAGGATGGTGGAACTAGAGATCTGATTTCTAGGCCTGGAAGGAAAGATCTTTTTATCTCAATAGATTAAAATGGTGAACCTCTGAGAAGCATAAGAACCAGGACTCACTGGAAGTGAAAGGACTGACATCTAAGGAAAATTAATTCCAACCCAGGAAAAGAAATATTTATCCAATTACTTGTGATGCCCATTGCACTATATAATAATCTACACTTTCTCATATTTGGGCTGTTCTTTGGACACATGGCAACTAGAACTTAAGACTCATTTCAAGTGAGTTTGTGGTTATGCATGGGAAATTCTGCATGGCTGTAATGCAGAAGCTTTTTGCACTTCAAGGACGTGGTAGTTTACTAAGCCAGACTGCACATTGGCTGGTTTGGGTTTTTGTTTACAGACTTTTTTTCCATCATTTCCGCCTTTTTACATTGAGTTTCTGGACTGAGAAAAGAAAGGAGGGCATAGGAAAATCAAGGAAGCAGAGATACAATGATAACACTATGGAAAGTGACTACTGGAGCACTTCAGAGGATGCTCATTTATTATTCACAATTTGAGAATTCCTTTGACACATTATATATTACAGGGAGAGACAAGAGAAATGGAAGTTAAAAAAATAGAGTAAAATCCTCTTTACATCTTAAGGCATATTTCAATTTTCAATTCTGATTATATCAGCAGTCCAACTGCTATAAGTTTTCTGAGAAGTCATAAACTAATTAAACTCAAGGAAAATATATTGGAATGATTTGCATTTCTTACATTTCTAAAGTTAGAGTAGTTAATTTGTTTATGTGGACTACATTGATAGGCATTTCTGTTTCATTTCTCTACTGATAGCTCTTGTAAATATTTTTTTCTTTTGTGCTGGCTTCAAAGCTATTGCCAATGGGCAAAAAGCTATTGCTTTTTCAGTGGGTATTTCCGTTCAATGGATAGTAAAATGAAAAGCAACACAGAAGACTTTTTGGGATTGAAATACAGTTATTTGCTTATGGTTTGTTTCTGAAACACCAACAGATTGCAGGCTTGAAGAGAAATGCAAGAAGAATCTATATACTGTGTATTAACATACCTATGTGATCAGTCTTAGAACCAACTTTTGAAATCAAAAAATTATCAAAGATGTTCAGATGCCTGAAGAAGAAAAATGAATCCCTCTGCAGTAGCTAGTCCTGGTTTCCTGTCTGTTGTACTCATGGTAGAATTCTTTCTTACCTTTCCTATGTTGATTCTGTGCTAATACCTACTCAGAAATTCAATCTGTTTAGAGCAACAGCACTTCTGTGGATTTACTTACAATCATCAAGTGTAATGCTAACTTTGCACTTTCTTAGGAATAATTTCTCTCAAGTTACAACTTGTATTCTTTAGAGGATGATATTTCATGGAAGGTCAGTAGTAACTTGCAGTACTACATAACCAGACCAGGCACTCCACTTGGATGTAAACAAAGGCAGGAACTATGTAGCTCATGCTGGGTTGTAAAATGGGGGTTCCAACCTGACGATTTTAAATGCCACTTCAGATGTTCTAGAACAATTAAAACATCATGTGGAATCTGGCATACTTATTTGCAACTTTAAAGCCCTAAATTCAGTTCAATGGCTTGCTACAGATGCAACAATGGTATGAAATAAGAAGGACAGAGAGACACAGAAGGTTCTATAAAAAAATATTCAACTGGGATGGGATCAATTACTCTCTAGACATTGCTCTCTTCCTAAATAATAGCAATGATGAGTAAAATGGATCCTTTTTTTGTTATTGTTGCTGTTACTATTTTTTGATTTGTGATACAGGGAAAAAGGTTAACATGTATCACAGGCATGAGTGGATAAACACATTACAAATTTTATTTTATAGAGATACCATTGAACTCATTGTGCTCTAAATTTTATAGAAAACCACATCTCTGCTTCTATGGATATTAGCGTATCTTCTGACAAAACATTACAAAAATGGAATCTCCAAAGTGACAGTATGTGAAAAATGGCATGCCTTTATCCCAATTCCAGAATATTCTCCACTACTGGGCAATAATCAAAAGGTTAGATCTTAGAGATAAGTGGGGAAAGGGGAAAAATAAATTGCAAGTACATTTGTGATATGAAATCTTTGTCCTGAAGAAATAAAAGGAAAGGAGAACAAATGCTAAGCATTCTCTAGGGAGTTGTTCTTCCTTGAAAGTAATGTAAAAGTCTGCTATCAGAAGTCAGCAGTCTCAATTTATTAAAGTAAGAAAATGCACAAATTTTATTCGCAGTGTTGGGTGAATATGCTCAGCATCTGCATAAACCCTTATAGTCCAGGAAATTTACAATACCCATTGGAGCATCCATGGTAGACTGTATATCTTGTGATACAAAATAGTACCAGCAAAACAGTGCCTTATAGTGCAGAGGATTCTTAAAATGTTTTAAGTGACCTATTCTCTGAGGGTTCAATCTTATTTTCAGCTCCTGGAAAATATTATGTAACTTCTGAAAGAGGCCTCTAAGAAGTAACAAATGAGGCATAAAGAAAGAATGATTTATTTATTTATTTTTTTTTTAACTCAGAGAGAGGGGGATTATGCAAATGTTTTTATCTATATATTAATGGTTGGGAATATCATGATAATGACATGTTCACATACATTTTCCATCAAAATAACAAATTTTGACAAATACATCAACTGTTCTTTAAGCATCCGGAAACATATTTTGATTCTTTCGGTGTAAAAATTTTTAAAAAGTAAAATTTTAAATTTCAGTACATAGAAACAGCACTATAGTGAAGAACTGTCATCTTTCCTCTGATTCCCCAAGAGAAGATGGTTTTAGTTCCATATTGCCCTGGGAAGTTTTTAATGGGATATGCAAAAGCAGATGTTTCTGCTTAGGCAAAAAGGGTAAATTTGAGATATTACACACAAATGGAAAAAGGATTAAAAAAATTATCTACGACAACATCCTAAAAATGAGGGAAGGAGAACACAGACAACAGTGAAATGAGTTATGTATCATCTGATCTACAAAGTAAAAGCACAGCCCCAAAAGTACTTGGCTATCCAGGTTTTAATAGAAATCACAATATTTTTCTGGGCAGAATAACTTGTATACAACCCTGTTTTCACAAAAGACCTTCATAGGTATAACTTCGAAACAAACAAACAGGCATGTTTCCTGGGTTTACTCTCTCAAATTGCAGGAAGTAATTATAACTTAATGTATTTTCTTTGTATAGTTCTTTTTCTTTCTTGCTTCCATGAGTACTGATACTGCATGATTTTGTAGTCTGTCCTCTTGTTGATACTCTTTTAAGCTTTTACTCTCTCTGAACAGTACTTTTTCCAGTATGTAATAAGATTCAAACAGCAATAAAAAATCTCATGTACCTTAAGAATCCAGTACGGGAGAAGTATCATATTCTGTCTTTTCTATTTATTTTTTTCTTTAAAATGAAAGTTGTAACACAAACAGAATCCAGAAGGTGATCCAAGCAACTCCTCAGTTCTGCTGGACTGCGTATTTGGTGTAGCACTCTGACTGTCTCCTGACTTACATTTCCCTGAGGGTTTTAAGCTCTGCATTATGGAGAGACTATTCAAAGAATGAAGGTCTAATATTGTGGATATTTTTATTTAGAAAATGTGTAAGTTCAGGTTCAGGAGATAAAAGTTTAACTAGTCATATGAACAATTATTTGAACTGAAGTTTTAATACCTATTTTGTGTGCTGAAGCCAGAGAATATTATTGACCTGAATCATACACATGCTGAGATTGTATATTGCTGCCGTTTATACAGATAGATAAACTACAAAATCTTATGCTTGTGCAAGCCCTGGATTTCAGTCAAAATACATAGATACAAGCATGAATATTTGAAGATCCAATGTATTGCTGTGGAGTGTACCAATAATAAGGGAGTAGGGGAACATTCCTGCAAAAGCCTATTTGGATTCAAACTAAAAAACCTGTTGTTTTGGATTATGAAAACAAAGGAAAAAATGTCTACCGAGATCTTTATGAAATGAAACCTTTGTCCTGAAGAAATAAAAGGAGAAGATGACTGGATTTGAAGACAACTGCAAGAGAAATAAAATTTTGTAGTGACAGATACAGCTACTACTGACTACCACTTTCAATGTGACATCAAAAATTTGCTTTTTATCATTCTGTAAAATATTATTGAAAACTCTCTTAATGCAATTTCTGTAGTTTTTTCCTTTAAAACTTAACATAGCAAACAAACAAAAAATAAACCCCTCCAAGAATGCCAGCCTTTATAGAATTACTAAATCCAGACATAAAAATAGCAGCTGTCTTTTGTTAAGAGCATTCTGATTATTTTAATAGCTAATGCGCAAAAAAATGAGTTTTCAAAAGTGCAGACTTGTCATAGACTAAAAGAAGGCCTTTTCTGCCCACTTTCTCTCAGCTATTTCCTAGAAAGGAATGCAACAGAAATTCCATTTTTTAATAGGAATAGATGACAAATATGAAAGTTGTAAATTCTAGATAACTGCATACTATAAATGTACTTCATAAGTATTTTACTGGTATTTTATGTATAGGATGTGTCACGAAGAAAAGGTTGCAATAAAGGAGAGTGTTTAAGCAGTACATTCAAAGGATCATATGCCAAGTAAAATAGTAAAAATGCATCTGTTTTTAAGATAAATTTCTTGCTATTATTTTAGTTAAACTGTCATTGTGTTAATTATGTGGGTGATTTGGAAGTTACATTTGTGGATTCTCTGTATGTGTGAGATGTTTTATACAAGATGCTATAGGAAGTGCATACTTTTGTACTTACTTGAAATAAAAACATAATGCCTTTACCTTACAATAGGCCTTTACCTTAAAATACACCCTTTTCAGTTCCTTCCCCTACTTCCACCTGTCAAATCCAATTTAGGTTAGTTCAAACATTGCGTTCTTCTGTTGGTTCTAAAGTCATTTCTCACTGTTCTTGGGGAAGTAACAAGTAAGCAGCATTAAGTACTTACTGCTGCTTACTTCAAAGCAGGACACTGCTGCATCAAAGATTTATGAAAAGTTCTCACCCTCCAGTTAAATATGTTGTAATAAACACATATAATTCAGATCTAGATCAAAATATGTTCAAAACCATAAAATGTCTACCTCATCATGAAGCACAATTTTAACAGAGTTATTCAAAAGCACATCTTAATATTAAGTATCTTGTGCTGAAACTAACATGGCCATGGTCTTCCACATGAAATCACAGTTCAATACCCAATGAGTTTACTTGAAATTTAGACAAAAATACAAAAATACATAACAGTACACCTCATTTATTACAGGAACAACTGTCTGGGTTTTGTTATAAAGTTCCATCAGAACCTGAGTGGAATTGATATACTAATCTGGGAAAGGGCCAGAGTCTCAAGGAATACTTTTAATATATGAATTAGCCCTGCAAATTTTATTATTATCTATTAATATTTATATATATTTTATTGAGCTCTTTTGTAACTAGAATATGAAATACATTAATCTAGTCTAAAAAATAGCATGACTTTACTTTTTTTTTTATGCTGTGTATATAGTTAAATGTTGGAACAGATTCTTCAGGAATATTATACAGTCTCCTTCCTTGAAAGATTTTACAAACCGATAAAAAAAGTCTGTAAAGAATAGTTTCAGTATCACTGTATGTACCATATGTATCAGTGATAGAGTTAATGCTTCTCAGACATTACAGATGTCTAGTGATCTATAAGACCTCAGAAGGTATTCTACAGCATTAGTGCAAATACGTAACTTTAAAATAAAGCCAATTCCCAACTTCCCTACAGGCATAACCACACAACACATGCACACAGAAACACAAGAGGAAAACTCAGACTAACATTTAAGGTTTAATCCTATTTTCATCAGGTTTCAAAATGGAGACCACACAAGTCGATACTCAGCCAAGAATAAGACTAATTTGGGTTTGGGTTTTGGAAAGCCTGGGGGGTACTTTGATTCAAGAAATGTTCAGAAACACTTGGGTTGGTGACTCTGAAGGCCGTTTTCCTTCTGGACCTATTTGCTATGAATTTCTGATTGTAATTTTCAGGCACACTTTTCCAGGAAGGGCATGATAAACTATCATCCAGGAACCACTGAAGGACCTGCTCTTGATGTCATATCTATGAAAGTAAGCATGAATTCCAAGTTTTATGCCCTTAAATTTTAAATTTCTCCTCCAAGCAATAACTGGCAATAACCTTGACAGTACCTTATTTCACCCCAAAATAGGCCAAATTGCCAACATCTTTCATTAATCCACTTTCTAAAAACATTCCTGAACGTATGAAGCATACATGTTAAAATTAAGTGGAATATAAAAATAAAATGCAATATCTGATTATTCATAGTTTGCAATATGTTGTATATGCATGTTCTTGATACCCTTGATACCCTTGATATATTACATTTTCCCATTCTGTCAAGAAACACATGGAAACGGTTCTGCTCAGTTAAGTCAACCCAGGAAAAAAGAAAACCATTTCTTTGAGATTTGTGTTTGATTTACCTTCATTGTTCCTTAGAGTAAAGTTGGGATTCAAAGAAAGCCCTTCATCAAGAGAAAAATGAAACCTTGCTCCATTTGCAGAGTTATCTTTGTCAGTTGCAGTGATAGTCTGAATTACCTGAAATAAAATTAACAGTGAATGTGTTGAAACATGAACTTGACCCATATAGTACCTGACCTCAGCAGTATGCTTAAGCTTACCTTATTTTAATTTTCTACTTGACTGCTGCTAAATTCAACAGATGAGACAACTGGGCCATTAGCTTGATTTCTCTAGCATGAAATATTCTAGGAACTACACTTAAGAGTTAGATAGAAGCATCTAAAGGATCTATACTATCTGATGTATTGATATTGTCAGGACCTGGTACAGAGATTATCACCATCTGCATTGCATCCTGATGACTTTATGAAATACAGTTTCAGCTTAACATCAGTTTTTATGGAGCCTAAAGACAGGCTGAACCAGGATGGGAATGTGAGGCATCATCTGCTTGTCATCCTAATAATTAGATGCACATCAATATTGGTTAGGAAAAATAATTATCTAAAATGGCAGGTATACAATACCATCTTTCTGTTCAAAATTCCTGCCAAGAGTCAGTTTTAAATTGCCAGAGAATAGAACAGGAAAAACAGCAGCCACTCCTGGTTTTAGTTTGGTTTGCTCAAAAATGAACAGAACTAGATGTAGCAACCACATATCAGAGAGGCATTTTTGAAAGGCAGGGCTTTGACTTCAAAAGCCCTGGTGGTTTTAAAAATTTACTTTCAACTAAAATTGACCTAAGCTTTTGCAATGTGGGACCAAACAGTGTTTCTACCTCAGCTTTGATTTTCATGCTGGGTCTTGAAACTCAAGTGCTAAAGTGGAATCCAATAAAGGTTGTTCTTGTGATCTAGGCAGTGAAGCCCACACAAACTGCCGCAGAGAGCTGATAGATACCCTGAAGGAAATGTAAAAGGGGGAGGGAAATTTCTCTTTTCATGAGAATTTTTCTATCCAGTGTTCAGTTCTAGTCTGTCTGGACTGAACATGAAACATAAACTGTGCAGACTCAACTCGTTTGGTCTGCCTTAAAAGTGAAAGCCAGCACACAGTTCCCTGGCTCCATTCACAGAAGAGAAGCAAAACAAATACATTTTGAAGCCATGTGCTGGTTTAGGCTGCACTGGAATCAATTTTCTTCACAGCAACTGGTATGGGGCTGTGGTTTTGATTTGTGCTAGAAACAGTGTTGATAACACAGAATGTTTTTGTCATTGCTGACCAGTGCTTACACCGTGACAGAGTATTTTCAACTACTTATACCACCCAGCCAGCAAGGGTTCTGGGAGTCCAGAAGAAGTTGTGAGGGGACATGGCTAGGATAGCTGATCCCAAGGGATATTCCAGACCATATGGTGTCAGGCTCACACATAAATATGAGGAGAAGAAGGAAGAGGGGGATGTTTAGAGTTATGGTATTGTCTTCCAAAGTCACCATTGTGACATATGCAATAATGCCCTGCTCTCCTGGAGATAGCCGAACACCTGCCTGGCCGTGGGAAGTGGTGAATTAATTCCTCGTTCTGTTTTGCTTGCCTGTGCAGCTTTTGTTTACCTATAAACTTTCTTTATCTCAACCCATGAGTTCTCTCTCTTTTACTTTCCTTATTCTCTACCTCATCTCACTATGGGAGAGTGAGTGAGCAGCTGCATGGGGCTGAGTTGCCAGCTGGAGTTAAATGATGATAAATCTATAGGGTATGATGCTTATTTTACTTACTATATACCACAAAGTACATTATATTGACTATACACAGCTGAGATAATTAGCAATACTTATGATGGCTGCCCAGAATATTTTAAGAGTTTGTCATACTTTTTTTCTGAAGTGCAAAAATTAAGATCAACCTTAAACAATCTGAAACATCTATAATCATTCCGTTTACCAAAGTTATGGCAATATTGGTTAAGAAGTTTGTCAAAAGCTAGTTGTTCACTACTGTATTTTGCAAAGGTGGCAAAACTGTTAGTGAAACTACCATGCAAAAGCAGAAATATAAGTTTTTTCTTAGCTAGATATATTTAGTTCATAATGTTGAAATAGTACGAGGTGAAGCAAGGCAAGAAAAAAAAAAGGTGATGGAAGAATTTTTTCAAAAGAATCAATTTCTGTTATTATTCAAATACTAAAAGTACTGTTAAATACCATAGCTAGCTGTAAAAACTTCAGTTAAGACCATAAGAAAAAGAAAATCTATGAAATTTTATTTACAAATCCTCAACGTTGTTTCTCAGAGGAATGTAAGTCAATTTGCCATGCACATTTAGCTTTTATTTGACAGCCTAGGAGATAAATTTTTGTCCTGTTGCCCTCTACTACATAAAACGTTCAGTGACATTTTACAGCATCTTGCTTCAAGAGCATTCCATTTGCAACAAAAATACCTTTGATCAAGATCTCAGTGCCACAAGACTAGTATAAAAATTATTTGGTTTTAAGACTAAATTTATAATTCAATACACTGTCTATATTCCCTAATTTCACACATGGAAATTCATATATCCACAGAAATCACTCATTTATGAAAAAATATAGCACCAAATATTATTTAAATCATGCTTTTCCATGTAAAAAATAGTCATTGCTTGTTTAATAGGACAGGTCAGAGTATGTTTTGAAAAGGAAAGTTCACACTATTTCAGAAGAGATTTGTAAGACATTCTTCCAGGAGTGAGAAACAATAGTATGCGTCCTCGACACCCAAATGTACTGTTAACCCTTTTCTAATTAATTTGCCATTATTTAATAGCTTAAGAGCAGGTATTAACAGGCACCTTACCAAAGCTAATGAAAATAAAAATGCAGACACATAATCTCAGCTGCAGTAAAGCTCAGCTGACAACACTGATAGAATGAAACTGAAGGGTGATGCCATTTTTTTAAAAGGCAAGATTGGCAAGAAAAGGGAATTCCAAGAACTGAGAACTAATTGCAGAGGAGAGAGCGCACGTGCTAAATTATACTCAGATCCATTTTAGAATTGAATCAATAAACAAGCAAATATACACACAACAAACACATAGCAGAGGCATTCCTTGCCAGCTAACATTGATTTCCTTTGTGTCAGATTGTAAAATGTCATTTTCCTACACTGGCTAAATTTCACAATCATTCACAAAATCAGGATATGTCTAGAGCTCACTATTCTCCAAGTCTGAATGTCATCTGAGATAAGATCACAGCTGCTTTATCTACTTTAATATATAATATCTACCAGGCTGCACCTGGAATCTGTTGCAGGTACTGGGTCTATCTTCCCAACAATATGATTACTAAAGGACTAAAGCTGTCATACATCATGGAAATGATCATCTTCTCATAAGCATTGTCTTTTTGACATGCCTTAGGAGTGGTCATTTAAGCTTAAGCATTAAGCTCTTAAAGCATTTTTGGTTTAGATTTCTGTTGTCATTGTATGGTTGGGGGTTTTTTAAGTAAAAAATAGGAGAGTGGAGGCAAAAATAAGCAGGAGATAGAGGCTCTGCAATTAGATATTTTGATTGTCTTCATATAAGCCTCTTCTGATAACAAACAAGCAAATACAAAAGTCTTCCAATCACAAACTACTGGTTAGTTTATCTTGCACATAATAATTTCAAAATAGATGTACTGAGGAAATAAATAAGGACTCTTTCAGGACATTGCAGAGCTGGAGACCAGCCTGAATATCCTAGTCAAGCAGATGTCCCCAGCAGTACAGAATTTGTTCTTTAGGAATAAATCTTAAGAAGCATTCCCCTAAATGATGAAAAAATCAGAGTAATACTGCATATGCAGTGATTCAAAACCAGCCAGCTGGAAACTCTTTTTAGCACATGGAACACTTGCCTTGTTCTCCAATACTTTTTGTTTGTCTCTCCCTAATATTTGTTGAACACTGTCTTCTTTTTTTTTTCCCCTTAGACTAGATAGTAACATCTTGTGAGCAAGACCCATGGACTTTTGTGTTTTGCTTTGGCTTTTGTATAGTCCAATACTGTCACAATTTTTCTGAAACCTTGTTGTGCAATGCAAATAAAAAAATAGTGCATGTCATGTATGTCCTCCTAGTTTAACTACACAATACCAAGCTGATCCAGCCTTTGATGTTATAAGACTGCTTGTAGAGTATCATGGTATCATTAATGTCGGGTGTTAAACTGCACTGTTGCAGAGGTCAGGAGCCATTCACACTTGCAACAGTACCTTAGAGAGAAATACAACAGCTGACCAAATGGGAGAAATGATAGTGCTATTGTACCACTTCAAGATCTCTCTCGTAGGTTACCATTTGTAAAACAACTAGTGGAGAAATAAAACTGCTAGAAAACATTAGGTACTCACCAGCAACAATAGCCCTCGCAAACAGCATTTCTGAGTTAGCTTCACTACATACTTAAGCTTATTATTTATTATAACAATTTCACATTTATTGTTAAAATACATAATTGAAAAAAATCAGAATAAGTTGAAAGCAATTGCAAGTAATGCTTAAGAGATTTTATCTTTTTTTTTTCCTCTCAGTCTTTTAAAAATTCTAATTCTTCTACATTTTGCGGTATTTGGGGTTTTCAGAACACTATTTTAATTTTAATAAGCATGTAATAATACATATTCTTATTATATGCTTAGATTTTCCAGGGCTGTGAATGAGGTGTCTCAATAAGAGCATGAAATAAAACTATGTAGTCATTAGATAAGAGGGAAGGTCTCTTCTATAAATTGTCTATTCCACCAGAAGAGAAAGTCACAGAAATTTTCCATTTATGCATTACACTTGTAGGTCAGTGTAATAATAAATCTCTTGTAAAGAGTATAATTATCAGCCCACCAAATATACTTATGATACTGAGTTATTCAAGGAAGAAAAAAGGAAAGGCTGCCATTAAAAACCTTCCAATACTCAGTAGTCAGACAAAGATGGGTGAAATTCGTTATACTTAGACATAAAGTCTTAACTTCACATACATGATGATGATCTCTGAGCTAACTATTACTTTTAATGATATTGATGTTATGGCAGGCAGTTTTTTGCATTCAGTGCTTACTAGTGGTTAAAAAGCGAAGCCACTGTTAGAAATTGCTATAAAAGTACTAAACAGCAAAGCAGAGATCATCATGTACTATGAAGCATAATCTATCATAAGAATTAGAAACCACTGCATACCTGCATCTTGAATCTTGATTCCCCTTCTCAAGGTGAATAGAGAGGAATTGGAGAAAGTTTAAAAGAGGAAAAGATGAATGATCAAAAATCTAGAAGATGTTTACCATGGTTTGTTCCAGTTAAGTAGGACTCCAGTCTGGACAAGAGACCACTAAGGGGTAATGTGCTAGATTTAGGTGTGGCACAGTGATAATAAATAGGGATCAACTGCACTCTCTCTCTCTCTCTTTCTCTCCCTCAACACAAGAACTGGTAAATAGAGACTGAATACAGCATAGGAAGATTAAAAAAAAAAAAGAAAAAAAAAAGGTTGTTAGGTCTTATTGAAGCATGCAATTAAACTGTAAAAGTCCTTGCTACAGGAGGTAGCAGATATCAAAACATTATGTTTCTTGTAGGCCAAGATAGGCAGAATCATTGAGATGGTTATTAAGAAATTATTTAAAACACAGAAACCACATTTGGATCAGGGAATGAAATGCAAATGATCTGAGACCAGGAAAGTACTTGGGGTATAAGTATAACATATGCTTGCCATGTTCTTATACTGCTCTAGGTGTCAGCTTTTGGTCACTGTTAAGAGTAAAGACAAGGCAATAGTCAGATTAAGTACAGCATTTTTATAGTCTCAGCTTTAAAATTTATGAAATATGTCACTCTGCATTTATCTACACTGCTTTTAAGGATTTGATGAAAAAAAATGTTATTACTAGTAATATATTCCTCTGGAAAGATATGAGCTCCCAATTGAAACACACAACCTGTGTAATAGTGCAAAACTACCATAGTGTGGTTGATAGAAACTCAATCTACGCAGAAAAGCAAAGGCACTTGGTATAACTGTCAACCCCTGGACTGCAATGAAGTGCATCGATCACAGGAGCAGTGGCTAGAATGTGATTCAGCTATTTACTCTCAGTTCTGACTCTCCCCATGCTCATAGTTGTGAAAAACTCATCCAATATGTTTTGCATAACAACCCTGCACAGACAAGGGCAATCAACATGCAAAAAGTGAGGATTGTCAGCCACGTTCACCAGCCATTCAATGAGCTTTATCTGAAACCTTGCTATTGTGTGGCACTTAGATCAGACATGTTAAATCTGTTTCATTCACTTTGTTCAGGATAGTGGCTTGTCAAATTCCATCACTTATCTGACAAGATTAAAGTTTCACTTGCCTTTACAGAATATAGTTTGGGTATTTGTTTTTTTGAAGCAAGAAGAAAGATATATCCAACAAATTCCCAAATTTTCTCCCTTTAGCCTAACACAGTTAAAAAGTTGAATCAAATGTGAAATGCTAAAATGAAATAAAAAATAATTATGATGTGCTCCCCAAATCAAACTTCTGACACTTGTTACATTAACAAAGTAACTTTTCTTTATCACTGGGAGAAAGATAACTGTAAGAGTTACCTGACCAGGCTTTGCGTTTTCACAGACGACTACATCATAATCCCTGGCAAGCTCTGGAGGATTGTCATTGATATCCAGGATTCTAACATGAACTGGAACGTGGCTCACTAGCCCAGGATTGTCTGCAAAACACACAAGGGGTGTATAAAGTCCTTTTAAATACTCATTATTTCTTGACATTCTCAATTTAAAAGTAATTTATTAACACAATGACCAGATGAGAGCTAGATACAGTTACAGAAATTTCAGTAGCAGCATATTAAAAGATGTTTGCTGTGCTTCATTAACTGTTTTGAAAAAAATAGCAATTAAAACGAGTGGGAAGTACGGTATGAGTCTTAAGTCCCAAGTCAAATGTAAATTATTCTGGAACTGAAGTGGGACAAAGCTGTTGTACTATCACACTGTATGCTCACAAATGATCAGATGCTTTATAATGAATGTGAAAGTGTGAATTAAATCTAATATAAAAACTATTAAAGCATTTTTCCTTTTCACAGTTCCTTAAAAAGTTTATAAAATAAAATGCAAAAATAATTATAAAATATGAATGCATAGGTAGATATAAGCCTTTTCCAAATTTGAGTTCTTGTTTCTAACAAGTTATTATGCAGCTTCTCAAAGTAGTTAGTGAGTCTGGCTTTTACAGGAAGAAAGCAATGTTTAAGTAACAGTGTCATAGTCTGTGACCTGTACCTTCATGAGAGCTGACCTTCAGAGAGATTTTACCCTCAAAAAGTCACAAATAGAACCCTTTCAATGAGAATACATTTTACATGACAAAATGGGAAAAAGCCCAACAAGTCTTTTCAATTCAACAATTTATATTCTTACTTCTAAGCAATAAGGTAATTTTACTTTATTGAAAGAGTTATGCATTTCAACTTTTCATAATTAACTTATATACACCTTCTGGAGTCCATATAAGTATCAATCAATTAGATGACAAACTTCATCTTATGCTCATCAATGAAATGAGGCTATCAGTACAAGACAGCAAAGTCATACTTTCAAACTCAATAAATGGGGTATTACAGATGGACATTTTAAAAGATCATGTCCTTAAGTGTTCATGAGAAAAAAAGGAAAAAAAAAAGAAAAAAAAAAACCCAGAGAGAAACATTAAACTTCCTTCACCTTGGTTATTTTGATCAGAATTGATCCACACTATGTTTCTGTCAAAGAGGATAATTTGGAAAATGCCTTATATTTGTCACGCCTTTAATGATCTCTGTTCAGAATTCTGGAAAGTATTGATTAGACACATACTTAGCTTCAAAGTGACCAGTGATGTAGGCTCGCAATGAAAGAATATTTGAGAATGTTCAAGTTTCTTTTGACAAATGGAGAGATCTATGCTTCTCTGTTTTCCGATGGGATACTAGCCAAATGATCTAGGGCTTAGAAAGTTCTCTTCAGATTGTTCACATTCTATTTTTAACTAATGTTTTTAACTATGGTCACCTGATGATTTTAATGCACTTTTGGAACTTAGTCAATTATCCTCATAAAATGGGAATTGAAGGGAGATCAAAAAAGTCAACAGAATAGGACTTAGTTAATAGAGGAACCTCTATTCCAAATTAATGTTAGCATTAGAAGTTAGATGAACAAGATCAGAAGACATTTACAGACTTGCAAATTCCATTTTCTTGCTGAAATTTTCTTTGACTGTTGTTATTTGTCACGCATCCTGAACTCCACAGACACAATTTTCAACTGAGCCTTTTTAGGGTTTTAGGAGGCTCCTACCTCTATCATTAAATAAATCACTTGACTGCATCTAGTTGTATGGGTTGTTCTTTGTAGTTTATTTCTTGGTCCTCACCTTCAGAAGTTACAGTTACTAGGGAATTGCAGAGAGAAGGGAAGAAAGAACTCAACTATGTTTACATTAAGACTTTCTAACTGCGTGGGAATATACAAGTTACAGGAGGGACTATATGCAAAACTAATTTTTCACGCAGTTACACACAATGTTAAAACCTACACACACTGTGTAAACTATCTAACATCACACAGCTATAGGTAATTATTTAATTAATATATATCTCACAAAATTGCTGGATCCAAGCAGTCTTATTTATTATATTTTTAACTTTATAAAAGATTTCTTAAGTGTGTTACTCCACAGGGCTTCTGCAGGCTTTGTTTCTTGCTTCTGCACCAGCTCAAGGTCTCTAGACAAATTCCATTCTTATCTTAGAAGCTGGCACCTGCAAATTTGTCTTTGGTCTGCTAGCCTGAAAATGTATGAATCCCAACAGTTATTTTTAGCTTTACCCCAAAACTATTAATGTCTTTGTAAGAGGTGAAATAGGAATAAAGTGGGCTATCTTAATTATGCTCATGCAAGACTGAGGGTTACTATTGTTATCTAGAAATCACGTTTAGTGGAAAACTTTGAAGAATGTTAAAAAGCTAGGAATATGTGAAGCAAAGGTGAGAAAGAATGATACTTTCCTGTCCACTGAGTATTTGGGAGAAGGGAACCATTATCTGCTTTTGCTCTTATTACTGAAGGAAGTAATCTCCTCTCCAGTAGACCATTTGCAGTATGATTAATAACACAAAAAGATGTTTGTTTCTTTCTTGGAGGTAGGTCAAGAAATTGTGCACAACAGCTCAGGCATTAGAGATTTAATATTTCTTATTGCTCACTTAAATACAGCTTATAACTGGTTTAGGTAACTTCCTTTGTCAATGTCATCAAGCAACACAATTACAAAAATCCCATAATTACAATTATAGAACATTATACCTATGGCTAAAAGAAACTTTGGTTTTGAGGATTTGTTGTGGAGGTTCTCAAACATAATTTGTGCAATATGTGAACTGAAAAGTGGTATAAATGAAAGGAAGGACAAAATTCACATAAAGAGCACATAAAAGCATGTAAAGGAGATGGATGCCAGAGATCACAATTAAGGGTTAAAGATCAACACATCTGTTTTGGAGTGTATTCATAAACTGTAATCCAGAGAAAACTCCAGGGAGTTTTATTCAGAAAGCAGAAAAAGTTGTGATTATCACATAATCATAGGATCACTGAAAAATCTTAGTTTAAAGGGACTTCTGGAAGTCACTGGTCCAGTCTCTGACTCAAAGCAGGGCAATCTTCAAACGTATAAGGTGACATAATACATGTAAGAGGAAGGGAGCAAAAAAGCAGGAAAAGCACAGGACAGAGGGTACCATCAGATAGAAGACTTCTCTGTAGGGCTGGCCTGTTTGAATAGTTGCTGAGGAAGTGAAAAACCAAACTTTTTAGTCCAGTGTGTGGCAAAAAGGTAAATATTTTTGTTTTAGTATACTGTAGCAGACCTCTTCACCCCACCTTAACTGGGTCCTCTTGTATGCCAGCGACTGCTACCCAGTCCAGTCTTACTCTAGTTGGTCAGATATGCAGTGTTTTTACTGAGAGATTCTACTGAGATTCAGAAAGTTTACTTTTATTTCTTCTGAAGTCACTTTGCAGTGCAAAGAATTTACAAATACCTGAGCAGTTTGAAAGACTTCTTAATGCACAAGGTATTATTAATATCTCTCCAGAAGCAGTTACCTCATGGGATCACTGACACTTGCAGGCAAATTTCCATACTCACAGCCTGCACACTACAAAATGCTAATAGGGACAATATTAACACCACTTTCAAAATCAGTCTTGAATATTGTGCATATAACATAGATTTGCATGCAAGCTGACAGAACAGTTTATAATAGGGGAAGAGAATGAGAATGAACTGAAGCGTATCCAAGCTTGCTTGCTTTTTTATGTTTTTCCTTAAGATTTGGTTTTGTGAATCAATATAAACTCCAAACTTCTTCAGGTATACAACTCACCTGTGATCTCCAAACCACTCTAATAGCTGGTGCTTTTAATAGCACATTTTGTTAATTAGACAAATTTCTTGCAGCAGTTTGGCAGCTTTCCAGTTTTAAGATAATCGGTGCTGACATAAATTTCAGGCCTGCACATTATAAAACATTCTGTGTCCAATTAGCATTATGCCTCTAGAGTAGATATTTCAAAGTGAATGCTTCCTATTTTAAGGAGTAACTGAAGCAGAAACATTGCTCTGATTCACCTATGCTAGGGACTTGCTTTCTTATGCTTGAGATTTTTACCAGAGCGGATCTTCTCCAGAATACTAAGTATCTGTAAAGTGAATCAATTTCATTATCAGATCTTCCACTGGCAAGTCTGCTATAAATTTACAGAAGACTCTATCAGCATCCACTCTGAAGCCTTGAATCTTCTCTTCCATTAGCTTCTGTAGGCAAACTTAAAAATCCCTATTTAAGAAGCTTTTTAATACAGCTACTGCTGTTGAGACTTTCATTAACAAAATTCCCATGGGCTTTCCGAAAATAAATTCTTTCTGAAAGACTTTTAGAATAGAAGTCCTGACATGAACAGTCTTTTGTGGTTTTTATTTGCTTTTTGCCTATTTTGTTTTCTTGTTTTGTTTGTTCTTGTGGAGTTTTTTTGTTTGTTTGCTTTCTTGACTGGTAGATTTCAACAGTTCTGAACTGTTAACTGTACTATATAACCCCTGTTTTGACACCTTCCAAGACCTTATGAGGCAAACCAATACTTAGGAAATTCAACTAACTATCTATACTGTTACTTTTTAAAAAGTAGAAAGGGCTCATCACGCTTCTCAAAGAAAGATTAGTTTTAACAAATTAGAATAATTAGAACAATAAACACAGGTCTAGGGAGGATAAAATATACTACTGAAGCAGAGCTAAAGTGATGAAAGAATTCATAATGTGTAAGTGAGAGCTGCAATAATCAATAAATATAGGGTTTAACTAAGGATGGTGTATATGTGATAAACTAAATTTTCTGGAAAGGAAAAAGTTATGCAGAATCTAGTAATTTTCTAGTGTAATTTTCTAGTCTGCTTTTTCTAAGCTAGTGGGTACTTTTAAATATTGTTACCTGTATTTGGCTAGAACGTGTTCTTACTTTTTTCTTGTAGCAAAATTTAACGTTTTACTGATGAACACAAACCTGAAGGCACTGCTCCCTTCTCTTAGATCATATTAGTAGTGATAGCAGCAGCAGCTACAGGAGCAGTAGTAATGATCATAACACTGCAGTAGACTGAAAACATTTAGACCTATCAAGTTGAAAACTCCCTCTGCCTTAATGCAAGCAAAATTCTGCAGCTCATAAACAATGCTGATGCTCACCTCCTGATAATCAGGGTATCACAAAATATTCTGATTCTGTGGTCAGAAACGTCTGTTTTCTGATTCACAAAACCTCAAAAAAGAAGATAAATGCCATGTGATCCGCAAATCTATCCCCTCCTGGGAGATCGACCTTGGTCACCAAGAAGAGCCATACCCTCTACACCATCTTCAGATGACAATGTAGGAATATCTCCATCATAGCTTTCACCAAAGAAGTGGAGGAGAAGAAAATCCAGAATGCACAGAAGCCAAACTAAACCAATATAAACAGGGAATAAGCATCAAAACTGAAATTAGAAGCATCACCTCCTGAGCAGGATGGAGAACTTGTTGTCTTTCAATGACTGTTGGATTTTTTAATAGTTTTAAAAAAACTTTCCTTATTGCATTGGTAAGTACATTTAAATGAATGGCAGATACTGCTACATCCACACAGTTTTTGAACACTTCCAGGGGTAGTGATTCCATCACTTTCCTGGGCAGCCTGTGCCAATGCTGGACCACTCTATCAGTGAAGAACCTTCTCCTAATATCCAGACTAAACAACTTGAAACCATTTCCTCTAATCCTATCACTTGTTACTTGGGAGAATAGACCATACCCTATCTTTCTGCAACCTCCTTCAGGCTGTAGAGAGCAGTAACATTCCCTGTGAGCCTCCTTTCCCTCAGACAAAATGGTTGGACTTGATAATCTTAGAAGTATTTTCCAACCTTAATGATTCTATGATTCTACGAATTCATGCTGTTGTTATGCATTAGTAGGGCAGCTTGCCAAGGCTGAAAATAAACTGTATATCATTGGTAAGTTTGGACAGGGTACTGTGTCTAGGTCTCACAATTAAGGATGGTGGATATCCAGTTTGTCACTATTCCAATGACAAATATAGTCCTAAAAGTCAGACCTTTCAGTTTTTAAGATCTACTTAAAAGTTTTTCACACTTACAGAAATACTTCTGTGGCAGATTCTGTTTCCCAGAAAAATAAAGTAAATGTTACCAATACCAAAACTCTTTCTGAAACTGAGCTAGCAGGCAGAATGCAAGTGAGGTCAAAGATGAAGGATGAATATGATTCTTTTTTTTCCTGGTGAAGTCAGGATTTATGGAAAAAACATTATTTCTGCTTCTGTAATGTACCTATAGAGATAATCATAAATGTAGCAAAACAATACATAAGACAATATTTCCCTTTACATTAAAAAAAATGAATTTCATTATTTAAGTCTGTTCTCTATTGTTAAAAAAACTACTAGTTTTGAAGAAAAAAATTAAGATCAAAAATAATTATGATGACTTTTTTAATTTATTGTGAGAAAAAAACTCACTTCAAAGAAAAACTGAAACACAAGTCTAGGAACAAACTCACTGATATTAAACAATCATCCTTCATCAGATACAGAGGGTTAGGAGATTCTAACACTGTAACAGCATTTTGATCTGATTTAGATTTAGATTTAAATGATATTGAAAAGGGAACATTTTCTAAAAACTAATTATTTCAAACAAGATATTAGAAGTACTCTTGATTATGGGGAAGAATTTAAAATTAGAAAATGAGTTGCCATAAATTGTCCTTTTGTAAATCTTTCAAGGCTGTAGTCCAGGAACCTATTACTCCATAGACTTACTTCCTTCAGTCAATGCATGTTGGTTTGTTGGGTTTTTTTTTCAAATTTCAATATAAACATAAATGAATTGTGTACTTTTGTCTTTTGATTTCACTTATAAAATAAATCAGTGTGCCTCTTAATATCATGGAATACTATGTATACTTTACATCTTCACACTAGCTTCAGTTCTCCTTCATATGACAGTCTCATGTAGTATTACCAGGAGTAATATATTTTAATGTCCTACCAAAATCTTAGTAATATCTTTTCAGCTACAATGCAATCATAAAATGTGAAAAAGTATTGTCAGATTCTTCTCATAACTTGCTGTTTGCCGATGGCAATCTGAATTGGCAATATCCTTGTGATCTTAAAGAATAGAAAACCGTGCCTCGCTATGAGTATATACTTTATCTGTTTATTTGACATAATTATAGGACTTTCACTATTCTATTCATTCAACATGTCAGGGGGGTTTATATTTCACAGATGCAAACTAGATTTGTCTTTGTGCATCCTGTTTTCATATCTTTGTTACTGTTTCTACCAAAATGTACTGATTAAAAAACTGCTTATCTTATGACTGGAAAATGCACTTCAATGTTTTTTACTCTAAGTTTTGCAAACTAACTGTTCCAAACTCTTACTCTTGTGAGCTTTCCTGCCTTTTCACACATTTTAATTCTGAACAGTTTGTTGGCACTCTATGAGTTACTTCTTGGAATGCATTTTTTTTCTTTTTTTTCTTTTTTAATGGCTGTATTTTCCTGGCATCCTTTCAATACTACATCATAGGGTATTGCATATTTTGTCAATGAAGTACTGCTCTAACTCAACACTTTGATATCTTTTCCCCTGAAGCTAGTATGAAGAATACGCACAGCAAAGTGAACACAGAAGATGTATAAACAAACACAAGTATATTTGTTTTGTTGGAGTTGGTTTTTTTTTCCAAAATCTGTTTTTGTCTAACACCTTGGAGATTTCTGGAGATTCTTGGTTATTTGTTTGTTTTCTGTAAAATCAATTGCATAATGATTTCTACTCTATTGTAGTATCAAAGCTCTGTATGTACAGTACCGTTTCACGTGGTCATTTTTCACTTTCTTGATAGCATTTCTTTAAGTCTAGGGGATCTGACAGAACCTGGCAGGAACACTGTTATTTCAATTCCGTTCTCTGCAGTCTCTCCACAGGTTACACATTAGGAAACTTTTACTAACCCTTCAAAGAGAAGTTGGTGTGCTCATTGTATTTAATTGGTTCTTTAAGTAATTAGCAGGAAATTTTCTACTTTTCCATTCTCAGCCACTACAAAGCATTTTGGAGACACTCAGGAACACCACAACTCCATCAAAAAACTATTGATGATCTAGTAAATCCAGAAATAAATTTTACATACTCATATGCTTACCAGCTGCATTAGAGAAATATGTAAATAATTCCCAGTAGAAAGTACCTTTAAAATATTTGAAATATAAGCATTTATCTTTGTTTCAAAAATCGTGTTTTTAATTACAAGCACAGTTTTTATCCATCTAAATGTCTAGTACTTTATGAATTCCAGCAATCTTTTGATGTTAGCATTAACTGAAATCCATATCTAGAAGCTGGTTTGCTCAGTGTCTACTTAGCAAATATCGAACACAGTCAGTTCTATTTGTATGAGTAACATCTAAAAGGAATTTCCATCACAGTATTTCTTGCCACATTTCTAAGTAGAAATTTCTAGTGAAAGCTATAATCCTCACTTTGATTCTCAGATCAAGACATTCTCTGATTCCTTCAATCATCAGTGTTCATTTCTCCCTGCAGCTTTTATTCCTATTGAGCTTCAAGGATACTATTATTTGTCTTATTTGCAGGACTTCTTTGAAAAACTTTGAAGTACATGTTTATTTTTCTAACTGAAATTGCCTTTGGAACAAGCGAAAGTCCATCCATTTGCATTTAGTGACTCTCTTGCAGGGACTGTGATTTGGAGTTTGGCTGTTATTGTTGATTTTGTGCTTATTATCAGCACTACTATATGCTGGAAAGAAACCTTAATTGAATCACCTACAGTTATTTTAAAAATCATCTGTTTTCTTCAAGAGTACATCACATTTTACTTTCTTTTCCACATTCAAAACAGAGTTCTTAATATAAAAAAAACACAGAACCACTGAATTTTGAAGGCACTGCCATAGATAAGCAAATGCAAGTCCTCTGCTCAAAGCCAGATCGAATAGAGTACATTGCTCTAGGCCATGTCCAGTTGGGTTTTACATATCTCCAAGAACAGAGAATCCACAGCCTCTCTAGGTGACCTGTCCTAATTTTTTACTAATTCCACAGTAAACCCATTTTTCTTATCTGGTTTAAATGGAATTTTCTGTATTTCCATTTATGTGCATTGCCTCCTGTCATTTCACTGGGTGCTACTCATATAAGTAATCATAATTCACTCCCCCTAACAGTTACTCAAACATACTGATAAGCTCCTTCTGAGCCTTCTGATCTCCAGGATGAACAGTCCCAGTTTTCAGCCTCTCCTCCTATGAGTTATACTCCGATCCTTAATGATTTCATGCCCCGTCACTAGGCTTCCCAGACCGGGACCCAGCATCCCATGCATAGCCTCACCAATGCTGCACAGAGGAGAAAGATCACCGCTCTCAACTTGCTGACAACATTCTCACGCAGTACAGAATGCTGTTGGCCTTCTCCGCCACAAGGGCAAATTGCTGGCTCATGTTCAATCTTCATCCACCAGGACCTCCACACCCTTCTTTCAAAAGCTACTCTCCAAACAGCTGACACTATATGTGGACTGTTGCATGGGATTATTCCTCTCCAGATGCTAGACTTTGAATTTCTTGTTATTAGACTTCATTTCCTGTTCACCTTTTTCTCCAACCTGTTGAGATCCTTCTGGATGGCAGCACAAAGAATTAGCCATTACTCCAGTTTTGTGTCATGTGCAAATTGGCTGAGAGTGCACTTTGTTCCACCAATGACGTCTTTAATGAAGAGGTTAAACAGTATTGTACCCTGTATCAGCCACTGGGCATACTTTCTAGTGACTGGCCTCCAGCTGCACTTTGGGCTGCTGGCAACAGCCCTTTGAACCTCTATTTCAGACAATTTTCAATCCACTTCATCCTTCATTTATCTAGCCCATACTTCTGAGTGTCTTATTCTTACAAGAATTTATCTCCATCTTCCTTAGCATCTCAGGAGGTTATTTTGGAATTTGAATCACCTCCTATCATTGAATACTATCATTATGAAGAATTCTAATTGACAGATCCTACACTAGTACTTAAAATAGCTTAACTTCTTCCACTTCCAATTGGACAGACATTTCCTATGACTATATTTCTTTCCTCTAAATCAGTCTTTGATATGTTATAAAGCACTGTGCACTTGCTCTGTATTTTCCTTTTTTCATTACTCTTGTGAAAGACTTGTTCAAAAATCTTTACTGGAGCCAAGAAAATTCTATCTCCTCCCTCTTTCAAACAGACTTCTACATTTTTTTTCAAAAAAAAAAAAAAGCCAATGAAAAGTGAATAATTCTATGTGAAACTGAATTTTAAAATCCTGCTCCTACTACTCCTTCACCTTGACTCAGATGTAGCCTGTAGATCCTACAATATAAAATATAGTATTACTTTATCATCTTATTCCCTAATATCACAAGGAGATTTCAGGAAGTATCAGTACTGAAACAATCATAAGGACTTCTGGGCACCAAAATTTCTTTCTTCCCCACTGTATGCTGCTATTTAAGAATAATGCACATTAAAGACAAAAAGGATTTCCCATCCATTCTTATAGTAAGGAACTCTGGTGTGCTTTAAGAAGTAGAGCATAAAGAGAAAAAAATCCACTGTCTATTGCATAAGCATTACTCCTCTAGAGGAAAATAGTAAAACTTCCACTAATTTCAGAGAGGAAATTTGACCAATGTAGAGTGTATATCACATACTGAGTGAAAAGTGAGAGCAAATGTCTTATGGAAGGTTTAGAGAAAATAAGGCTGAAGCATGAAGACATCATACAGTTGAGGGTAGAAATATGATGCTGACTCTAATTTCATTTATTTAAAATAAGGCGAGCTACAAATAGCTGCTGAAAGGATGATAGGTAGAAACTGATTTCTATCAGTGAAATGTAGCACAAAGTCAGTAGAGGAAAACACTTCAAGAAACTAACTACAACCAATGCTTTATTTTGGCAAAACATCTTTTGTTGTTGCAGCAGTACAATCTTTCTAGGCCTTTCAGGTTCTGCTATGTTCCTGGCTAAGCAGATGGTGTCAGAAGCTACAAATGCCTTCTACCATTGACAAATGAAGACGCCCACAGCCAAATAACACTTTGGTCATGGCCTTTGACCTATTTTCCATCTTTAGTCTTAGTTCTGCAATACCTTGTGCACAGAAATTGAAGCAAACACCATAAAATATTGTAGGTATGGGATAGATAGTACTTAAAGTAAGAGTTTTGTCCCTGATGCACCATATGCAACATACACTCCTTGCTCTACTGTGGATTCAACTACTAATTTCACAATGGTATTGGAAGGGTACAACAGTGTTGTAATTTTCAAATTACTGCCAATAAGAAAATGGCTGAAGAAGTAAATACAACGAAAATCTGCCTTTTGAGTAAATCAGTCATCCATCTCTTCCTCACTATCTCTTCCTCTTTTCATAGCTGAATTGTTTTTCCAATTGACACTACAGATTTACTTCTTTTTCCAACCCCAACTCTACCATTAACAAAGCCAATGCACGGGAGAAAAATAACAGATCTGTAACAAGTTGCACCTGGAACAGAGAATTTGAAGTGGAGTGTCTTAAACCCCCCACCCACATATCATCCTTATTATTCATTACATTCTGTATTAGTTATAAACATAATCCTCCTTTCTCCATACTATTCTCTCAGCATGGTATATGTACCACCACTCTTTTGATTATGTGAAATAAATAATGTGTAGAAAGCTATGTTTAAGTTTCATATTACTGAGATTTATTTCTGTGAAATAATTACATTTTGATGGCTTCCAAGAAAGGACTCATGATTATTCCTTTTTTCAGTGCCCCAATGTAGCCTTTAAATCTTATTTCAAATTAACTCTTACTGTTCACCTGCTTACAATTAAGCTTAAATTATATTTTACTTAATGCTGCATTGAAATAGAGCATTATATGTATGATGACACTGATAAGCACACAGAAGTGTCAGTGATTACTTTTTCAAAGAGCTAACCATAAAATTCTAGATTTTATTATTTACTATATAAAAGTACATAGCTCAAAATGTCAATTTGGTTGTGAAAGTAGGTACAATAAGAAACAATTTGTTATCCGTATAAAATATGTTCATGTTGTTTCTTCTGTAGGATGTGCTAGTGATTTAGTGACAAAACAGATTATATTTTAACCCAGAGATGACACAGATGACAGCAGACCTGGTTCATAAATGTTAGTGGCATCTGATAAATGTAAAACCTGTATTTTGTTAAGTGGAAATCATGGAATACGCACACACACATAAAGAAAAAAACAAAACGGAAGGATGATATCATGAATAGTGCTTAGCAGGACAGAATTTATTGATACAGGTAGGCATATTGTTTTCTTAATTTTCTTTTTGAGTTTTTTAACTTTATGTGCAAAAAGAAAACCCCTGTAGTTAACTGATTAACTGTAGTGTTCTATAAACTGTCCTTACCTCATGGAAAAATATTTATCTGGGACTACTCAGACAGACATTTTTTGATTATTGCAAGGCTTATCTGAGGCAATGAAAATTCATCAAATTTAGAGGGCTTTCAAATGCACAGGTAAGTATTTATTGTACCTTGGCAATTTGCCTAATAAAAGGCCAGAGGCCTGATAATCAGCAACTACTAGGCGCCTGTCAGTTATAAATTAACTTGGGCATATTAACATCCAATTTGCTAAAATAGTTCAATCGTAGATACAAGAAGGAAGGATGAATTTCTCAGATAATACCAAGTAGTGTTAACTTCTAAGATACGTGAATGATGAAAACACAAACAAGCAAAAGATGTTGATTTTAGGACACTGAATGCTCGGAACTGTTCCTGGGTAAACTGGCCACCTTCTGTCACATAAAGAAAAACATGGTAAATTTGCACAGGTGAATCACATAGGTATGTGGCATTTTATTTACTTGTTCTGTGGAGTTAGGGTATTCACATACACACAGAAAACTCTCCTTCATCCAGGCTAGCTAAAAACCCAATGGTGTTAAAAAGAACATAATATCTCACAATAGTGTTTCTTAAAATCTGAAAATTATTATTGTCCTTTCTAAATTTTGTATTTAATATGATGTGCCAAATATATTATTTACCTATCTCAGAAGCAGCCACCGTGATGTTGTACCAAGGTGCCTCCTCTCTGTCAAAGATCTTGGCAGTCTTAATGGTCCCAGTACTAGCATCAATGGTGAAATACCTATCTTCTTCTGTGTTATGATCAATGAAATATCTATGAAGAAATATAACAATAAATATATACTCATTGTAGTGTATGTAATCGAAAGTAACAGAAAGCTAAATAAGAGTATAAGTTTCAAGCTTTAAAATCATAGACATTTTTAAAAACACCCTAATAAAATTTCTATATTATGGAGAAACCCAAAGTAACATCATATTTAACTTCTTTCATAATGTTTCATTTCTTTTGATACATAATGAGGTTTGCACTGTGAGTCACAAAGACATATTTTGCTAACAGGTGGCATTTTACACAGCAGTATTCAATCCTGTCAAAGGTAAGATACACATTTATTTTGACTAAAAATCATGAAATGGAAAAGCAGAAAAGAAAGCAGAGGGGTATTAAGATATTATTTTTCTGCTCATTTGCTTGTCACTGCAAATCAGTTTGCTCAGCCCTGGTACCTGTTTTGAAGTATGTCTCTCTGACATGAAGTCGATGGCATGATGACACAAGCCATTCTGAACATAACCATTACAGAGACCGATGTCAGAAATGGCTGGTTCCCAGAGCTGTAATTGACACTACCCAAGAAGCAGAACTAAGCATCCCTGCTTTATTGCCTTGGCTTCTGAGCACTTTGCCTAGCAGAGAAAGTAAAAGCCTTGAAGTGGGTAATGGAAGCTGAGGGAAAGAACACAAAAGAAGAGATTGACATTTTTTCTCAAAGCCAGGATCATTTACAATGGCTTTTAACAAATGAAGCAATTACAGAACCCTATCAAGCCTTCTTCACTACATCCAGAAAAAAAAAAAAAAAGAAGGAAATAGATTATTTCATATACCATAATTGTTTTTCCTTATAATTTTTCAGTCCTGCTTCCATTCTGTGAAGTTTTTAATATATGGAAGGTTTATAAAGGCCAAAATGATTTATTTTTCCCATCCAATTCCTCTTATTTTAAATCACCGGAAGCGTAATTGCCAGCTAATAAAAAGAGGATGCACCTAAAAGCTGACAAGCTCAAAAAAAAAAACAAAAACAAACAAAACCAAAATTGAAGTTTTATTTCTCTCACAATGTACTTACTTATACTATTTGAGGAAAGAAAAAGCAAAGAAACAAACTAAAATTTAACTGAAGTTATTCTTAAGTCAGAGATGACATGCAAAAGAAAAACAGCAAAAGAAATAGGAGGAGGCAGCAATTTGAGTCACCTTAACTGCTCAAAGGATCAGACATTTAGTGGAAAAGCCAGGTAGGACTTAATGACGTAGGTTAGATCTTCCTTATTCGAGAGAATCTGAACCCACCTCTCTCATCTGAAAAACATATTTTACATCTGCCTTACCATGTGCTATTTTGACTTATGGCACTCCAGATTTTCTTTACATGCTTCCAGTATTTTCAGTAACTAAAGAACTATATTACTGTTACTGGAAATCAAAGCAGCCAAAACTAGGCTAGAATATCTTTCCTTCTCGCCTATTCTCCATCTTTCTTTTGGACATCATGAAGAGTGAAACCCCTGCCATACAACTGTGGGAGCAGAGCTCAGTTCTCATCCATTTGATGTTTCTCGGGAGTAAGGATTTAACTTCCTGTCTCTAATCTGAGCTAAATCAGAAACTATTTTGCAGTACATTACCTACCAACACCTGTGAATACCTCATTCTAAAAATTGTTCAATAAAGACACTTTGGATGTGCAAACAACTCACAGACTCAATCTGTCTCCATAAGAAAGTGGGTTGCCAAAATCTTGATGGAGCAATTTTTAAGTCAGGAATTTTTTTTTCCAGAGGACATTATTTAATTAGTATGTCCCTAATTGGATAAAAAACCAAAACAAGGGATGTTGCCAGAAAAAAAAAAAAAAGAAAAAGAAAAAAAAAGAGCTGCATATATACTTGCTGGATCACAGTGGTCATTGCAGACACACTTATGAAAGTTGGTGTGCTTCTCTGTACTCAGTAAACTCAGGACAAGAATTAAAACCAAACTCTTGATAAACTTCTGTTAGTCACTGATGATGAAATGCTGGATGCTGCAAATATCCAAACAAATTGATGTTGCTTTGAGAAATATTGCAACCCTCTGAGAACACAGCACAAAAACTTCCAACCCAGTCCAACTGCACCCAACCCAACAAAACCCAAAGAAAGAAATTAAAAAGGTACCCTACAACTATCCTTTTGGCATTTTCTTAGGTGGCACTATTCATCCAGGCCACCATCACCTCTTTATTTAGGAATCTGGATTTGCTTTTCAATTTCAAAACAATAGATTTTATCAGTGTCTCTGCAGGTTCTTATTCTTCCACAAAGCACAGATTTTTCAGGTTCTCCAAGTGTTTATTTGTCATAGAAATGTTTTGAAAGACTGTGCCAGTCTCAGTGGAGTTCTATCCCCCATGTACTCAGAGAGTATTACTTTACTAGTTACAAAAACTTTGGAAACAGAGTGGTATCAACCTCTAAAAATCCATAAAGCCGACACATATGTCCCAGAGTTATGTTGATATTTGAAATTTGTATGGAAGATACATGCTTCAGGTGGAGAAATGCCCCCATGCCTTTTATCTTATGCTTGGCAGTCAGCTACGAGTAGTTGGAACATTTTGATTATATTACTATTAAATACACAATCATCTTTTACATGATAAGAATACCCAGCTGCTTTTGTGTGTGTGTAACTTATAACAAAATATCATGTCTCTCTCCAAGTACAGAAATAAAAATGAAAAATATCTGTCCGAAATACGAAGATTTTGTACAAAAACTGAAGTTTGATTTTCTGATGAATTGTGACTACCTAACAATTCATTCTCATAAATATACAGTAAAGATGGTTCCTTTTTTTTTTTTTTAATATGAACACCTTTTTCTTAATCTGTTAGCTAAAAATGTTCCATGGAAGTTCAAATCTCTCTGAATTTGATAAATAATTTCAATCACATTTTCTGTGTCATTAATGGAAATAAAATGATTCTGAAGTAACTTACTGTACCAACACTTAATGATTAATGAAAAATGTTCCTAATTTATTCACAGTAGCACTTCCCCTTCATGTGCTAACTTTTGCATACAGTTACAGAAATACTGAAATATTCACAGCTTGACAAATTTTCTAGATCAATGAATAAATGAGTGGTACTTTCTTATGCTTTCACATTATTATAACATTCACTTCTCCACTGCTCTATATTCTTCCCTAAAATTGTGTTGTGTATCATGTAAAGCAGCCATGTGCACTGCTGTGGTTCCCAACCTTTATGGATGTCTCAGTAAAACAAGTTACAGAAGATATTCCTACACAGCAGAAAAAATAGGAATGGTAATCCTGCTCCCAAGTGCTTTAAAAATATCTTGTACAAGCAACACCCTTGGTAGAGTTACTCATTTTTTGTCATCATAGAGGACATTTAGAACAAGTTTCACTGTATTTACAAAATGCTGAACAATTTAGGCCTTTATAGATACTAACCAGTAATTTATCTACATGTTTGCGGGGTGATGACCTGGTAAGGCCTGATGGGTTGAGGGATATGCCTCAGCCCCCCTGGAGAGATGCTCCAAGCAGAGGACAAAGGGCTTTCAAACTGATAAGATTAACAAAAGATGG
>JAWWLZ010000082.1:74051831-74096690 GCA_035041345.1 Poliocrania exsul | reverse complement strand
AAACCCCTTCCAACCTGTGTGCTGTCAGTTAAAAGACAGACAGTGTTGGGGTACATAAGGATTTGATTGTCTGGAAGCGCTTACAGCTAATAACGTTTAATTAATACAGTTAAGACTAGAAATCTTTGTATTTCTGTCTCCCTCCTCCCTTTCACGTGACAATGTTGAAAATAGATACAAGAATTATCCATAAATATTGCACATTCCAGAACCAATACTGCTTTATTTACATTTCTGAATTTACTTAATCTGATATTGAAAAAAAAAATTCTTTTCAGCTAGATAATAGGGGCAATAGAGATAGTCATTCCCTTCCTCTCCTACCTCTCCCTCCACATACACTGAACTGTTTTCCAGCACTTCTTCTAGACCACAAAAAGATATACTGCAAGTTTTGAATTTCAAGGAGTAATTTCAAAACTGATTTTTCACCTTAATCCAGTTGGCTGTTGCTGCTCACTTAGAATGCATTAATACAAAAATTAATTTACAATATCCATTTGAGATATTTGTTTATAGACATTTACTCATGACAATGCTGTGTGAGTTAGCATACTTTTAACCACTAACCATTAAATCTGCTCATCTGAGTTGCATGTTAATAAAGAGACTTAATAACAAGACATGCCTAGATAAAGAGCTCTCCATAAACTGCTTACATTCAAACCAGCAACAGAAACCAAGAAAGAAACTACATTAAAAATGATCATGAATATAGAAAACCTTTCAGTCACACTATTTGAAGATAATCTGAAAGAAATGAAATACCAAAACTGATAGCACTGGGAAATGCAACATGTGCCACCTTTTTATTAGGCAGTGTCAGTGAATTAGAAAGACATTCCCAGCTTCCATCCAAACCCCTATTGGTTCTGCTCATAAAAGCAAGCCGCTGGCTTCTCTGACTTCATTCCTCACTTCCAGAATTTTAGTGAAGCAGTGGTTCAGTGAGAGATATTCCCCACATTTTTTACTGAAAACTATAAGCATTTGCATTAATTAGAAAATAAAGAATGTTATGTATGCAAGGTGGCCCTTGGGCAGAAGGTCACTCTAGAACATATAATTTGTAATAGTTTTTGAGCTTTAACTTGTCTCTTTTTCTGTCTTTAATAAAATCTTTAAATTGT
Source organism: Poliocrania exsul (assembly GCA_035041345.1). Taxonomy (NCBI): domain Eukaryota; kingdom Metazoa; phylum Chordata; class Aves; order Passeriformes; family Thamnophilidae; genus Poliocrania; species Poliocrania exsul. Next base: position 74,095,560 of record JAWWLZ010000082.1, on the reverse strand, counting down.
CTTTTCAGTATGATATTTTTAATTTATTGCCCTATCTAACAACTGCAAAATCAAACTCTGTTACATATTTTTACCCCAGCTACAAACCTGATATTGCTTACATACTTTCAAATTCACATTTCAGCTGGATGTGGATTCACAGATCACACTATTTCTTTGGAGTTTTGTTTTGAGACAAAAGAAAATAGCTAGTTTTCTAATAACAAGTGAAACTGTCTACAAAGAAGTGAGAGAAAGAGAAAGAAGGAAGAGACAAAACCTTTGTCCAACCAATTACTTCTAAAGAGTTATCAATCAGAAATCAAATTTCAAGGAAACCTGTTCAGTTAAAGATTTAAGCAAAGAAAACTTCTCAGAAAGAGATAGTCAGACTCAAAATACAGAAACTTTTATTTTCTTTTATAAGACATCTCAGAAAAAAGGAGAGTAAGCAATAACTGCATAGGATGAGAGGAGGAGGTGTAACAGGACAAGGAATGAGAGAACTGATCAGCTGCAACTCTTTGTGTTTGGCTAGCTGGAGAACAAGAGATGGCCCATGCTGGGACATTACTCAAGTGCATGCCTTTTATCTTCTCTCTGCCTCCTGACAGCAGTGCTCATGAGCCTGGGAAGCAACAGCATACCCTTGAAGCCAAATGAGGTGGTGGGGAGACATTTTGTTGCCATGACTGCCTTGCAGTACATTACGTTCCTTCCAGGGCCAATCTATTTCCCCATAGTTCAAACAAATTTTGCCAGGAGAGAGAAGGAATTATGAAATGTGAGTCAGAAGTCATATGCCAATACAGTAGGTAACCAATTTCCTTGCTGAAGCGTCTGGTAGATTAAGGAGACATTCAATGTTCCAGAGGTCCCTGGCAGAAGACAGTTACTGAGAACTACAGCCTTCAACTGTGCTTTCCAGTTGTGGAAATAAAATACATTTGAAGATACCTTGGAGAAGGCAATCCCTCTACTTACCATTCCTTTGTTGTTTTTTTTTCAGAAAGATTTAGCTTAACTTTGATAAAAATACTGTTGCTCTCAGAGCATTTGATGAAAGTCAAATTGATACACTGTTCCTACTGAGTTATCTCTGGTGCTGGCTGCCAGCTGACATCCATCAGCTGATCAGCAGTACCTTGTCTCCTATAGAGGAGTCCTGGCTCACCTCTCATACTGAAATCTCATCTCAGCAGAAGAGGCAGCTTTCCATCTCATTGTCCTGGAGATGTGAGTTGGCAGATCCCTGAAGACACAGGGGAGTTGCAAGCTATGAATCACTGCTTACCAGAAAAGTCTCTGAAAGGCAGTCACCACTGGTTTACATTTTATGTAGAAGTTCTTATTCCCATCACACTGCTAGCACACTGCTAACATTGGACACAGAAAATGGGAATCACTGTTCATTTGAAGGAAATAGGCCATTTCTAGACACTCAAAATTTCTAGCTGACAGTTTCTGTCTGCATGTGTTAACCACTGATCATTTTTCTAGCTAATTCTCGCCATAAATGTAGGCTAAGAACAGGCCATATTTAATATGAAGGAACTAGTCTATATCATGGAACTATTTTCACTCTTTATCACAGTTTCAGAAAGTTGCGTGATCTTAAAACTATGCCTTTGCTCTTTGCTGAATCACTAACTTGTAGATGGCTTGGGGAACAGCTGCAATATTATGTTTCTGAAAACCATTCCACTGAAAACAGACCAGATGCAGTCAGAAAGCTCCAAGGATCATCTGAAGTCTGCTCTGTGGCTGAGCGGACTCACCGCCCAAGAATCACCTACAGGAAGATGGCAGGCTTTCAACAGGCACTGCTGCAGCCCTGAGGCAGTACCAGCAGCCTAGGGCTTCTCTCAATGCACATAAGCAACTTGCCAATTAAAAGCTGTTTTCACTCCTAATCTCCATGCAAGTCTTCTGTGTATGGTTTCAGAAAGAAGATGATTTCTGAGTAGGTATGGAGAGATTTAAAATGAATAGACTAAAACAAAATTATAACTAGAGCATTTAATAGTGATATGTTATGGCACATCAGATATTATTATAAGACATGACTTAACCCTGAACTATTCAAGTGACACACAATAGGGGTATGGAAGCAGAATACCTGACATAATGCAGTGAAAGGGGATTAGTTTCTCATAAATATTCCAACAAGACAATTACACCTGTGAATGAATTACAATTTAAGATGCTTTCTGTAGATTAAAAAAAATAATTTCTTAAGTAAATATCTGATTTTCAAAGTACTCAAAAATCCTTATATTTAAAATTGACACGTGATGAATTTTTAATTTATTTCTTATGATTTCTATTATCATGCTTGCTTTTCATACTTTAATAAAATAACTGATAACAATAGAGGTTGCTATTTAGTTTTGGTTTAAGTTCAAATGACTTCTTAAAAAAGATTTCTCTTCAGTATTGTTAATTACTTTAACTACTCCTCCAACCATTATTCTGTATATAAGAATCATTCCTGCCATCAAAATAAACTGTTAGTTGGAGAGTGAACGAATCACAGCACTGCATCTCTTTTAGCAGCTGAACAGCAAAGTGATAGGGTTGTAACTGTGTGTGCCCAATGCTTCATCAATCACACACTCAGCAATGAGTGTCCTCATAAAGTGGAAAGGATGCACAAGTGGATCAGAGAAGACTGATAAGCAAATCACTGCCCTATATCTTGTTCAGTAGCTTCACAGCATTGGAGATGTATCTGAGCCTTTTAGCTGAGGAAGCGCTATTGTGTTACTCCCCTGCTACACTCAGATCAGCAGTGCAAGTTCTATCTGTAGCAATCTTCCCTGTAGACTGTGATCTGTGCTTTCTAAAAAGTTGCATTGAATTTTCCTGGTTTTATTTTTATAATCACTATTTTTATTTTCAATGAACTAGGAATTATTTAGAAATGCAGGAGAGAGGTGACCTTGTTACTTTCTGACTATCTTTCAGATTCATCTGGGTTTCAGACGAACAGTGGAGACATTTCTTGCAAAGCAGCACAGAAGGACACAAGTGTGGGTGCTTCTGAGACATACAGCTTCCTCCACGTTGTTCCTTTGCTCAGCGCTGTGAGTGGAGCGTGGGGCAGGATCCTGCCTCCAACTAGAGCAGCAGCTCAGCCCCTACAGTCTGTCTGTCTTCTCAAGTTGTGTACCACTGCCAACCCATAGTTTCCCAAGATGACGCCAAATCTTGAAGCAACACAAGCCCTTCTGCACCATGTCAGTGTTTGTATGTGAAGTTGAAGTAAGGGAAAGGGTCTGAAGGTGCCCATTCACAGACCAGCCTTTCTCCTCCCACAGGAGAAGGCTCAAGGGCACACCAACCCTCTTTAGAGTCCCATGCACCAGTGTGTTAGTTCAGACCTTAGAGAATCAGCATCTTCATAAAAAGCTCACACCCTCACAAATGACATTCATTATGTTCCACTAAGATAGATAAAGCCTGGCTAAAGAGTGGACCTAGTCAGGGATATCTGAGCTGCTGCTGCCCTTCCCAAACTCCATCAATATCTGAGGGCTGGCTCCTTTCAGAACTTTATGATTTCATGTTTGGCTAGCACTGTATTTATTGGCTAGCACTGTATAGGACACTCAAAGATAAGGGCAATTTTTTCCCTCAATTATATGACTAATATGGATACATAATATTCTGTCCTCAATCACTGGTTACAAATTCATGCTTGAAAAAAAAGCCAAATACAAGAAGCAAAATATTTGGAAATATTTTTCCTTCTGATCCCTCAATCTCCAAATTACTGCCTGTTTCACCCTGAAAATCTAATTCTGACCTTCCCAGGCTTTTTACAAATTGCTGCAAATGCCCTTTTACCACAGTTGTCCTACCTCTTTCTAGACAAAACACTTCTGGGCCACAAACAGTTGAATTATGGAGTAACTAGTCAAATCTGCACTTGTCCTTCCTAATCCAAACTACTATGACGGCTAATCTGTCTGTGTTAGTTGCTTCAGAATTACAGTATTAAAGCTACAGGCACTTGGCAGTTATTTTTAGAAAAAAATCCCTATTTATGTTATGATTTAGACACAAATACTATAGTGACAATTTTTCAAAGGTCATAACTTGCCACTAAGAAATTTCATATCTTGATTCTCTGACACAAAACATTTTGAATCTTAGACTATTAGCAGAAGATAACCATAAAGACCTCATGTTTTAATTTTTCTGAAAAAAAATATTTCATCTTACCAAGACTATTGGATGTACCCATCAGATTTGAACTCAGTCAGGAGACTAAATTAGCATAAGAAAAACTGTTTTCCAAGTATATAATTATATGATTTCTACAAAGGCTATACCCTTAAGTCTTAAAAAAGGAATAGCATCAAAAATGTTTTCAATATTTTTTTAAACTTTTTAAATCTACTACCACCTTTGAGATATAAAATTCACATATTGTTCCACAAAATTCTGACACTGTGTGCTAGCTTAGAAAGTAACTCATCCCACAAATGAAGCCAGTAAAAAATAAAATTAAATCATATGATAAATGAAAACATATAACTGAAAACTTTAAATCAGAAACAAATCCTCAATTTCTTAAATTTAGAAGAAGTCAAATTAACATATATATATATACTTTCAGCACCAATGGTTTTCAAAATTGCTGTGTGGGTATTTCCAGCTTGATTTCAGTTCCTTAGTTCAAACTATGCTCTATTTCTAAGCCATTTCTCTTATAATAAGTATTTTGGCCAGATTGGCAACACAGAAATCTTTCTTTCTATTTTTTTTTCTTTTATGAGAACATTTACATTGAGAATAACAGAAATTTGAAATACATCAAAATGTTTCCTTTCCTTCCTATCATATTACATATTCATTTAACTTCCAAATTATGTATCTGATGTTGAAAGTGCTTGTTTTTCAGCACTTCTGTTTGTCCTAGACCTTGGACTTGCAGATGACATACCCCTAGCAACATCAGAGAGGTTCATTATTAAACCTATTCTACTTTTTTTTTTTTTTGAAGATCCATTAAGGCTGAAGCATATTATAAAATAATGGGTTTGTTCTCAACCAAAATTTTGCAACAACAATCCTGCTTGTTGCTAAAAAAAGAGACATATCTAAACCAGTCACTATCTTTCATAAGCACCTGGGACAACTAAAGTGCAGTAAGTGTACAGAGGGCTACAGGGGGAAAACAGTGCTATGACCCTTAACAGATTTGCAGGATCAGGTGGGATACTGACTAGTAGCTCAGATCTTTGCTTAGACCAATGACTAGATGGGGATTTCAGTGCAAACCAAAAAGAAGTAGAACATTATGTTATTAAATCCATACCCACTGATCACGACACTGTTCTGACTTATGTTACCCTTTATGCACTAAAATAAATAGTCTTAATATATCCCAGATCTCATTAACCCTTTAGATTGTGAAATTTGATCTTATTTGGATTTACTATACCTCACTAAACTGTTCGCAGCATCAGGATCTTGTGCCATTACTGTGCCAACAGAAGTCCCAATCTTTGCATTTTCATAAACTTCCATGACATAGGAAGGCATAGTGAAGAGCGGAGGTTCATCCACATCTCCAACGATGATCTTCAGCATGGTTACATCTTTGAATGGTCCCAAGTGAGAAAAGCGGAAATCAACGTGAGTATTTGCTCCTTCTATATTAAGAGTATATGATTTCTTTTTTTCATAGTTGAGAGGCTGTTGGCAGAAAAAACCCAAAAATTTATCAGTGCCATTCTGTTTTTCAGAAAGTTAACCACAACTTTTCTGCATGACTTAACATGTCTTTATATTACTGGAAAGCACAAAATTCTTTGAAATTCTTGCGGCTACTCCCTACCTTGTAAGTAGAAGGATATACAAGAAGCAGGATGGATGCAGTTTTTCTTTACAATAGAATATTGGATAAGCTACCAGATTCAGAAATAACTCAGGGTTCAGAATGAGCCTCAGATTCTTCTTCCTTGTTAATGCAAAATTTCTGGATTTCATCACCTTTTTATTTTAATCAGTAAATGTTAAATCCTGAAAAAGGTATAGTCTGATGTATCCTGGGTTAAATAACTTCATATCTTTAATTTAAAAGTTTGATAGACAGGGATACAAAAATTATTTTGGCCATCTCTTAAACCCTCAACTGAAAAAAGCAACTCCTTGCAGGAAAAGACTCAGTTACTGTAAGAGACGGGAACTTTTATGACCAGGTGATCCATCCGGTGGATAGGGAAAAGGTTATGGATATAGTCCATCTGGACTTTAGTAAAGCTTTGAATATTGTCTCCCACAGCATTCTCCTGGAGAAGCCGGCAAGCCACAGCTTGGGGTGCAGTCTTTGATGGGTTAAAAACCATCTGGATGGCTGAGCCCAGAGAATGGTGGTGAATGGTGCCACACCATTGGTCACTGGTGGGGTTCCCTAGGAGTCAGTACTGGGGCTGGTCCTGTTTAATATCTATATCAATGATATGGACGAGGAGATCAAGTACGCCTTTAGTTAGTTCACAGACAACACTAAATTGGGCAGGAGTGTCAATCTGTGGGAGGATAGGAAGACACTGCAGAGGGATTTGGACAGGCTTGATCAATGGGCCAAGGCCAGTGGTATGAGTTTCAATAAGGCAAAGTGCTGGTTCCTACGGTTGGGTCACAGCAACCCCAAGCAGTGCTAAAGGCTGAGTGAAGCGTGTCTGTAAAGCTGCCCAGAAGAAAAGGACTTGAGCAGATACAGAGTTAATCAATGTTTTTACTAGAAGTCATATTTACAGAATCACAATGGTTTGGGGTTGGTTTCTTCAGTCTTGCTAAAGTAACTGACTGCTTTTCATAGACAGTCCATCAAGAATTTCATGAGAAGCAATTTTTTCTATCCATTGTCTGTTAGTTCTAATTACTAATTAAAAGGCTTTAAAAATACCAGTTCAGTTCCAGGCAGTCATAAGAGAGATTTCACATTTCAGATCATTAATTTTTAAATGTGCTTGTATGTTGAGTAAAAACACTATTCCTTGATAATAGAGACCTCAATACTTACTGGGTTACAAATTTATGGCTTTGGCCAATTTATGAAGTACAGGCAGGTGAATATTTTTTATCATACTTGGCAAAACTGGTAGTTTGTATAGGTATATATAATACCAATAAGCTTCCAACAGTCTCAAAACATGGGCATATCACTAAAAGAAATTGCATATGTGTGGAAATTTTTTTTAAGAATAAAAATATTTATCATATTATGGGGTTGCAGAATTCCACTACTATCAGTAGGTATCATTCTGTGTGGACCTGACAACCTCTCTGAAAAAAAAATCAGTACAAGCATTGATGCCTTTATCCAAGGCTAAATTGATATTTACTATCACCCCCCAAAATGGAAAAGTAGTACTTTAGGCATGACATATGAAGAACTCAATATATGACTTGTCAGTGTCAGTCTGCATTTTGTAGATAAAATCTGTAATAAATTTGACTGATGATGTGTAAGAAAAATAACTGGTCAGGACTTACATATGCTTTACATATTTCTTGGATTTCTTCTCTGTGTTTTGAAGGACAATTCTCTTAATTCTAATGTATGAGATTTTTGACCCTTACATACTCTGTCTCACTTTTCTGAATGTAAAAATAAAAAATTTAGTCATGGAAATTTGCTATAGACTGGTAAAACTATTACTATAAGAAAAAAAAGGTAAGTATGTTACTCGATTAAGTCAATTCATAAAGGAATATAAGTTTAGTAAATTCTAACTTAGATATTCTTTATGATGTATTTTTGTTATGAGCAGGGAAATAATGAATAGTAATTTGCATTGCTCTGTAGTGTATATATTCTAAGATTAAAGAACTTTACAATAGGTTTGCAACTTGTAACTATGATGTCTTTTTTTGAAAATGAAGGTTTTAATCACAGTGACTGGATTAATTTCTATAGGAGGATTAATTTGTCCCAGAAAACACACGCAAAATTGTAATAACAGAGTCTTGTTTTCTTCTTGTATGTAGTTATTCAATAAGACAATAATAACACTTTCCCCCCCCCCCTTTTTTCCCCAAGAATACAGAAATAATCCATTCAGATAATTAGGAAAAGCTGACATTTCAACCATAGTTAAAGCAGTTTTTTGCTTTCATTTGCTTTCTCTCTTCCCATAACATCTCAATCATTAGCTGTAGCTATAAGGGGAGAGGAGAGGCAGAATCATCTTGTGTCTCTATATATGTAAATCATTTCTAGACTTACTTAAAACTGTCCTAACACTGAAGATCATTTACTCTTCCCAGGAAATAAAGCAAACCATTTATATTTCAGATGAACTAAACAGAATTTTTGTTCATGTTTCTTATTTTCCCAAAGCATAATGCCTTACCATGACAATTATCCACATAACTTCAGTATGTATTCCTTGGATACTATTATGATTTTCATGTAAAAATGAAAATGCCAAATGTAGCTTAAGTGACCAGTTACAAGGATAACTACAAAATACCACTGTACCTTATGTTGCAGTTTGTGTTTCTAATATAAGGCTCACAAAAGGAGTAACAGAATTTTTTGAGAAGTAACTTGCTTTTTCCTGAACATTTCCAATCTCATTATACAAAACGGAAGAAACATGGGATGTTCAGACCACTTTTTCTGGGAAGTCTGAATGATAGTTGCTGACTTGAGATCAGGAAATTTCTAGCATAATTTCTGAAAATCATAACAAAGGGAGGCCGTGACTACCTTTCACTCTTTAGGATCCAGAGACTAATGGCTTTCACAGGGCTATTTTGTTTAGATTTCCTCTAATCTCCTACTCAAACAAAGAACTGCACGAGGTAAAGGGAAAATACTTCATGCTAGTTTTTAATCAACCTTTTGTGGAAGGATTTTTGAGGCTGAAGAATGGCTCTGCATGTATGTCAATAGGGAAGATAACGAGAGCACTGGATGTTTTGGATCAGCCACGAATGAGACCAAAAAAACATTAATTCCAATACTCACAGCCTTTGCATGCCTAATGAAAAGACTAGGTGTAGGCATTGAGAAATTTGATTTTTGCACCAGAACCTCAAAAATAAGTGAAGTTTTAAAAGGTTTGAGGAGTATTTCAGATCGTTAGACACAAGAATATACTTACTACTGCCTTTTTTAATGTCCTACTATAAATTCTTCTAATGAAGTACAAGAAGAGAAATCATTCTATTTTACTGTTATAGAAAGCAGTGGTATCTGACACATAAAACAAAACAGTTCTGTTCTTAGTGGAAATTATCTCTTTTGGGTAGGCTATCAAACAAATTCAGCTTGAAACCCAATCTAAAGCAAAAACAATTACAGCACACAGAATATAGAATACTTATTAAACTGCATGCAAAATCTGAATTAAAAAACAAACACAAAAACAACAAAACAAAACAAACGAAATGCAAAAAAACCCCACCCAAACCAAGATCACTTTTTTGTATTTTTAAAGGGAATATTATAAGTTATCAGAGGAAATAATGGAGGTATTGCTACAATTTATGTAGCTTTAAGTGCTGAGTTTATGTCTAACTGGAACATTACATTACCTAAGCAAAATGTACCCCTTCTTGTCTTGACAGGAAGATGACTCAAATCACTGTCGTGTATGTACAAGAACAGGCAACATATGCTTTTGTCATACTCTGAAACATAGTGAAAATTTCTCTGAAGCTATTTTGTCTCCCAAACCCAGTAAAAATCCCGTGATTTAACACATTTTTATGTGCCTTTCATTTTGTTGCATTTTTTTCTTTTTGCTTCCACTTCTTAATATGCATAAATGTTGTAGTTAATGAACAGTAAACACAGTGAACTTTTAAGTAGAGTATGATGCTAATATTGAAGAAGAAATAACAGACTGGCATTAGCTACATCAAGGCCACCATGAAATAAGTTCAGTGGTATAAAAAGACAGTTCACTTTTATGTGGTTGAAAGATGTAGATATTTCACAACTTTAATCAAAGACACTGAGTTAAAGCTTTTTATGATATTGGAAGAGATAGAAACCTTTTAAAATCCTTATGAATGAAAACAAAAAAAACAAAAAACCCCACCAACATTTCCTTTAGTTTGTGTTTTTAAGATGGTAAATAAAAATTTGTATACATAAATATCTATTCAGAAGTAAAAAAAAAAAAAAAAAATCACCCAAAACAAAACACAACAAAAAACTCCCTGTGCTTTATGATTGTTTTTAATTAATCTCTTTTTTCTTATTTTTTGTGTATTTTATTCCTCCAACCATTAATTAATCCCAGAATACGTATTAGCAAATACATACTTTTATTTTTTTAAACTCTATGGATATAATTGATGTCTTCAAGACTCAATAACAACTCCACATGAGAACTCTTAATTAATGTTTATTACTCTAAACCAAAACTGAAATCAATAAATTTCTCTTTATTGGAAAGGTTTTTTTAAAAAAAATCTTACTTGAATATAATAACCTATGTCTCTTGATTATTATAAAAGTAAATTTAAATCTAGTCATAGAATATTAGCATAAGTGGGCAGACACTTTTAAGAAATATCCACTATGATCCTAGTTCAGAGGGCTTAATATGGAGATGAAATTATCTACAGAATTAGATTTGTACATTCAATTCATTCAAGAATGAAATTAAAAGGCAAACAGTTTATAATGAATGGTTTAAATAGACTGGGACAAATATATGAAATTCCTATAAATGATAACTATGTGATAGCTTGATCACTAACATTTTATGTCTTTATCACAATACTGGACCATTTAGATGTCATCTGTCAAATAAATCAAAGCATAACAGTCTATAAAAACTGAATTGCACATTCATTGCCACAGATAAACTTTCTATGTCAAGATTCAAGTAGTTTGGGGACAATAGTACAACTTTCAGCCAAATCTGACTTTTTCCAAAGAAATTTAATGTACAAAACCATCCCTCAGAAAAAATAAAGTATCAATTAAAATTTGTTAAGATTTCTATAAATCAGAGTATAGTAAATACTAGATAAGACCACTAAAAATGCGCAGAGGATTTAAATAACTATTAATTTCCTCAAATTTCTTTTCTCCCTGCCTTTCCTACAAAGATTAAAATGTCTCTGGAAATAGAGGGAGAATTGCTGAAATTCATGACTCTATAGGTTTACACAGTCAAATATTTTTGATGTGATGTTTGCTTATTCAGCACTCATCATTATATTTTAATTACAAACACAGGAAACCCAAAATCCATGGCTTACCTTCTTCAGAGAAAGAATTCCTTCCCTTGTTTCTTTGTCAGTAGATATGGAGAACACCCCAGAGCCATCACCGTTAATAATTGTGTACTTCATGTCTGCATTTGAACCAGTGTCTGCATCATTTGCTTTGATTTTGCCAACTGCTGATCCAACTTGAGCTGACTCAGGAACATACAGTTGATAATGTTCTGAGGGGGGAAAAAAACCCAACACAATAGCTTGGACATTTTCTAGCCAAACCATTATCTGCTTAATACACCTCAGAGTAAATGGAAGAGTATTTCATATGCAAAACTGACAAATAAACCAATTCAAATTCCTGAAAGAATTTGAAATTGAATTGTATTTTACTTGAGATGCCTTCATTACCTATTCAAAATCCAAACTACCTAATGTAGGATTTTGGTTTTCACAGTTACTATTGCTGTACATCATATAACACAAAAAAATAGCTCTGAAGCTTACCTCATATTTTTTTTTATATAACTTTATATTCTCCATAACCAAAATATAGATATCTTCACAAATTTACAATTAAATGAGTAGTCAAGTGAGTACTTTTGAACTGGGAAATCTTTATATATTACAATTTGGGGTTTTTTGAAATTCAGTATTTTTTGCAACATTGCATCGACATTTTCAACACATATTTTTTTCTAGAGAAGAATGTAATAAATCTTTATATTTTTTCATTTGTTTGTAGTGGTTTTGCTGCAGCATAAAACTCTTTGTACAAAAATTTCAATTGATATTCACAGTAAAAGGAAATTAACATAATGGGTACATAAATGTATTACACATTTGTGCACATAAAAAAGCATCCTTTACTGCTATGGCTTCCTTTCACTGTTTTTATAACCTTTTAGTTTAATAATTAGAAAATGAAAAAAAATTTTAGGACATAATTTTCTTAGCTGTCTCTATCCTCTTGTATGAAATCTAAAAGGTGTAAAATTTCCTGGTGGACAAGAAGGTGCCACAAGGAAATAAAAGTGGCAAACAGACACAATGCCATTACATAAACCTTGATTTCCATCAGAAAAACTGCTTAAAGATTTTATCTCCAATAACGCTACCACTGTAATACAGGAGGGATGCTGAAACCTCCCAGCACTGAAAAGGAGAATACACCCAATAGAAGATATGCACATACCAACAGCATCCTTGTTCTCCATTCAAACAACCGCAATCAAAATGCCTACCTAACACTCTGCAGAGTTTACATCACAGTCCAATCACCAACACAGAAAAGAGAGCAAAATAACTTCTGTTACTACACATCTGAAACTCTGCAAAGTGTCTTTTATGTTCCTCTTAGGCATTCTGTGATAGAGAGTGCAGTAGTGCAAAACTGAGTTCCAGGATAGTGGAACAGCAGATTTGAAAGTGGACATGTGAGAGCTAGCATGTCACAGTTTGCTCAGCTTAAACCAGCTAGCATGACTACAGAAGTGCCCTCAGTAAACAGAAAGCAGAAAGTAGAAAGGCAAAATTTAAACTGAATTCAGAGATTAAACCTGAATTATAGCAGAAACCCACTAATGGTTGTATGGATTGAAGAAATTATGAACCAACAGAAGATGCAATTGGAAAGGGAATGGATGTCATCACTAAAATATAGCTAACTTTACAGGCACCAGTTAGAAAACAGAAGATTTTATTATAAAATTATCTAATTCCTTTCACAACAATTCCTAAATCTATTTGCAGTTTTGAATTAGTTTTATAATACTAGCCCATAATACTTATAAGCACATGGTAGTGTGAGAAGGATGGATGGGTGCACTAAATTTTCTAAGTCCAAAAGAAAAGAGAGGTTTCCTAGGAAAACAAACAAACAAAAAAAATTACCATTCATTAGGAAAAATTCAAGGAAAATAAGAAATATCCAGCAGAACAAGAGCAAAAGTATGATTTACCATATAAAAATACAGTATCAATACTTATGTAAGAGGGCAATTACTTAATTCAATTAAAACATGTAGGTAATATTTTGATGCAATTCTTTCATATGCACATAAAAGCCACCTCCACAATTTTACAAATAAATGCTCTGCGCTTACAGATGATGTCAACTGATACTTTCATATTACTGGTTGCTTTATTTCAGACATCAAATTATAGTAATTGGGTAAGGTTCATTTTGGAATTTAATTTTTTTGTTTGTTTGTTTTGTTTTGTTTTGTTTTTTTACTTATTACTCTGACTAATGATTTCCAAAAAGGAAAAGATTGAGGCCCTTAAGAATATATTATATAATCAAGCCACTTCAGGAACTGGATGTGTTATAACACATGATAGAGTGAACTAATTGGAGACTTACAAATGGTTGAGGTAATTCAAATATATCTACATGACACTCAACTCTGCTTTATAATCACGCCCCAAGTGTTAGCCATCTGTTTCAAAAAATCATTTTACTGATATCAGCTTCAACATTCTTAAATACTAAAAATTCAAGCAAAACAAATATCTGAAATGACTCACTAATTATCTGTCAGTATTTGTAGAACTGAAATGTTTCAAAGATGTAGATGAAACTAAAACTGTTAAAAAAATTCCTCTTAGATCATAAGGTCAGAAATGTCTCCCAAGTATTTAACCAATGCTTGTCAGAGACAGACTGAGGATGAGCCAAATAGACAAATACAAAAACTACTACCTTAAACCAACAAACGTAGAGGATAAAACTCAGTAACATGAATATATTATAGGCATCTATTTAGCCTAGTGGTGGAAATTAGAAATGTTCTTACTAAACACTAAATCTCTGTAAACTTTATTGCTAGTAAGAGGAACCAGCTAAAGATTCAACACTGGCACAGGCTCTGTAGGGAAGCGATCACAGCCTGTCTGAGTTCAGGGTGTGGACAATGTTCTCAGGCACGTGGTGGGATTCTTTGGGTGTCCTGTGCAGAGCCAGGAGTTGGATCCTATCATCTTGATGGGTTCTTTCCAACTCAGCATATTCTATGAATGTTTCCTGGGACATTGGATAAAGGAGGTTTGATAGCTAATTATAAAATGTGAGATGTGTATGCTGTGAATTTATGATTCTGTATTTTAAGCTATGAGTGTGTCTTAACTTTCTAAAAAAATTGTTTGGGAAGACAGGAGTCCTGAGGATCAGGTACTATGGGTCTATGTCAAAAGTGTTTCACCATATCTCTCTAAGTTGAACAGATTGTTCCTATGCTTCCAGCATCACAGACTTCCAGGAGCTGTTATAAAGTAGACATTTCTTGAGGATGCTCTAATTTTTTTTTTCTAGAGGATGTGGCCAGTTTCCTATGGGTCAAGAATCTACAGAGTTTGACTTGGTCCACAATTTTTATAATGTTCCCTCTGGTGCATTCTCTTAGCTCATTAAATTAAGACATTAATACTCCTTTCCAAATAACATACTGTATATGATAGTTATACCACTTTGCAGAACTTTAATCTGTACTCATTGAAACATTTTTCAAATCCATGTATGTGATCTTCATCTTTTAATAAACTTCACGGCTTATCTGTCATTAAAGTACAGAACAATTTATTTATCTTTAGAACAATTTACTTTCATTTCACTTAGCCTACAGGCAACCTGTAATGCTGGATTTTACTCTCAAAATAGTAATTTCTCTGTCTGAATCTTACAAAAAAAAAAAAGCAGTATGACAGTATTTATTGAAAATCAACAAGAATATTGTGCAACTTATTTTATTCTTTAATCTATTTTGTTGGTAATTTTGGCTTACTTTTATAGGTTATAATTTCTTCTTGAACAGTAGAATTGCCTTATTTAACAAAGGAAGGGAGAAGTATAATACTTAACTAATAGAGAAATAAGCAAGTATTTGGTCTCCTTGTTATTTTTCTCATCCAAGGCATAGTTTCAGCAACAAGAGGATAAATACTGCATGGTGATAAAACAACAGATGCATTAATTCATACACCACAGCTCATACACTGATGAGTTGTCTACCTACTAGTAGACAGAAAAATGCAGCATTTGGTTGTCTTAACATAAAATACCACCATATCCAAAATGCATATCAAAGTGCTATGTGAAGAAAGTTTTGCTTGAACTTACTAGCCAAATATTCAGTCATGAGCCAGATTGATGAGATAGAGAGAACAGGGAAACAGTGAGCCAAGCTCGAATCTGATGATTATGAGGACAAAATTCCAGTTAAAAAGTAGTTGTGCAAGAATCAAAATTGTGGCAAAAAATATTTAATATCTTAATTAATCATCTGAATGATGGGTTGCATGTGGATAATACTACCTTGGGAAAAACTGGTCAGTATGCTGGATGGCAGGGCTGCTGTCCAAAAGCACCTGGACATGCTGGAAAAATGGGCTGACATGAACATCATGACATTCAATGATGGCACCATGGAATGAATAATGCCATTCATCAGCACATCTGGGGCCAGCCACCTGTAAAGCAGTTTTGCAGAAATGGACCCGAAAAGAACATTTCAACTCTACTAGGCAAGACTCTTAGCAACTTGATCTAACTGAACCTGCTTTAAGCAGGGCTTCAAATCAGATTACCTTTTCAAGTCTCATATGAACTTATGATCCTGTCATTTATGAAAGTATGTTGTATGTTTTACTGTCTGCCATCTTTGATAAAGTTAAACTGCAGCTACAACTGTGGACCGTTCTCCATCTTCCTTGGTGGCTTTCTTTGAGAAAGCTATTCTCCGTTCACAGAGATGCTTGTTTCCATTAAATATAAAGGATTATTCTGGATTTCTCTTTTGAGACTGTAGTTTTATAAAAGTCTATTTCTCACAAGATGTCTTGGGCATTTAACACATCTTCCTTTACTACGCTTATTTTTAATATAATAAATCCAATTTTAATCCATCATCATTATGAACACAGCAACTTTTATGATTCCAGAAGCTCAGTCAATTTTATATCTACTGTCTTTGATCTGAATATTATTTTTGATACCAACATCACTTTCATACAATTAATCTCAGAAATTATTTTTAAGGGATATATTTGGCTTATCCTTTTTCCATGCCACCAAAAAACCTCAAGCCCTTCAAATTTTTGCTTGCCTTGAAACTCTGGAGAAAATAGCAATCTTCAGTCAATTTAGAAAACAAACCCCAGACATTCTTCTTTGATACAATAGACTCCTTTGGCTGGAACAAGACTTGTGCATCCCCATGTCCCTGCTTTTTAAATCCCAATGTAAACCGGGAGTCATGGCTGTGATTAAGATTTTAATCAGTGATGTGTTAATGTTCCATGATATTTTGCCTTCAGAGACAGTAACTAAAAGTTCTTGAGAATTTTCTGACTAGTTCTCAGAGATCAGAAGTGTTCTGACTTCTGATGTTTATGCTACTCATGGGTAAAAGGAGAAACATAAAGAAAACAATTTCCTTAATTTTCAGATTCAGTACTTTCCTGTAGGCATTGAATACCCAAATACACATTTTCTATGAAAATGGCATGAAAAAACCCAATATATACACTCCATAATGATCACTATTGAGCAACTTAAAGGTTGGTTGCGATCCCTAGCAGTGTCTAGAGCCGCGTTGTGTTGAGCCTAATCTATGCCATTTAAAGGGGGACCATGGCTACAACAGGCAGCTTGGGTAAAGCAGAGAGAAAAAGCAACATCTGTAAAAGGGTTAAGATTCATTTGAGCTGTGTTTCTTTTTGTTGGTTGTTTGCTTGCTTTTCCCTGGCATTAGCACAGCTAGGATTGTGGTTGTTCTCCCATTGGGGCTTAGCTTCACAAAGGACATGAAAACAAAAGCAGTTCTGAAGAACACTCCTTAACGTGGAGTAGTGCTGCTCCCAAATCTCCACTCAGTGGAAAAAACAAACAACATCCCTCACTCTCAAACCATTACTATCTCACACAGGACCCCACAGAAAAACAAACAAACTCACACTTTTTTTCCCTCTATCTAGAGTATTTCACATTTATTTTGATATATATATGAAATTAATAATGCATCTGGTACACAAATATCTTCATGGACAATACCAAATAAAGTGAAGTAAAAAACATTGCTAGACTCCATGCTACTCTTATAAGTAAAGTTGATGCACATAGCTAACACTAAAACTTAGTATACAGAACACGTATTTTCTACAAATACTTATTCTGACTTTGACATAAATATATTTTCCCATCAAGCTTCCTGTTATATTTGAATTCTATAAAGAATTCTGTGATCAAGTTTAATTGTCATGAATTCTTGCCAAACGAGAGCCTAAAAATCAGATACTTAATACCCTTGAAAAGTATTACATTTAATCCCTTTCATTTTTACAGTAAAAAACCCTGATTATGGGTATCACAATTATTCTGCTCAAGAAACAGTATCATGAGATTTCTGATGTGATCAAATGCCATTGAACAACTTATGTCAGATTCCAGTGATCAATGGGGCACTTTGGTAGCTTTAACTTCAAATATTGTGCAAACATAAGTATATATAATTCTTCTCACAAACAAAAAGAAGAAAATTCAACAAATTACTTTAAATAACATTCTCCAGTCTATGGACACTTACACACTAAGATACATATACTTTCACTTGGTATCTCTTAACTCCCTTTGGTACATAACAAACACCATTTCTCTTAAGTAATGTGTTCCTCATCTCATCTATCCCTCTCTTTAGGCATATCATAGAAGAATGATTGATTCTAGCACATTAAAAACATACAATGCACGAGAAATTTTTTAAAAAATCACATCAGTAAGGCTTGTCCCTTTTACCACTCTATTAGGCAGGTTGTTGTTCTTGTGCATCACCCTTGCTAGGCATTTGATTCTAAATACTTCTAGAAAATCAAACCCTACTGTATTTCTCTTATGCTTAAGACTAATGTCTTCACTAGGTAATACAAATGTATAATAGCATTTTTCTCCTTTACATTTGCTCCTGGCTGTCACAGTGAGGAGGAAGCTTCTAAAAATTGACAGAAATAGAAACCTGACAGCTCATATTTACCTGCCCCTCATTCAGTTTCTGATGTGACACTTCAGTCATTTCTAAAAAAAGGCCATGGGACTTAGAGATTTACTTGTGATGATTTTTGTTAAGGCAGAAAATCAGTATACTGAACACCAACTCTACTCACAAAGGAAATGTCACTGACTGGTCATTCACTTTGAAACCTGAGCATACACTTTATAAATACAATTAATTAATTAACTCATTAACTGTTCCACAAATAATTGAAATGAATCTCTACCTTTAAGAATACGTGAGAAGCAAAACATTTTTAGCAGCAGAATTGTGTTGTTGTGACTATTACAAGAAAATATAATAGTCACAAAGATAGTAAGTGATGAGTGTGAAATATGAAAAAGACATTAATTATAATGGAAAAAAATAAACAATATTTAAATGTCAATACTCCCTGGATACTGGTTCACTGCTGCACTCATCATCACGTAGAATCATAGACTCATAGAATGGTTTGGATTGGAAGCGATCTTAAAGATAATCTGGTTTTAACTTCGCTACCATGGGCAGGTACACCTTTCACTAGACAAGGTTGCTCAAAACCCCATTCAACCTGGCCTTGAACACTTTCAGGGATGGGGCATCCACAACTTCTCTAGGCAACTTATGCCACTGCAGCACCACTCTCACAGTAAAGAATTTCCTACTAATATCTAATATGAACCCACTCCCTTTTAGTTTAAAAATGTTTCCCCTTCTCATATTATTACCTGCCCATATAAAAAGTTGCTCTCCATCTTTTTTATTATTCCTTTTTAGGTACTGAAATGCTGCAATGAAGTCTCCCCAGAGCCTTCTCTTTTCCAGGTTGACCAGCTGAGCTCTCTCACTTATCCTCATTGGTGAGCTGCTCCAGCCCTCTGATCACCTTCACGGCCCTCTTCTGTATCCACACTGTCAGGTCCACATCTCTCGTGCTGTGGATTCTGGACCTGGACACACAGCATTCCAGGTGGGGCCTCACAAGGGTAGAGTAGAGGGGGATAATCACCTCCACTGACCTGCGGACTGCAAATCTTTTGATGCAGCCCAGGATGGGGTTGGCTTTCTGGGCTGCAAGCGCACACTGACTGCTCATGTCCAACTTTTCACCCACTAGGTCCTTCTTCACAGGGCTGCCCGCTCTCACTGACTTCTTCTCCCAGTCTGTAATTGTGCCTGGGGTTGCCCTGACCCAAGTGCAGAACCTTGAACTTGGACTTCTTGAACTATATTAGGTTCATGCGGGTCCACTTCTCAAGCACATAAATGACACAATCAATAGAAACTATATTATAGTAAATATGAATGAAGTCTAATTTAAAATGATACAGTTGATCAGATGTTAGCCACCTTAAACCAGTCATCATGTCCTTGTCTTGTTTTCTTTTAAATCTGAGTTTTCTTCTAAACCTGAGGACATGAAATATCTGTAATCATGGCAACTCAATATTGTCCAGTAACTTTTTTTAATTCTTGTCTAATGTCAAAATCTAACAAAAGGGCAGAGGCCTAAAACACATTATGATTCTACAAGCCTCTTAGCAATTGCTGGGTAAATAGAGGAGAAAGACCTGCTAAAAGCAAAACACTAATAATTCTACTTTACTCATCACATTTGACAATGTTCAAATGGTAAAATAGCAGGCAGATAGCTCTGGACTAGTCACCACAACAGAACAGCACAATCCACATTGCATAGCAGTGGGGAGTGAGAGGATGCTGATGGCTACATAAGGGCATCATGGGAACTGGATGTACTGTGTGGAACCGGGGATGCAGAAGGGATCACATTGGAGTATGAATTTAAAAAGAAAACGAGTAGCAGATACTTCAGCACTTAATTAGCTAATGAGTTATATTAACAAGGCCGGACAGTAGACACCTTACTAGTACTGAACAAAGTAAATGTCTGCTTCTCAGATGCGAGTTTACTTTTTCAGAAATAGTAGGATTATCTTCATACAACATTCCTATTTAAACATGGCTGTGTACTTTTCATATACTGACACTGTAGAAATAGAGGCCAAACTAATTATGCATATACATAATTTCACATTATATTTACATACTATCATGAAACAACCGAGCCACAGCAATCAATCTTTTTGAAAAGCATGACTTGTACTTCAATTCTGCTTTATCATAAAAACTGAGCTAGATGTATCAAACAAAAAAAATCTACAAATTAGACTATAGACAATAACTACACAGTAACACAATAACTTCAGATCGACACACTGGTCAGAATATAATCATTAGCACGTGATGTACAAAGCATGTCAGTTGAAGCAT
Organism: Poliocrania exsul; assembly: GCA_035041345.1. Lineage (NCBI taxonomy): Eukaryota > Metazoa > Chordata > Aves > Passeriformes > Thamnophilidae > Poliocrania > Poliocrania exsul. The sequence continues at coordinate 74,075,062 of JAWWLZ010000082.1, read as the reverse complement.
CTGCCTAGTGTGATGCAATCAGAATCTTTTCATACTAAACAAAGCAAATCACACAGAATTTATTCATCCTAAGCAACACCAGAGAGAATTAATGATTGAAAAGCATACAGAACATTCTGATGTAATTCAAGGCTGATAACAGTGTCATCAGTGGATGGAACGTCTTCTATCAAATTACTGAAATAAATTTATTACTATGAAATTAGGGCCCTCAGTCATCAACCACATGGATCCGTCTGTGGTAACACTAATAAGAATAGCGTGATGCAAAAATCTTCCCTTGCAAATCACTGTCTGTCAGCTTACATTAAATAGACAGTTCTTTATAACTCATCTCTCTAAAGAAAGGAAATTTGTGATGAAGAAAAAGGAATCATTATTATTCAAGATGCATTAAAGTAATTGATAAGCAAAATGTATTTATGGTTTCAGGCTATTGTCCTGCTGAATTTGCAATCCCTTGCCTATTTCTGAGAGATTGCACTACTGTGTTTTGCACTCAGAATTTTTCAGCTATTTCTCCTATTGCAGAATTTTTCATTTACCAACTATTTCAGAACTGTAGCCATTGGTAAATTCATTTAAGCAGACATAATTATTTTATTTCTAAGTTTTAATTAGGGTTTTAAAGTATTTCTTTAAGGGGGAAGAATCCTGCATATCTAACTGCAAATGCATATCTAATGAATTATGATCTAGCAAAGACAGAAAGGTACCATCTTTTAAATATATACAATAAAGCATATTTCAAAATAAAGCAAATAATAAAAGAATCAATCAGATGCGCTTCTCAGCATGTTTTCAAGTAAGGTACTCAATACAGTTAGAATCAGATTCAAAACTCACAAGTATGGTAACGGAGAAAAGGAAACTAACCAAAAGAAAGTCTGTGGTTTAGCTGAGGCTCAGCCTGTCCCAAGGATTATACAATCGATATATGCAGTTTTGGTTAGCACTTCCCTTGAATTCAATTCTGAATGTGACAAGCCTCAGTAAGTCTCATTTAGCATTCCATCTAATAAGGAAATTGACAAGAAATGTAACTGAAGATCATGGCACACAAAGAAAAGAGAAGAAAAATAAACAATGAAGTTATTTCTATTATTGCAAGACTCATGTATTTTTGGAATAGTTCATGATGCTAAACCAGTCTACTTTAGATCAACTGTATTTTTGTTATCTATTACAAATATATAGCTACTGCTCTTTTGGAAGGGGATTAAAATATAATTCTTGAAAAGGAGTAAAGAAGTAATGTCAGTCATAACTGTGGCATAGAAATCCTCTGTACGTAAAGAAAGCAAATGTTTGTACTCTACAAGATTCGTTCTAAGAATCAGATTTTATGCTAAAATTATTAAATATTAAAATACATTTTTATTTTGCCTCATTAAAGAATAAGCTTTTATTAAATGTGAAATGATGTTTTGTTGTTTTCAATGTTATTATATCTTAAAATGCCTAAAGTATAACTTGAATATTTTATATTTGATTTCTAAAAAATATTAATACAGATAAAGAAATATATATACACCAATGTCCATTTCTGTCTGCCAGTTCATTTGATATCCAAATTCTTCCACTGAAAATAAAAGAGGCCAGTTCTTGAAATATGATATGTAGAAATCCATTTTTGCATCCAGTGAGTTTGCAGGAAACAGGATATTTTTTCTACTTTAGCTCTTTTAGATATTACATCTTTTCAAATATAAGCCTTATCTTTTGCCCCTCCAATAGATATGAAATATTAAATAGAATGATGGATACAGTGAAATTTTGTGGACCATGAAACCAGGCATATTTTATGTAAGGCTCTGTTTCAAAGGCCTCATGTTTTCATGTTTTTCTGAGGTATAGAAAAATATTAATTTCTAAAACACTTTTAATAAGCCTACTTACTGTTTGGCCAGATTTTATATAATATTGTCAGAGAGCTTTGTTTTTCCTAGCAGCTTTGTGATCTCTAATATTGTTTATAAATCTCCTAATTCAAACTGCTTAATGCATTTCTTGGTGGATGTACCTACAGCTACCAGTCCATTATGTTCCACAACAGCTCACACAATGTCTGAGACCAGGTTACAATATTCTTTTTGGCCTTAAGCCATCATGCAAAGGAAATGCATTTACATTTCAGAGGATTTTTAAATAAATTGTTGACATTGTTTGACATTGCCATCAACAACTCACTTAACTAGGATAAAGGCAGACTCCATCATAGCTCAGCAACAGTGAGAAAAAGCTAACCTTTTGATCATCTGTAATGTAATAATTGATCTTAAAAGTTTACTTGAGTACAGAGAAAGAAATAGAAGCAAAAAATTGATAGATAGGTATGGAAGCAGCCAAAGGTATGCTGGATTAAATCTTTTAATGCATTGTCTTTTGTTGTCATCTACTATAGGAACAGCATAATTCCCTCTAGGGATCAAAATCACACAATTATTGAAATATACATTCCACAAAGACTGGAGAATAATCAACATATGACAAATGCATTCCTTTGTCACCTATCTCAGTCTTATCCAGAGTTTAACTGAATGAAGACTTTTGTGGTTTCAGTATTCTAGCTATGCCATCTTTGTGCTTCATCTGAAAACACTGGAAAATTAAAAACTATCAGTGAATCCAAACACTTCCCAAGCTACCTTCTCCCCATGACTTTGAATATTAATTGGATTTCACTAATAGCTTCTTGTTTCACTGAAAATCAAAATGATTTTCAAACTTATATGTTGAAATTGTACATACTCTGAGGAAACCTTGGTGGATTGTCGTTGACATCAGTGAGTGTGACATTTACAGTTGTTGACCCTGACAGCCCTCCGACCTGCCCAGCCATATCTTTGGCTTGAATGACAACGGAATAATGCTCTCTGGCTTCCCTGTCCATGTTGTGCAAGGCAGTCCTGATAACTCCTGTGAGGGAAAGAAAACAAACAAGAAAAGATCAGAATTAGCTTGTTCAGGCAAGAGCATGGGCTGGGCAAAACTTTTCTGTTAAGGAAGGGTGGAACTAAGATGTATTTAGTTGCTTGTGTCATATATATGTAAAACACAATGCCAGATGCAGCTAGACAATCAACTTGTTTGAGGTTATGAAGAAATCAAAATCATATTTATTGAATCAATTATTATATTATTAAACAATTAATCCAACTTATATAACATTCCTAGCCCAAATGTACATTGCCAAAATACCAGTGTTTTCTCATACATTACAACTACTTAAATAGCTACTTAATAGAAAAACTAATGAATGGGAACACTTACCCCAATGAATAAAACATCTTTTTTTAACAAAAGTCAATTTCTTAATTAAACTATGACCTATCTTTTAAAACTACCCAAAAGCTAACTTTTCTTATTTGAAAAATCTCAAAAAATAATACTTTTGTATTTGATACATGTCATGCATATAGATTTATATTCTTAAGTGTGACTTACCTAATAATTGCCTGTAAACTGAAATATGAGGGTTTTATTGGTTTTCTACAGTACAAAGAGAAAACCAAAACTGAATGATCCTAAAATTCTATTCATTTTGATCCATCACCATCAGAATCCTTTTTTTTCACATTTAGTTAATTATACATGAAGAAGCAAAAATTAAAATAAAAGGAGGGACAGTCAACTCTGAGGCCTCAGTTTCAGGTAAGGTACATATTCACCTATGATGGTGCCTGTAAATTAGGCTCTGCTAATTTCTTTGATCAGAGGCTGAGAGAAACATTGTGGAATTCAATAAAAGGAAATGTCCAGTCCTATGATAGGGAACCAGCACATGCTGTGAACAGACAAACTGGGATGGAGCTTTTCAGAAAACAATTAAGGGCCGTCCTTAAGATGGACAGGAGCCAGCAATGTGTCCTTGCAGCAAACAAGGCCAATAGCTTTCCAGGTTGCATTATGAAATGCATTGCCAGCAGGTCAAGGGATGGGATCCTTCTACTCTACTCACCATTGATGAGGTGAAACCTGGAGTGCTCAGTCCAGTTCTGAGCACATCGGTACATAAAAGACTGACAGACTGGAGCTTCATAGAAATAATGATTATTCAAATTTATAAATATTACATTTTCAAATAACTAAAATTTTAGCTTAGCTTGCTTTGGACTCTTAAAGTGAATGTTTGCAACAACCAGTAATAAAATATACCATAGAATGATCAGATGTTGCTTGTGGATAAATTTTAAACATATTATAGCTACTAACACAAAGCATCTTAAGAAGTAGAGTCTTGCTGCTCTAGACAACCTTCTGTGCAGCATGATTCTCAAGCTTTTTGACTCCTAGAGTTTCAGATGATGTGAAAAAAACGGTTTCCAGAACACTCCTTGTACTTTAAAATCACTTTTGTTGCATTTCTTTGGTAAAACTATTTAGTCATCATTACATATGGAATGGAAATTTTCATGTAGCTTATGACATTATTTCCATTCTATTGTGAATACAAATCACACATAAATAAGTAGATCTATCCACAAAGAATAATATTTTAAAGCATTCATGAAGTTTCAGAATTATTTTTCCACAATTTTGCACTCTAAGTTCCTTTTCCACCAGAAGCATAGATTTTGGACAAGCTGGCTAAAAATAGTATACCAGTCTGTTTCAGTTCATCAGTGGGTTTTTTTTCCTTAAAACAATACATTTTAAACCAGATCTTTTTTTCAGATATGTCAGCATGATTATTGAAATTAATTACAACTTATACACATTGTAACAGAAATTTATGGAGTCATTTAGATAAGAGTAACTAATTTGATTTAAATATGCATTGTCATCAAAATAAATATAGTTCACAAATTAGGTACTACTGTTCTGAAAATGGATTTAACTGAAAAATAAGACTACAGGAAAGTATTAGAATTAAGAATCTCTTGCTTTGACTTTTTTCAAAATTGCTTCAGTTTTTTACATTGAAACCAAATATATCAGAACATTTCATGCATGTAAGAAGTATGAGAGTTTTTAGAACCTTCCATTTCAATTTGAAACAGATCAAATGTTACATAGTAGGAAATCTGTCTTCTGTACTATCCTCATAAATGTACTAGTAACATTTTTAAATGAATTTAAACAAATTCCTCTGTCTTATAACTTTTCTTTTTTGCTTCAAGGGGTATGGTACTGAATCAATGCTCACATATAGATAATCCAGATTTGTGGATGACTAATCATTTGACCTCTGTTACTTGTATCAGATTATGAAAAATGACTCTTTTCTGAAAAATGAGTAAATAAAAATGGACAAGTTTTAATTTCAAAAGCTTGTATCAAAAGTTCAGAATAAGAAAACTAGTTTTAAACTTTTATATACTGAAGAAAGGACGTAACAGGAGATTTACTTCTCTCTCTTTTCTTGGATGCATGTACATTTATACATCCTAAAATCATATAATCAATGTGAGGGATGTAACTACCATGAGGACCCTGATGCTTTATCCTTCTCACTAGCAGCTCCACCAACGGTATGGCAGTATAGCACTAAAATTATAGATAATTTCAAATTTCTCTAATGATCCCAAAATGTGTAAGAAGAACTATCCTAGTTGCCTTTTACAATAAGGTAATATTAAAGGCTCCAGCAGTTTATTTAAAATTAGGAATTGCCCCTGAGTATCTTCTGTATACTTGGCAGGGGTTCCTATATATCCCACAAAAAGACAGGAAGTTCATCTTAAGAAAGATATTTCCTTGACTAAAACAGTGAGAAAAAAAATGAAAGAAAACTGTCACAGTCTTTTTAAACTTAAACACAGCCCTAGTTTTGCTTTATATTTGTTAGGCAGCACTGTGACTCTGTTAACTTTTCAGCTATGACTTCACTCCAATATTTAACAAAAAGACCAGCAACAAAACAAACACCAAAACCAAAAAAAACAATCAAGATATAGACATCATTACAGATACATCTCATCTTGTTTCTGGTATTAAGTGAAGAATTTTTACAGAAGTTTGACTACTGTGTCAAAAATCATATATAACATACGGAAGGCTATATCTGTTGGAATGGAGCTTAGAAAGACACACAGCTTTGGACCTCTGCCCTCACAAATGGTCATACCTATTTCCATCTTAAAAATATGAGAGGTGTTTTTTTCCACACAGAAGGCTCTCACAGAACACACATTTTGTTCTAACTTTTTTTCTAAATTTACTCACCTCTAAATCACACCAGTTTTGGCAGGGTTTTTAATTTTATTTTTTGGTCACAATTTCTACTGCATTTTCCAATTTGAATTTATCTTCTTGACCATGTGTGACATGAAAGCTACCTACCTTCCAGATAAGATTTTAACATCACCTTTTCTAACTACAACATTTTTATTTTTTATTCAAAGTTTATTCAAAGTCTGCCTAATTGGCAGACTCATCTACTGTTGACTAATATACCCAGAGCATCTTCTTCCAATGACATTTCCAAATTAATGACACCAGAATTACTGTAAAACCATTGAATATCTTAAGTTGGAAAGGACCAATAAGGATCAGGTCCCATTCTCTGCTCCTCACAGGACTAAGACTAAACAAAACGTCTTATAAGTAGTTTTATTACATAATACTATTTAATATAATTATGCTCCTCCTGCTCTTGCCCACAAGATATAAGCTTCTTCCTCTGTAATAACAATTCTTCACAACTTTCTTCAATCAAGAAATTTCTTCATGATGGTCCTGCATTTATCCTCAAAACATCAGACAAAACTCAGAGAAAAGAACTCTCAGATGAAAGATTAGTGTGTGTACTTGTGTGGATAGCTCCTTTTATTTCCTTCGACCCAACACTTGTGGATTTGAGAAAGTCCTGGAAATAAGTTTATTTTTGGCAAGTTCTACTTCTTCCTCCAATCTCTCTGAATTCATTCCTGATGCTGAATTGCAGTCAATACTTTTTTTTTTCCCCCCAAGTTTTTTGTAGAGATATTTCTACGCTCTGTAGCATCTGTCAATGTGCTATGTTGTCTCTTTCAGCATTCTGTGAAGAACAATTTTACTTGCATATAAGGAAAGATAAAATAGAAGATTCCACTGTAACTGAGACTGTAAAAATCAAGATCTTTTAATTCAAATGCAGATAAATATTAATAAAATATCTTCCACAGCCAAGTGCCTTACTATGCATTTACGAAAGTATTTCACTATGTACTTACCTATCAGTCTGGTACACTTGAAATAATTTATCTTATTACTTACACAAAATAGCAACCCATTTTAAATTCAGTAACCACTGCAGAATTTTAGTTAGCTTTGCAGCCTAGACCTGCATGATATCTGAATGGAACTGCCTGAGAATAAAACATAGTCCTCTTAAAACTTTTGAGCTCAAAAGTTTTCTATCTAGTGGGAAAAACAAAAAGCCCACATAACTCCATTTTAATAACAAACCAGTTTGTCATGGCCATTTTTTCTGGTTGGAAAATTTCCATTCTGTTGTTGGATCATGAGCTTGGTCATTAGAGATTTGATGAAGGGGCAGTAAGGGTCATACCAGATCCTCCATATTCTAGGTCCTTATATATCTGTCTTGTCATGATTATAGCCAATAATAATTCAAATGTAATTTTAGATACCTATTTAACAACTGCTTAAATGTGGGATTTTACAATTTACTGAGGGATGTGAACTGTTGCAGGTGGTAATTTCATTAATATTCTTTTTACTATTTGAATAAAAGCACTATTTTTATCACTACTTTGCTCTAGGATATGTATTTAGCTTATTTTACTGTAACTTAATATTCTGAATATATTGCATATATTAAAATACATTTCAAAATCTAATATTATTCTACCTTGAAAGAGAAAAAAATACAATTTTTGCACTTCAAGACAGACACTGAGCAAGTCAGCAGATACATTTCTTTTTTTCTTTAAACTTCAAAATAAACTTCACACTTAGAACTCCCAATAGCCTTTGACTAAGATTCATGATTCAATTTGAACTATAACTGTAAACAGAAATGTGTACATACAAATCTTATGGTCATACTCCACATTCTGAATACTTCTATAACAAAGATGTTTTTAATCTTGGTCTTTGAGTCAGATCTGCTTTATATAAGTAACATACATTTTGTTCCTCTACCGGGATATCACTAGATGCTTCATGGCTAGAAGTCACAGCATTATAGAAATAACAATTAATGGTCAGTTTTCTTCTCTTGTCATGATTATAGCACTGAAACACAGGATGCCCTTTCTTAAGAGAAATTATAATTGAAATGAAATACTTGAATCCAACAGTTAAAGACAACTGCTAAAAAAATTGAAATTACTGCAGGAAAAAGTTTATTTTAAAAGGAAAATAGTAAGAGATTTTAAAGAAATAAGCTAGAATACCATTCACTTGGTGGGGGATTAACCAGACTAGTTGTACTACAATGAATGGCCCCAATGAATAAAAAAAAAAAAAAAGAATTCTATTCAAATTAGTATTAGTAAATATAGTCTCTTCTGAAATCTCTGTGAGTAACAGACTAAAATTACCAAAAAAATTCTTATGCTGAAGGCTCCTAAGTTAAGGAATCTGAATAAAGTTTCACTAACTTAAAAATGTATTTAGAAAGCAAAGAAGGGTCTGTACCCTAACAGGGTGTGGGGAGAAATACTCAGATAGTAACAAGTGACTGCTGGTTGTATAATTATACGAAGTTTTAGATCAAGATAGCTATGAAATATACCTAGATACAGATATATGTGACTAACATACATCTTAATGTGATTTAGATACTGAGGACTTCTCCACAGTAGTTTACTTGTCAGGTAGGCAAGCAGATGAACCAAGCAAATCATGTCAGTGTAAAGGCAAGGGCAAAAAATGCTGAAAGAGATGAAATTACTCATTAAGTGCAATTTCTTCAGGCATTAACTTCTAATAGGTGTATTTAATCCTTGGTGAGAAGGAATAACCTTATGACATGTGATGAACAAAACAATTAAGTAAAAAGGAGAGGCATTCAGTAACCTCTGAACATAGCAGATGGGAATTAAGTCATGAGTCTTCTCAAAGGAAATCCAATTTGACAAGAAAGCTTAAAACTATCTGAAAACTAACTGCTTATATTTGCAAGCTTGGTAATACTGCTCTCTTAAAATAGAATTGACAGCCAGTATTGAACATTTCTTCTTGTAATGTCACATACCTTCCGACCTTACACACAAATATGTATTTAATCTATAGCTTGAATGAAAGTGACAAAGAGACAGCTGAAGGTTAAAGCTGCAAATATTTCACTCATAATACAAAGCTCCTTGTTCCTTCCCTCATAATGCGAGAAAACAAAGATGGAGCCACAGACTTGACCTCATATTTCTCATCTACTATTTATATATTAGGCTTTTATACCAAGTAAACTTTTTGTCTTTAATAAGTACATAATAACATATCTAAATGATTGGAGATAATTAACATAGTTGTCTATTATGTTGCATAATACTTTAGTTTCTTTCCAAAGTAGATCATCTTGATAAGAGGTCACGAAGAGAGACAATGACTATAAGCATAGCCCTCTCCTTTTAAATAGGTTAAAAATGGTGTCCAGCTAATTAAACAATTGAATGCAACATACAGTCTTGATTCCACATTTGGACAAAATCTCATGTGCTCACTAATTTAATTACAACTGACTGACAAGGTCAAGACACATAATTCAGATAATCTGTTAGTGAAAAAGCTGGCTTAGCCAACAGACCAAGCATTTACATAGTGGTTGTGTTCTTTTCTGCCTGTGATACTTACCCATTACATACATGAGCATTCTATTGAACTGCAATGCTTCACTGACCCATGCATAATATGCTAAGGACCTTATAGCAGTGTGGCATAATTTATAATTCTTGTAAGTCATTTAGAGTGCAACCTTACTGAGAGCTTCAGTATGCTTATTTGTAAAGTATGCATGAAATACAATGAGACTGCTGTTAATATGGAAATGTGAACATTTTTTTCCCATGTATCGTAGGTACCTGAATTACAGTGAAACCAATTCTACTTGACATATTTTGACAGTGCTCATGTAAGCTAATGTCTGTTCAAAGCAAAATTGTTAAATACAACCAGCAGAATACCATAAACAAAAAATCCTTAATTGTGGGAAGTGCTCTAGTGCTAGATTTAATGTGTCAGAGTGTATATACATATAGATGTATATACATGCATATATGTTACATGAACTACGAGTAACTGCTTTCCTTAAAGATCCTTGAAACAAAAATTCTAGAAAGAAACATTGTCATAATACTTATTGGCAAAGAAAAGAAATAACAAAAAATGTATAAATTCACTAAAACCTCAATACTTGTATAAAAATCTCAATCTATTTACAGAATAAAAAAAATATTAGTTCAAACTGCATAAGACAAAAAATATCTAACTGCACTCTGGATAAACATAATGCTGACTAAGGAACCATGGCATATAGCAAATAGATATTTTGAATGCTGAAAATATGTCTGTGGCAGCATTAGGTGAACCACAATTTTTGTAACTTTCTGCAGCACGCAAAAATGCTGAGGATATTATATAGATAACATTAGAGGGATCCTGTTTTAGAACTTCTGATACATATTCTCATATGTTATTTTCTTTCTTAAACTCAACATCCACACAATCTTTGTGTATTAGGTAACATAATAGGTAGCTATTGACTTCTGTTGAGATTCAATCAGGATTTATTGACTTGAGAGTTAGATATTGATCTAGTCAGAGAAAACATTAATTTCTACCTGGAAGTACAATAAATCTTACAGTTGGCTGAAAACAGGTCTTTGTTGTTGCTTTGCTACATGTAAATTGCTATCAAGAAAATGACTACTGAATTATTGGTGTAGCTTGTTTAAAAGAGGTACCCTTATACTACAATGAATTAAAAAAACTTCACAATAAGGTCACACAAAACATACAATATGGCCACTTCTTGACACAATTCAAGTTTACAAAGTTGTTTCTCTTTTTGAGTGACTACATTATTCTGTGAGGTGCTCAGTCTCTGCTGTACATATTAGCACTGATTTGAAAAAAGCATGTTTCCATTTGAAACTTTTCTGAATTTAGACAAAGCACGAATTTAAAAATACAAGCTCTGACTCTTAAAAGGTGTTACTGGAGCAAGCCTTACTTAGGAATAACTCCACAAACATTTTGTTATAAGCCAGGACTTTATCACAGATCTGACCCACAGCGAGGGAAGTTAGACAGTTTTATGAATGAAAACACAAGTATCATAATTTCACACACCACATATCACAAAATTGTATGTGGGTTATGGAAAGGAAGGTAAGGCAAGGCAAAGGCAAGGCAGGAAGGCAGGCAGGAAGGCAGGCAGGAAGGCAGGCAGGAAGGCAGGCAGGCAGGCAGGAAGGAAGGCAGGCTCCTTTCTTTTTCATCTTCCTACCTACCATTCTCATGTAAAATAATCTTTGCCTGTACCTTCGGGTTTCAATTTTTCCTTTAAGAAAATAATGAAATCTACCAACTAAGAACTCAATTACCTTGCTCAATCACCACCCAGGTTAATAAACTACACTAATCTACATGACTCTATGAACATAGCATTTTTATAGCTGCATAACAAATTTTCAAATGTGCCTTTTCAAAATCAGCTTAAAACCACCAATTTGATTAAAAATTAAACAACATAATATACTCTAATATTCTAAACTTGCACTGAAGCAACATCAGCTGTTTAAATCTAGAGAATTTCCATGAGGAATTTTTTACTGACTGGAATGACATGCCAAAATATTTTTGCATAATATTGAAAGCCAGTATTAAAAAACAGCATGACCAAAGATGAAGAGTTGAAATACAGATTTTTTACAAATATAAATATTTTTGAAATTGTAACAAATGAAATACAAATGCTTACAAAACTCTGCCTACATTTCTTAAGTAAGATTTTCCTAAAAATTACATTTTCAATTATTTACTTCTCTTGATATGAATTTGTGATGTACAAAGCACAAAAAACATATCAATAGCAATGTCAGAGAGGTTTTTTTTCCTTCTCTGTGTTTCTATCTAGTGGATATACTTGCCTTGTGAGGACATGGAATGACTTAGAAAAGTGGAAATTGCTTCTAATTTTTCCACTCCATATCTAAAATTCACAGTAGGATAACACAGACAAAAGATAATATGCCTATCTAGATTTACAGTTTGGTGCAGAGTCAACAATTGTTCTAAATGCATGTGCTAAATAATTACATGACAATTCATTGAAACTTCTTCAAATGTAGTTGTAAAATAACTAGACAATAAACTTTCAATAAAAGAAAGCAAAGCTGTCTTCCTAAATATGATTGATCTTAAAATTTACTATTGCTCTAACTTCTGAATATGAATTACAATTTAAAAAATAATGGATTCTGCACTGTGCTAACCTTTAAGAGCAGTAAGAATGCTTTTGAAAGTTCATAAGCAATAAGGCTGTTTATTTAAGATCCAATCATTCACTTTGCTGAAGTACATATCACCAGGCTAAGTTATTCTTCTTGATCTAATTGTTCTTGAACACCACACCACTGGCTATATAAAAATACACCATTTCTAATTATATTGACAAAATAAATCAGGTTCAGATCAGTATACCAGTTTCCACTGTGAATTCTTTTCAGCATTCTTCTAAATTGAATTAAGCACAGAAATTTATTTGTCCAGTGTTTTCTTTGTATATGTCTGTAGAGGAAGTCCTTCCTCTAAATTTAATCTACAATAACGAGCTGGGTATGTGTTGCTCTGTTTTATAAATTTCTAGAATGATCTGAAGCAATATGAAACAGCACACCTAAAGACATTTACACGTATCTACATTTACAGTATCTGATATGTAAATAAAGAAGATAAGCTAATATACAAGGCAAGTACATATATAATCCATGGTACCAAGATGCCAGACATGTGGAATCACAAACAGGATAGGCAGGGTTTTTTCTATGGCAGAAAATGCAGATATTATGGCCTGCTGTGTTTGGAACTGTCAAATGTTTTCCTTGTCCACTTTTCTTAAGGTCTTCTTAAAGTATATACATGATAAAGGTGAGCAGGACCTCATATTGTCAGTCTTGATATAGCATAAATCCAGATACTGCAAGATAATGAAGTTATGCTGATTGACATGGGTAAAGAATCTTATCTTTTATTTTTAGGCAAAAAGCTTCTTACTACGATTAGGACTAAGTTGTCGCTCTAGTAATCTAGCTGATGAGTTTTCGCTCTGCAGGTGTTACTGGTGACAGGAGCTCACATCAGGGAAGAGTGTCTTACATGATATGAAGAGTAAAATAAATATATTTGATTCAGTGTTTTGAGGTTAGGAATTGGATACACAGACAGCCATGCCTATTTGGGCCATTTGCTTCCTTTTCAGAATAGGAAATTAAATTTGAGTTTATCTCTACTTCCAATCCTACATTTTCTTTTGCGCTTAAATTTTAGACTGTCCAGAGTTTTTTACCATCTGTTCTTATTGGAGAATGTACAAGTGAAACCCATTTTTTTCTATAGGGTCAGGGTGATGCTCAAATATACAACATACAATAGTTACAGAAAGAATCTTTGTGAGTGGTGTATTTCTATTAATGGAACTATCATTGAAAAAAATTAAAACTGCATCTTCTGAGACAACCTTTAAGTAGTATTTCTCACCAATATTGTGAGAAATAAAATTTTGAACTCCTCAAGCTCAGCTACTGCAAATTATTACAAATATTAGAAATTAGATAGATCTAAGTCAGAGTATGCCTACAAAGAAATACGTTTTTCCTGGATCTAGGACGGTTATTTGCAAAACTTAGTTGTGATGACTCTCAGGAAAGTGACAATTAAAATGAAGCATGTGTATTTTAAAGAATTTCATATTTGCTGTTTATGTAAGAAATAATAACTTCTAATGTATAATTGACCATAAAGTGAATATGGTGCACAGTAACTGCTTTAGCACCAATAGAGGTTGGCCATTTATGTTAATAAGAGTTTCTTAATTTTGTTTAGAAACTCTCCTATATTTGTAAAATTCACTTTTAGTGAGGAACATTTTCCTGTGTATGGGACAATCTACAGCTTGAGCTCAGAGGATATATTTTCCTTAAAAAAATATTATAAATACTTCCAAAGACTTAGAAAAAGTTGTATTCTGATTGTTAGGAGACCAGAAAGTAAAACTTAAAAATGTATTCTGACATGCATAAAACTTTCACGTGGTGATCCATAACACTGATACACTATCACTTGGGATTTTTATGAACTGTGTTGCAGAAGCCATTTACAGAAAGATTGGAGCACATGCTTTTATTACCCCTTTCAAAGATTTCATTTATCAAAGGACAATGACTTATATATCCTTAGGATCTTGAGATAATTTAAGGGTCTGTATATGTATAGTTTGCAAAGGACACAGTTATACTGCTCTGGTTTGAACAATTTTTTGTTTTTTTTTTTTTTTAAAAAAAAGCACTAGCAAAATAATTTTCCTTACACAATAACAAGATGATACAGATAAAAGGTGAAATTTTCAATCATAAAAGCCTGAAAACAGTGATTTAAAAACATGGTATGCAATTAAGTGTGACCACTTATCCCTGAGAAATCAGCCCTAACCCTGGGCAATGAAATTTCAAAGCATTGTATTCACCCTTAGTTTCTTCTGTCTATAAAACTGATTTGCAGAAGAATAAAAGGAACGTTTCAAGATTCAGTCTTGATGTGTAAAGCAGGGGACAGTAATTAGATTAAGGAGAAACATGGGTTTGGACATTTATTATGTCCTGCATAATGCTACTACTTATTAACTACTGATAATTTATGACTGTAAAAATAATATTGACCAAAGAGCAGAACATTTAGGACCACAGTCCAAACGGTCCTGTGTTGGCCTATCATTTGTCAGTTCATCTTCCCTATCAGTGCCAGGTGAGAATCATAAATAGGGACTCCTTTGTTCTGGGGACTGAATGAATGTCCATGACAAACCTAGTGTTTTACAGACCACCAGATGAACTGCCTCCTTGCTGCACATACTTCTGACCTAGAGCTCCTTCCAGTTTTTTACATGTAACACATATGATGCACAGCAAATACTTAGGGATAATGAGAAAGCAGCCCTTGCCAGCTGGCTCCAGAGCAGTTCCTTTGACCCATGGTTATACACCCTTCACATTTTCACATAGATTACCATCACATCTTTATTTCAGGAAAAATGCTATACTTGAGAGTCTAGAGACACACAATGTCTTCCCTTGCAATATTTGTGATTGTGGCTCTGCATTTTACAAGTTCTCACTATTTATTTGAGTTTAACATATCCAACACAGAAGGAACCTTTTCTAAAGTTATCCAAGTTTATGTAAGTGTTTTTAGAGAGACATTTTTGAAAGCTATAGGAAGCAAAGAACCGAAGATGTCTGTGTATGACAGTCCTGCAAAAACACCATAAATGCTCGTAAATCTGAAAAAAAAAAAAAAATTAATATACCACTGTAAGACTACTGTTATTATAAAGGCATATACAGAGATTGACTTGTCAGTACCTGGGATCTGTGAATTAAATTTATACTTTATAATGGCACAAAGAACATCTTACTATATCTGTTTACTGAGTTTAGTGAGTGCTATATTTAAAGGGACATACTGAGTAAACTGTAACAAAATATATGAAGAACTTAACCTTCTCTCAAACTTCAGAAAATAGTTTTGTTGTTGGGATTTTTGTTTTGTGTTTGTTTGTTTGTTTTTGTTTTTCTTGTGTGTGTGTGTTTTGTTTTTTTTTTTTTAATTGCCAGCCCTGCAATTATGAAGTCTGAAAGCTGTGCAAAGTTTTTCTGAATTTGTGCCTCATTGTTGAGGCTACACTTTCTCTGGAGGAAATATGGCCTGTTTTTAATGGTGCAAAATGGAAAACAAACCAATACATCAATATACTATGCAGATATTTTAATGGGCAATATCAGTCAAATGATGATGACCGATTTTCTAGAAGTGCTTACACAAATGCCTAAGGATTTCCACCAACTTTCAATGTCCTTCAACTTTACTCTGAACAGTTCTAAATAATAAAGGATCGCCTGCAAACACCTTATTCAGGAACACAGCATATTTCAAGAAATCCACTGAAATACTCTGAAACACTTCAGTATAGATTTTTCTTCACATAAGAACCCATCAAGGTTATTTAAACACTGCAGCAGGTCAACAACTGTGATTACTTCTGCGTTGTTAAAAGGACTTATTTTCTTGTTTGTTTTCTTCTGTGGCTACCTATCTTAGTTGGCTGCATGGTGATGTTCCTAATTCCCTGTTTATGAAAAATAAACTGAGTTTAATAAAATAAGCTTCTATGGGCAATAAGAATACTGCCTACAGTATAGAAATGCAAGAGCTATCAATAACTTATCCAAAAAGAACTCATCCAGAAAAAATGAAGAGGGAAAGAAAATACAAGAAGAATATTCCATGCTTCTTTCATGCTGCATATACACATATGTGTGTGCACATGTATGTTCAGTTCCTTCCTCCACCCTTTTTTAAATTGGGGAAACAAAGTTCATGAAAGGAATGCATTTATTATACAATATTCCAACCTCCAATTTTAAAATTAACATAAATTAAAATCTTGCACTGAAAAGAGTGATGCAAAACTTAAACAATAACTTATATAAAGAATAGATTTCTAATCAGGGTTTCCATCCATCCTGGTGTTTGGTTTGTTGTTGGTTTTTTTTTTCAAATTATGTTCTGTGTGCCTGCTCAAAATTTTATTGTGATATGCTTTAAGAATTTTGTGCATTTTTCTAATACACAGCAAATCTAACCTGCTGATGCTTCGAGTGATATGTCCTATACATTCCACTTTGAATTTACTACATCTGTATTCAACAGATGATACAGCCATCCAGTGAGTATAGAGATCTTCCACTGTAAATTAAGTCTTTACATGGTCCATCATTTGGTGCCTGCTGAAAGTAATGAACTTACTGACTATTGCTCCGAGCAACTACAGCTTGTATATGTAGGTGTCTAATACAGATGAACACATATTTCTGGAAATGCCAGAAAGAAACATCAGACTGCCTCCTCAACTGACTGAGCTCTGTGTTTACTGCCTCCTAGTATTTCTGCATTTTGTTCTTTACCTACCTTCCCAGAAATTCATGTAGTTCATTCATTCAAAGGCAGCTCAGGAGAAAATATGTTCATTCCAGGTTAGGCTAATCTTGCATCTCGAGAGAATACTCATTCAGTCAACTCAATAGCTCTTGGCTAAGTTCTTTCTGTTATGGTACAGACTTAAAAAATAATAGAAAAGTTTGAATTTCACATTTTTTAATGAAAGTTAATTTTTTCCAGAAAAAAAATTAAAACGAAATTAGTTTCACTTTTCCTCTGAGCTAAGGACTGAGTATTTCACCATGAAAATCACTCTGTTAGCAATGAAAAAAATCATCCCTATCATACCCCCCAACATATTTACCAGCCTGAATTAATCCTTAATTTCTACATGAATATAATCTACAGGGATATCAGTTTCAAGTACTAAATATTGCTACTGTAAATTGATATGCCTAAGTATAAAGCAAAAGAATCACAGAGAAACAAGTCCTCCTTTCCTAAGGAAGGGGAAACTATATTTTAAGCATTATTGACACACGATCTAAAATGTTTTAGACATTCTTTAAGAAAATTGGCATTTCTTCACAGACAATGCACTCCAGTGCTTTAAAGATCTCGTAATTTTTTCTAAAGACTAGTCTGAACCCTTTTAGTTGCATTACAAGTTAATTGCTTCTTGTTCTATTTTCCTTAAAACTGAAATTCACTGAGATACAGATGGGCTAAAGTACACATCACTGACTATAAGTATGTTGGTGGTTTTTTTGTTTTGCGTTTTTTTGTTTAATTGTTTATTTTTATTTAAACAGACATTCAGACAGATCATTATAAGCATGTCATAAGAAATGTATGTATAAATATGCTATTGTAGGATGGCATTACCCTCTTTTAAAAAAATATTTAATGAGAAGTAAAGCTAATTTGATATCTTATTTTACAGTCCAATATATATATTTCACCCTTTTCCTGGTGGTGTTAACTGACAAGAGTTTACTGAACCATACACTACTGTGCCACATACAGTTTTTGAGCAATATTGAAACAATTTTCCAGACCATTGGGTGCATTCTCAGCTTAAAGACTTAGATGCTGATAGTAATGCAGAGATAATTTAAACAAGTACACACAGGTGCAAACCTGTCAAATGGCAAAGCACTGGAAGGATAATGGGTTTCCAGTCATCTCTTATAATCCTTTACTTGAATGCAATGTTTGCGTTTGGTATATATTTCTCCTGAACAGCTGGCAATAACAGAGTATTTGCAAAGCCTAAAGAATGGAACCAAATTCTGGTTAAATAAAATCACTTCAGAAGGAATTCTGATGTGAAGTGAAGGAGGAGTTATCACATTTTTCAAGTCTAAATGATATGGCTTCTCTGGCATTGTGGTAAATTACCAGACTTGCTATGCAGTTGCTTTAAGTCGCTGAAGAACTGATGAGGCCGGTGGAGAAAAACATGAGCTGGGCTCCTCGCTGATCTTGCACCAGGCTTGCACCAAGCCTAATGCAAGAAGGATGCCTCATGGCTTAATGTTGTCTCTGTGAGGCACAGGGGAGCACCTGCATCTCTGCACCAGGCACCAGCCTCATTGCCCCTTCACTGGACATAACAAGCCTTGTTATAAATCTGATCCTTCAAGGAGGTAAGAATGCTCACAAAGACTCTCTGGCAAAGGTCAGACAGCCTTTACTGCTACTTCAGTTGGTAGAGGAGGACAAAAGTGGTTTTTTTACCTTTGTATGAAGTATAAATTCTGACTGAAAGCAACCAAGACTCTCATTAAGCTCTATTTACATATCAACTTTCACCCCTCTTAGAATACAAATGAAAAGAGAACACGTATGACCACAGTCAAACTAAATCTATAATATGTGACTGTCCCATCCCTTTGGAAAGGGCCAAAATTATAACATAAAAGAGGGGGCTTAGGGCAAAAAGACAGTGAGGGGGAAAATAACATCTGTGCTTGCTCAGTATGAGCTGATGGACTGTATCTCTTCCCCTCCCCTGAAGGGACACTTTTAGGTAAGCTTTGTCTCTCCAACTGCATTGGAGCAGACCCAGGAATACTTTTTACATATATGTACATATATATGTATGTGTGTTTATATAAACACATATATACATGTACATATATGTGTGTGTGTATATATATATATATAAAATCTATATACATGTATGATCTCTGTTACTATACTTTCTGCCTCAACACATGTAACATTCTGTAGTTAGTGTGGTAGTGTAGTTAGTGTAGTAGCAATCCTAAACATGCTGTTCTGTTGCTTCAATAAACTGCACTATTTGTGAGTCTGGATTCTGTAAGTTCTCATTGAACTTGGACAGACCTATGGTACCAGATTGGCAAACTGCACTTATATTGAATCAGTGATTGCACAAGTTCTTGTTGTATGCAACCAGACCTATAAGTGATAAAACTGTACTATATGTGAATCTTGTGAAAGTTCTTACTGTAACTCAACCAGACTTACAGTGCTGAATTGGCTATATTCAGAAATTAAGCTCAGCTGCAGCCAGCCCCTCTGATCACTGAGGACCAGCTGGAATGCAAGGGTTTTATTTTCTGCTACATTACTATACCCTAATAAAGTGTGGTATAAAACATTTGGATATTTTACATGTACAAATGAATAAGGAACTCGACTAGAAATGACAATCATTTGTTTCTTGCAGAATTATGGCTTTATGCCATTATCTCTATTCATCTCTGCAGTGATGCAAAACATGAAAAGGAAATGCAATGTTTTGAAATGTACTTATGAAGAAATGAAGCAGCAGAGCTCAACTTTGTGTATGCCCAAAATGATGAGCAGTAACAAATTCCCAAAGGCATAACTCCTCTGAAGATTTCTCAGAGAGAACACCTACTTAGGCCTTTAAGGGAATAACAAATACCCCCAGATTTCTGAAGACTTCCATAATTCATGTGCAAAACGTCCTAATCATTATTTTACAAGAGGTATCACAGCAAGTTAAACACTGAAAATGTTTTGCAGAAGCCTTAGTCTGATGTGGCATTCGATTTACAGTGTCTAGAATGGAAAAAAAGTCCTGTCAGAAGTGTACTTGAGAAGAAAATGAAGAAGTTAACTCTATTGCCTTAAAAACTGAGGTTTTTAATGTTGTTTAAATGTACAAGATGAAGTCTATTGTTCTTTTTTGCTAAATCATCCTTCTTCCCAAAATCCCCTGAGTTACCCTTATCTCCCACTTTGGAATGTCTGCAGTGTCCTTGATGAAGGCTCAGAAAGTTTTCTTATTGGCTTGTATCTAACCCTTTCTATTGGTTCTTAACCCTTGAATTCTATTGGTTAAAAGTCCAAAGTCCTTCGGGATTCCTATTGGTCATATCCTGATCCTCCTTGAACCCATAAATACACCCTTCTGTTATCAATAAATGGCTCTGGCCCTCTCTCTCTCATCCCTCGACTGTGGTCCCCGTGTGGTCCTTGCGGGCTCCCTGGGGGCTACATGGTATGGGGCAACATACATACAACAGGGATTATCCCCCTGTACTTGGCGCTAGTGAGGTGCACCTCAGGTACCATCTCCAGTTCTGGGACCTTCACTACAAGAAGGACACTGAGGTGCTAAAGCATATACAGTAAAGGGCAGCAAAGCTAGTGCAGGGTCTGGAGCACAAGTTTTGTGAGAAGCAGCTGAAGGATCTGGGGTTGTTTAGCCTGGAGAAAAGGAGGCTTAGGGGGGACCTTGTTGTTCTCTACAACTACCTTAAAGGATGTTGTAGCCAGGTGTGGGCTGTCTCGTCCCAGATAACAAGTGACAGAACAAGAGGAAATGGCCTCATTTCAACAAGAGAGGTTTGGTGTTTAGGAATAAAATTAGGAACCATTTTTCTGCTGAAAGGGTTTTCAAGCATTGGAACAACCTGCCCAGGGAAGTGGTTAATTTACCATCCCTGGAACTATTTAAAACATGTGTAAATGTGGCATTTAGGGACATGATTTAATGCCAGGTTAATGGCTGAACTTGATGATCTTGGTAATTTTTTCCAACCTAAAGAATTCTATGCATATTTGTTTTATTAAACTGTGCTGTTTGGAAGAAGACCTAAACAGTGCTACAAAAGAAGAAATCTCTGTGTTAGTTCAATGCTGCAGTTCTTAAATTTGTCTTGCAGCCATCACATCGTTTTACTATTCTTTCTAAGCCAGGCATTAAGATGATACAGACAATCTTGAACCACAACAGAACCTGGTTATGATTTCAGCATGGTCCCCCCACATCCAGTGTCTAGGTTCTGTCCAGTTTGCAAGTACTCTGTATTTTCCAAAAAAATATATGATCTGCTTGTTGCAGGAAAGAAGAAAAAAAACCCAAAAAACACCCTTGCAATTTATTTGAACACGTAAGAAAAATATACCCACTTCTCCACAATGGTTTGTGCTCTGAACTGGTAAACTGATGGTGCACATGTTAAGAATGAAAACACTTCAGTTAAAAATATATTTAATTGTAATTTTACATTGACTGTGTTGAGAAAATGTAAAATAAAGTACAAATCTCTGAAAACTAAATAGGTAGTAATGTTGCTCATTTTGACTCCTACTAAATAAACAACTTCTAATTTGTGGGTTCAACTATCATTTCTTAGATATTTTATCTATCTCAATTTCATGTCTTATATTATATGAAATTGGAAAGACAAAATACCTGATGAATACATTTGAAGAAACCTATTTTCAAATCTCTGAGTTAATAAAGAAAAAAAAGTTTAAAAAAGTGACAGGCAGGGACTTTGTGCATTGTATAATTTGCATTATACAGGTCTGAGGACCTGTCTATCTCTAACTATGTATCCATAAATGTTTCAAAAAAATAATGGCCTATTTCTAAGCAATAATGTAAAAGTTAAAGTTTTATTTAATATGTGCTGCAATAAAATTTCTGGCAATAAATTAAAGTGAAAGGGCAGCCTTAAAAAGTGAAGTTTTATGTTCACTTTTGATGCAAATATGTATGAATTGTGCATCACATTACTATATTGTATTTACAATCTGAAGAGGAAAACATATATGATATATTACTTAAATATATATGATTTTTAAATCATATGTTTCTCTTGATAATATTCAGTTACAAATCCCACTTTTTTGGCTAAAACATCATTCTTTGGTGTCACACAGTTCTTGGTTTTACTTTGAAGTAAAGAAAAGTTGTTGCTGATTTCAGATATGATGCCAAATTTGTTTTGCATTTGAACAGCTGTCCATGCGAAACCTACTGTATTTCTTAGCTTTTCACAACCATGACCACAGACCTTATGACTTATGGCCTTATGGACCATATGGCTTTCCTCAAAAATAAGAAGGTAACTTCTATTCCTTAAATCATAATTACAAAATAAAAATTGAGCTGTCTTCTACTCATTTTTTTTTCAGTAGAAAAACAACAACAACAAAAAAACCAAAACCAACCAGACAAAAAGTTTTCTCCCAGATTTGGAGAGATTTGAATTATCCCCTTCTCTTAAAACCTTTATATTTATTCTCAACTATGGAAGTACATTTGCATTATGTCATTAGCTAGGTGTGTTGGAAGTTGTGAAAACATTAGTTATCAGTACTTCAGTTTGCTGGTGACTACACCTTTAGGGACACACTGAAGAGACATGGGGAAGAAGTGTCTCGGTAAGACTTTTGATGTTGCATCTGACATACATCAAATATATTTTGAAAATGTTTTTCCTTGTCTGTAGAAGTTTGAAACAGTAAAATATTTCCCTATTCAGAGTCAGAATGGAAGTAAAACAGATTCAGGATTTTTTATGAAGAAAAAAAGGACTATAAAAATATCACTAATATTGAAGATGTCCATTTTAAGTTCTTTTAGGAGTTGAATTCCCACTTATAAACATAAAAAAAATTATATTTCAAAGATGTTTAATAAAACCAAAACAAACCAAAACAAACCAAAACAAACCAAAACAAACCAAAACAAACCAAAACAAACCAAAACAAACCAAAACACCCACTCTATGGTTAAAATTAACTGTTTCAATTTGTACTGGTTTTAAGGTAAACCAGCAGGAGAAATGAACTCAACATGAGAGAGATTATAAGTCAGAGCTACAATTTAA
>JAWWLZ010000082.1:74037358-74051731 GCA_035041345.1 Poliocrania exsul | reverse complement strand
AACGACTCCCTGGGCAGCTACTGCAGATGGCCTATTGTTCATGGGAAATGAATAGAGGGGGTAGAATACACAGCCTTTATCACCCCCACACAGTGCCAACTGGTCCCACCTGCTAAACTAGGACACAATTTCAGTAGTCCAGGCTTTTCCAAAAAGAATATATTTTCTAACAGAATCATTGTCTGCTGTGATGGAAAACTGTGCATTGAAAAGCATGAAAGGGATTTATTTTCAGTCACAAGATTCCTGTTTTCATATCTTGATGGCTTTATGAGTAAAAAACATTACATGTGTAACTAAAATGCTTGAGTATTGCAATTTCCTGAAAGAGGTGACTGTTGGCAGCTTTTCAGGTTTGGTTTTGTTGTTTTGTTTTTTGTTTATTTTTTTAAAGTTAGTACAGCATATAGCATGCTGCCTTGAAAAACTGTTCAATCATCATGCCTGTCTTTCAGGCTGGCTGCCTAGAAGGTGGTGGAATAACTTTATACTGTTAAAGCTATTTTTTGTTAAAAGCATTTGATAGCATTGCCCCAAGCAATCTGTCAGGCTTCCTTCTTGAGTTGTGTCCTGAGAAGTAACTATGCTTATGTAAACTTGCTTTTTACAGATCGTAACTGAATCTCCATAACAACAGGTGATTTTATGTGTACTGACATATTTGCTTAGATTTATCACTCCTATCATTTCCACTTCCATTCATCCCTTCCCATCTTACAATTATAATAATTTTCATTATCGACCACAGTATTTCTTAATAAGCCTTCTCTGACACTGAAGTGTCCCGATTGCCAGTTTTGCTTGGTTTTAAATGGTTTGGTAAAACAGTAGAATCATGAAATAATTTGGGTTGTAAGGGACCTTTAAAAATCATATAGTCCAACCACTCTGTAACAAGCAGGGAGATCTTCAACTACATCAGTTTGCTCAGAGCCCCATCCAACCTGATCTTGAATGTTTCCAGGGATGGTGAATCTGCCATCATTCTGGGCAATGTGTTCCGGTGTTTCACCACCCTCACCGTAAAAAATTTCGTCCTTATATCCCTCCTGAATCTACCCTCTTTCAGTTTCATTGCTCCTTGTCCTATCACAACTGTCTGGTCACTCTTCTCCAGGCTGAACAGCCCCAATCATCTCAGCATTTCTTCACAGGAGAGATGTTCCATCCCTCTGATCAGCTTGGTGGCCTTCCTTTGAACTCATTCTAACAGGTCCATGTCCTTCCTGTGCTGGGAACCCCAGAGCTGGGTGCAAGTACAGCAGCTGGAGTCACACCAGAGCAGAGTAGAGAAGTATTGCCTCCTCTGAGCTGCTGGACCAGGATATGATTTTCTTTCTGGGCTGTGAGGGCACAGTGACAGCTCAGGTCCAGCCTTTCATCCACCAGTACCCCTAGTTAGGGATGAATTGTCAGTATGAAGTATTTTCTTGCTAGAGATGAGATATAATAGAAATCGCATTGGAACATGCAGTATTGCAGAAATACCAATTTATAACCACAAATTAGTTTTGCAGCAAGATCCTATTACTATGTCTGATAACAAACGCACTTACAAGCCAGAGGTCCAAGAGACAGTTAAAACCAAGGTTTGTGCAATACCCTTCAAAGTGACTCTATCAGGAATAAATTCAGTATAAGTAAGTGCACAGACTTACAGCTATGTAACTCTGAAAAGAATGAAACAAAAGGAAAATTCAAGGACTGCATAAGTGTACTGCAGAACTGCCCATGAAGAGCATTACAAATACAAGTCTGATCAACCTAATTACAGTCTGTGGAAATTAAACCACATACACATTTAAAGTGGGATGGAACAGACTTGCAAAGCCATCTTATCTTGATTATTCCATTATATAACATTAATTTCAGCAACATTTGGCTTTATTTTAACTTTCCCTGATGATATGTGTGCAGTTGGTCAAACTGTCAAGATTTTTTTCCTTTTATTATTAGCATTTCTCTCATGTTATTTACTAGAATCTGGATGAACACTAACAAGGAAATTAATGTGCTGTTCTTCCCCAGCCCCCACCCCCCTACCTATGAGAACTGTATCTACAGAATATGTTTTCTTTTTCATTCAATATAGGGGCAGGGATGAAGAAACTATATGTATTGGATAACTATCACAACACATAGCAATAGAAGACGATCTTTTAAACCAGCAAGAGCAGGTCACAGAACTGCTGTCTGTGCAGTGCAGCTAATTAGGTATGTTTGTAAGAAAAAAGGAGAAATGAGAAGTGACTGATGAGTAAATTTAATTATTCTCCACTAGACAAGTTGCTGGAACTGAGCTCCTGAGCAAGAAAAATTTGGTATTTGTTTACAGAACACATAAATTCTTAAAGAGATATTGGATCTTATATGATTTATTATATGTATCATTTGGGTAATACGTGATATCTGCTACTGCTTGCTAAACAATGCTGACACTAACACTGCTCAGAAAACAAAATGGTTTTAATTTTCTAATACCTAAGTGCTAGTTTCGAACTAGCTCTTAACACTAAGGAACACTTTTATTTAGTCTTTTCTTCGTCTCTCATCTACGCTCTGCTTTTTCTCCTAGGGCACTAATGCACTTAATCTAAAATCCAATAAGCTAACTAAAGGCAGAGACTGTCTGATACATTCATCATACTAATTATGTGTTGCATGCTATGTTTCTTCCATCAAGTGCATCCTACATATTTGATACAAACCTTTCAAATAAAAAAGAAAAGTGAAAACAAGTCTAAAAGACAAGTCATCTGATTGAGAAAATCATTTATCCTAGTGTCACTGAACTACAAAATCAATTAATGTCTTCTATCATCTTCAGAAAGTGCTAACAGGCAGCCTGCAACAAATTACATCTGATTTCAATGGAAGCAATTTTTTTCATTTAAGATTAGAATGTAGGTAAATTGACCCCTTCTCTACCCGCTCATAGTGTAAAGGAATAGGTCAGTTTTCTTCTGCAAGCCTTTCAAAAAGATTATGAATAGTTTGCTAGGACAAACAAAGGTTTAATTGAAATTCTGGTTGAGGAACTCACAAAGGAATATTTAACTGAGGTGTAATTTCTATGTGAAGTAACTCTCCCTAGATGCATTAGTGCTTCATATAATTTAAACAGTAGAATTAACCCTGACTCTAAATGGATTTAAAGAAAAAGTCAACTTGTCTTTTCAAATAAACAAATCTGCACAGCTATTTCATTAATATAGTTAGTATATCTATTTGTTTGTTTGTTTGTTTGTTTCCCCTTTGGTTTCCCCAGTGTGAGCAATCATCTTAGCACTGAGTAGATGTCTGATTTCTTTTGATCAGCATTTTGCCAACACTCACTTGACAGGGTAACCAAGTTTCACATTGCAAACCACATTCTATGGATAAACCCTTGTCCCTTTACTCTATTACTTTGGAAAAACAGTGTGGTTTAGAGTAAGTGGAGGCAGATTGGTATTAAGTCTCAAAAGAACACTTTCTAAAAGGCAGTAAAGTTTTTTTCCTGTTGTATTACTAGTCTCTCACTGTAGGCTGGTGTTAGATGCTTAGCCCCAACTTTCTTTTCGGTATGAGTGTACTTCTATTTAACTTTCAATTTTGTCAGAAGGTTTTGTTCCTCACTTCACTCTGAATCAAACTCAAACAGTTAATTTTTAGCTGTAACCCTTCACAATATATGTATAGAGCCTTAAAGAATACCTGCTTTCATTTACCAGTGTAGTGTGCTGAAATATAGCATTCATTAACTTGAATGAACACCTGGAGTTTAAAACTTGCAATTTTCAGTAGGAGATCCTTGACTGAAAACTGCATGAACCAAATGTAGTTTCAGTGATGCATATAAAATCCTGCAAAGATACTTTGTATAAAATTTCCTTGAGTATTAACTGATCTAAGACACTGCTTTCTCATTTACACTGTGAAGACCAATATTCTATTGTGCAGAAAAGGAAATATCTGAGCATTGGCTTCTTTCTTCTTAACAAGGCCTACACTTTTACTTCTTGCCAGAAGCCAATTTCTCCAAGTCAGTCTATATAATAACACTTCTGAGAATGTCACTGACAGGTTTCATGAGTAATGTTCTTCAGTCTCCACTATGAAATAAATAAACAGAAAGAAATACCACTGCTCCAGAGAAATACCACTGCTCTAGACCTTATTCTGGTAGTCAAGGCAAGGGATGGAATCTGGATTAATTTCCTCTCTTGGGCCCCTAAGTACTCCACTTGGGGCTGGTTTTAGTACATGATCCATTCACAATATACATGTTTAAATTCATTGCTGAATAAGGAAGTAAACCAGTCCACCTCTGACTGCATATATTTAAAAGAATAGCCACCTTACCTGGATTATCCAAACTACGAGCAACAAATTTGTTTCTAATATAATAAATATGCTAAATATCCTAGTAGCTAAAAAATACATCCAAATAGCTACAAATTTAGCAAACAGAAAAAGACAGCAGAATTCAGGAGCCTTTGTATAATAATTTTGAATAGGTTATTTGTGCATTTGGTGTAGTTTCCTCCTGTGCAGGTAGTACATTGATGTGCAGATAATACAGTAATGCAATGTCATCAGAGTCAAAACAGAAGTTAAAAATTCTGACAACATTAGATAGTCTTGAAAAATGTCACAGGAGAAAAAATAAAAAGACAGCATTCAAAGGAAATGTAAGAATCACATTTTTGTTTCACTTCAAAAATAAGCAATGGTTTATGGCCATCTGTAATTCCCCCTTCATTGTCCTTTCTTCTGTTCCAGAGGCCCCATATTACTGTGACTGCCCTCCTAGCTAAAACAGCTTTGACACTTCAGGTGTCTGCCAGAAAAGGCTGCTTCTGAATGACACAGTATTCTCAAACTCCAAGGATACATTTGATTTTTCTGCAGTAGTGAATATTTATGTAAAGGGGGTTTGTTGCAGTGGAACAAGGAGGGCAATTCTGCTCTGCTTTTTTTTTTTTTTTTTTGGTAGGATTTTTATATTCTGTCTAAAATGATGTCCATTACTCTGAATGAATTGGTAAAACAAATAACGCATTTTTATTTATACACAAGCTCTGTTCATTCACTTTAGTCCCAATCAGTCCTGCATGCAAACCCTGTAATTACATTCCATTCTACTTAGAGCCACTGTATCTATTTTTTTACATATATATACATATATATATATGTACACACACGTATCTACATTTTTTTTCCCTTCCTTTTGATACTTTTAAGAAGTACCCCCTATAAACCTTTACATAACTATGTAAGTGTGAAATGGTAACTGTGGAAAGCTATAACAGGATAAAAATTCTTTATGTCTTTTCTATGTGAACATCTGCAGGTATGCAAAAAAAAAAAAAAAGGATATGAAAAGTCTATGTGATTGATTGCTTAGCTATGAAGTGTATGCCACCCACATCAACAGTTGCCAGTAAATCTATTCTTAGTACAAATAGCATGCAAGTCACATTTATGTCAGGCTGTTTTCTTGGGTAGACAAACACTGTACTGCAATGATCTTCTTGTTTACAGACACTTAATGCCCCACAATTTCTTTGTTGTTTGTTTGTTTGATAGTAGTGTTTCTCCCATTTGTTTATTGCTTTTCCTTTAATTTGCTAAGCTATGATAAGATATGAACTGAAACAGTGGGAATCTTAATAAAACAATTTTTCTAGCCAGATGAGGCTCAGTTTTTTTGAGAACAGGCTACTTGACACATTCATGGTCAGGAATGAATTCTTTACACACAGGGGGTGTACGCTTGAAAACTCAGGCAATAAACCTAAATGCTTTCCCTCAATATAAAGGAGAAATAACTCAGTATTAAAATACCAGTTGTTTTACTTTTCTATTGTTATTACCGGCAAATGCATACATCTTGGACAGATTAGTTGAAGAGAACAGTACAGCTTACTGGTTCTATTCTTTTGCTAGTGAAGGTCTATTCTCCAGTAAATAATCAGCAAATTGAAAATCTCATGGTGTAAAAGTACTTGATGGATCTTTCATTTTTCCACTATGCTGACAGAAAATTATTCTATAACTGTGAACACAAAACATTTCTGAAAAAAACTGAAACAAACAGATTTATTAACTATTTTCAAAATGCCTATTAATGGAATACACTGATTTTTCTTATAAGCTATCTATTCAAACATTTACGTAGCCATACTGTCCTGAAATAAAAATACAGTCAATAGAAACATAAATGATCTTAGATTTCCCTTCCTATCCTGCCTCTACTGCTGTATGGTTAAGATGTGTAACACTGGAGGCTGATGGGCTTCAGAGTCCATTCAGTAACAAACTTGGGATTCTACAAATCATTAAAAAATCCACTGTATAGTGACATCATTCATACTGTGAGCAGTTGAAATGCCTATTCCAAGTAAATATTTTCTACATTCTTTATGACAGCTCAGATAAGCCTGGAGGAACTATGATACATTGTGTGGCATTACACATATGAACAGCCTGTTCCTCATTTTTAATGCTGCCATTTCAAGTGTTGCTTCATCATTGCAAAAAGCATCTCTATTATCAAGGCTTACGTAAACTGCATATAATAAAAAATGTACTTGTTGAATTAATTTAATTTACTAGTGTAGTTTCTATTCCATTCTCAGTTATTTTTTTACAATTTTAAAATGTTGTCCTCAAATTTATTCATGACTGCTGTTCTTACTCTTTTTTTTCTTTTTTTTCGCAATTAATACTGCCATTACTGTCATATTCATGGATAAATTAAACTTTTATCTAAATGTCAGTTTAAAATACTTCTCTAAAGAGCATGCCACTTACAGTTCAAGACACACACACACACACACACACACACACACACACGTAAACACACATATGTAAACACACACACATATATATGTATATGTACATATGTGCTCTACATAGTTTCCCCCATTGCAGCTCCTGGGGTTTTTTTTAACCTTTGTAGCACAATGTCTTGTAGTGATTCCTTTATTCTACAAGTACTAGAATGATAGAATCATTTTGGTTGGAAAATACCTCTAAACATCAAGTACACCATGAACCCAACACTGTCAAGTCCATCACGAAACCATGTCCATAATCTCCATATCTACATACTTTTTAAATACTTCCAGAGATAGTAAATTAATTCTTGGTAACCCTTTCAGTGAAGAAATTTTTCCTAATGTCCAGTCTAAACCTTCCAGGGTATAACTTGAGGCCATTTCCACTTGTTCTATTGTATGTTACTTGGGAGAAGAAACTGATGCACAGCTTGTTATAACCTTTCAGATAGTTGTAGAGATTGACAAGGTCTCCCCTCAGCTTCATTTTCTCCAGGATAAACCACCCTAAGGTGGCTTGCTCTGCAGTTCCCCCACTAGCACCGCTTTGAGTATGTGTGACGGTTTTAGCTGGGGTAGAGTTAATTTTCTTCAGAGTAGCTAGTATGGGGCTATGTTTTGGAGCAGCTGAGTTGTGCTTGGTTGCTGGCTGGGGTTAAAACACAACTTAGACTAACAGAGCAGATGAAGCTTTGCTTTCCATGCTGGAGGTAGCCCTGACATCTCAGTTTCAGCCTCACACTGCAGCACTCTTCATCCTTCAGCCCCACAAACCTGTAGGGTCCCATGTCCCCACATGAAAATTCAAGAACCTCACATCAAGCATTCTTATCAGATGTTACTTATTCTGATTATAGAACATTCACAGGTAAGAGATTCCAAACCCTGTCAATTAACATGGATAACTTGTATACATGCCAGTATGTAACTTTGGCTGATAGGACTTTCTTTTTGCCTGGAAAACTTTAGGTGTTGGGGGGTGGGTTTCATTTTTCTTTTGTTTTGTTTTTCTTGTATATGAATGTGTTTGTTTGGGGTTTTTTGTGGGTTTTGCTTACTTTACAAACACAGAATAACAGAGTACTTTTGGTTGAAAGGGAACTTTTCAAGGTCATCTAGTCCAACCCCCATGCAATGAACAGACAAATCTTCAACTAAGCCAGATTGCTCAGGGCCATGTCCAACATGAACTTGAATGTTTCCAAGAATGGGACATCTACCACCTCTCTGGGCAACCTGTTCGAGTGTGCATTGTGAAAAAAACCTTCGTTATAACTAATCTAAATAAACGATGGCATTATGAATCTGGCAATCTACATTCATTAACACTTCCCTCTGCCACAGGCACAGAAAGCAATTATTTTCCTTTTTCTATAGTCCTTTTTTGGTATTTGAGAACTTTTATGATTAATTTTTGTAGTCACTTCTGTGTAAGCAAACAAGAACAATGCTCTCAACATGTCTTTTCAGAAAAGTTTTTCCAAAGTCTTTATCGTACTTGTTAGCTTTACTGGGCCCTTCTTAGTCTCTCATTTTCTGGGTGACAATAACCTGGTACAATATTCTGAGGATACACCAAGGTCAAATAAATCAGAAAGATTGTATCATTCGTCTTATAGTAATTTGTTATGGTTTTAGCCAGATGGGCCTAAATTTAGGTTTTAAAGTTCAGACTAGGCCTGACAATTGTCAGGTGACTTGAGCTGGGCCGAGCTGGCTAACAGCTGACTTCATCTAGCCAATAATATTGTATTCCATACCATACTGTATCATCTCAAAAGGAGTAAAATCCAGTGTGTGGGTGTGGCTTAGGTCAGTTCCGCCATGGTCGGGCTACAAGCTGGATGTAGTGCAGCTCTTCTACTGTTGCGAGGCCCCTGCTCCTGCTGCTGCTACTTGCATTTTGTTTACGTTCAGGGAAGTAGAAATATTTTGTTGTTATACTTTCTCTTTCTTGCTATGTGTCTTTTAGAGTACTTACGGATCTAGAGTTATAGACTTTACTTTGTATTAATTGGGGAATGGGAGGTTATTTCTTGTTATACTATACATAACTTGTGTAAGTGTGTGTTATATTGTAGTTTTCTTTTAATTCTTTTCTGTATAAATATATGTAGCTAGTTTAAGCATAAACCTGGTTTTAGAGTGGGGTTTTTTTCCCTTTTCTTCCCTTTCTCAGCCGGAGGCTAACTCTGTACTTGGGCAGTTGGCATTTTGCCAGCTCAATCCAAGACATAATTTAATGAAAGAGTTCCTATGTATCATTTCCTATGCAACTTCTCTATTACACACAGTTTTGATTATATATTTTTGTTTTAAACAATAAATTTCAACTCTAGCATCTTGGAGGTATTTATACAGATGTAATAAGATGCACCTTCTGTGCTCTAATTTAGATATGTAAGTCATGCCACTTTCTAACCAATGAAATGTCTTTTCAACCAATGAAGAGAACCACATGCTTCCAGGATGTTGTAGATTTTCCAATGGGATGAGAAGTGACAAAAGGGTCCATTTCCCTTAAATCATAAAAGGAGTCAAGACTGAGTAGCAAAGACCCAGAAGGGTCTATTTAAATAGATGGACATGTATAAGTAACATAATTTTAGAAGACAAAAACTTTCTAGAAAAAAAGGAAAAAGTGACTCCGAGTAAAAAATGCAAGCTATGCTTAAAGACTTATGTTTTTAAGGATTTGGAGGTTCCACTGATTCATCCACTGTGGCATGAAAGAGAACAGATTTTAAGCCTTTAAACTTTTTTCTGCTTGGCATGCCAAATGGGCATTTTTTAAAGCCTTTCAAAAGATGAAACTCATAAGTAAAATAAGTAAATGTGGGTGAGGCAAACAGTTCTCATAGTTAAATTACTAAATGTAATCATTTAATTTGGAAACCATCTAAGTCATGTTAAAATTTCTAAAACTATTGAAAGTTGAGATGTAAAATTCTAAAAAAGCCACAGAGAAAGATAAACCATGAGCTTCATTTGCTAAAACAGTTTATTAACAGTAGCAGGCTGGATAGCAATGTTATTAATTTCTTGAGATGCAGTAAAAAAGTAATGTATAAGGAAATAGTATTTCTTTTTTTTTTTTCTTTTTTTTACAAAACTCATTAAAGACTATGAAAGTAAAAAGCACAGCACTGTGGATATCCCCAAGGTTTTCTTTATAAATAAGGTTTGAATTACTTCAGTAAATTTGGAAATGATAACTACACTTCAGTTATTCAAGTAAAAATACACCTGTTACCCAAAGAAAGTATGAGGAAGTGCATGCTAAAGCCTATTGTAATTCCCCTTTCCATATTAACTGGGCATTTGTGCATTTATCTGATTTAATTTCAAATACATGTCATAACTAAGCTTGAGCTAGTTGTCTAGATTTTCTGTGTAACCAACTAAGAGAACGAGATAGTTCCAGTATTCTGTAGATGTTTCAATGAAATGGTAAGTCACAGAAAATCCCATTTCTTCCCCCTCAAAAAAAAAAAGAAAAAAAAAGAAAAAAGAGAATTTGAGGTTGACTAGCACAGACAAAGAAAGGTGTATTTGAACAATATTTATGTTCAGTGGTATTTTTGCCTGTGTCAAGTTCTCAGGCATTCCAGATCATTCTATGTCATGGTCCATTCTCTCCATCGTTTCCCAGTAATTTTGCCAGTATTAAGCAATAATTAGTAGTGATCAAACAATTTCTTCAATTCACTGATAAATTTTTGCTTATGTACTAACCAGAAAATCATATAAAGACCTAGCACCACAATAATGGTTACCTGACAACATCCATTGCTACTGCCCCTCCCCGGAACAGTTCAGAAAATCTGGAAGGTCAATAGCTGAGTTTACAGAAATATTGTAGAACAATTTCTCTTTCCACAGCACCAGTGGAATGAAGTTCTTACCTCAGAGTACAGGAGTCGCAGTAACTGAAGTCACTTAGTTTAGAAAAAGAGATCAGCCAATTGTTTGAGACCTGCTCTAACACTGAAATCGATTTTCTGTCTCGCAGGATGCTCCAAGAACACCCCTCTGTAGAGAGGTACTTCAGATATAGAAAGAGGTACATGATGGCAGTGAAAAGATTTAACTGTTATACACATGAGTAATTAATTTTGTGACATCTGAGAGGTCACAGATGTCCTAGTTCAGCAGCCAGGACCAGTTTATCCCTGTGTGGGTGTGACCAAAGCTGTGTATTCTCCACCCTCTGTAATTTCTCATGACCTGTTAACAATGGACCATTTCCAGCAGCTGCCCAGGGCACACCTGACCCCTCAGACTGAAAGCTGGGTGTTAAAGAAGCCTGTGAGATAGGAGCTGTGATAACTCCCCTCTGGGGAGTCGTTAGCACTTTCACACCCAGCCTGAGAGGGGTGTGTCTGCTAATGGGCCATCAATGCTTCCAAAAATACCCCGTGACTCACAGAGTCAGATCACCCGTTGTGGAACTCCCTGACCTGGGGGAGGTACTGGGCATTCCCACTTGAACCTGAGGGGATATAATCTTGGGGTTTGGAGACATCTGGTACCACTTGTCAGATCAAGAGGAGGACCAGAACCTTGACAGGACTGCAACCACCACTCTCAACCAGACTGTGATCATTATCTGCACCAACAAGTTCTTTTCCCTTCCTTTTGCTTTAGACTCAGGAGAACCATGGGGGCTCAGCATAGGGGCTAATAAACACCATTCTGTTTGTGCCCTGAGGTGCCGGGTTATACTTCCAGGTTTTGTGGTTAAAACCAATTCCTCTTTGTATCATTGCATTTATTGTAATATTTTCATTAAATTGTATCTCTGATTTATAATCTCTTTTGTGTTGGGTTTATTTCTCCAGGTGGTTTACCTTTAAACCAGTACAAAAGGTTAACTTGTCTGCTAGGTGTAAAGGTTACACAGGTCTCCTAATATGTCTAGAGAGCTTGGACATGAAGGGGAGGACCCAGTAAGCATACTTTGTGTTGCTATCAAGGATGTAGAAAAGTGCACAAAGGATGCTCTGGTGATTTGCTAATGCCTTCAAGGCAAGGCAACTCACATTCAGGATCTCCATGGAAAACTGCAAGGTTCATACATAAAACCTGAGATGCAGGCAGACATTTACAGTCTCACCATGTGGACAACAGTGTAGTGTAGAGAGGACAAACTTTTGCAGAGCAGGAAGCATAGAACCTCTTGAGACAAGAGAAACCTGGACAGAACCATCAGGCTATGCTTTAATAATAATGGAGCTGCTGGTACTGGAAACTAAAAAAGGTCACAGAACACCAACACCAGCAAGAAACTCTATAGGAAGTTCAAAAAACTGGGCACAAAGGTGAAAGATGAGCTTTAGTGTACAGATATGTATAATAATACACTATGAAAAGATTACCTAAACTCTGTCTATGCATACTGGAGGTTAAACATATTGAAAAGAAAGTCTTTACTTATTGCTGACAGTTCTAGATCACAGTAAAAATGGTAACTGAAAAGAACAACAAAATGTTGTGCACATTTGGAAATGTATTATGAACAGGACAGAGAATGACAATTGTGCCACTTATTAAAATTCAGTGTGCCCACATCTTGAGTACTGAGAGAAGTTCTGGCCTTTGAGTAAAAGAACCCACGTGCCTTACGGTCCAAGTAGAGTTAAGTAAGGTGCAGAAATCAACTAGTAAATTGACTGTTCAGCATGGGTACTTTACAAGGAGGAACTAGAGAGGCTGTCATTCTTTGATCTACTGACTGAGAACTGCAGGAGGACACACTCAAGATTTATAAACAAAGAAGGCATTACATTTTGCTGCAAGAAAATTAGAATTGCTACATCTTTTTTTGTTTGTTTATTTTTTACTATTATTCAGTATTTTTATCAAAGTAGTGTTCAGTGAAATCTCAAAGTCAGTAGGTGACAATAAGTTTCTCTGGGTAGTAAAATGTAAGATAAGACAAACACTAAACTGTTGTTTATCACCAAATCCAACAACATTATAGTTGAAGACATCTAATGAATTCCTAAGAGAGGCTACATTAAAAGAGATTGAAAAGAGTTCTTTAAAATGCAGGTAGTGAACTTTTGGAACTAGTTACCACAGGACAGTACTAGGAAGTTCAGAAATGGCCAAACTTATGGACAATACATTCATAAAAGGATAGTGTAAGGACTAGGCAAGGTAACACACACTTACAAACCTAATGCAACAGTTGTGGATGCAGTTGGGAAAGTATTAGAAGACTAGACAACAGAAAGTATCCCCAAGTTAATGTGTTCTCCCTAAACAGCATCTTCCCACTGACATTGTCAGAGGTAGGATACGGTGCTAGATGGACCACTAACCCATATGACTTTTAGTATACTTGATTTCTTGAGACTTCTTATGTTCAAAAGATTTTTTCTGTTTTTCATCATCTCAGTCAAGACTGAATTATTCATGTATTCATGATTCAAGTAGAATCAAACAAAATATATATAATAAAATAAAGGCTTAGGTCTGAGAGTTCAGTTCTAACAGAGGATGGCAACTTGTGCCAAAGGCAAGACTTGCACAGATTTTGAATTCTGTTCACTTAGAAATCAAAAGGTCTTCTGTGATGTTTCACGATAATGTAAATAATACAAACAAACTAAAAGATAAAGGAACACACACATACACACAAAGAGACAATAACTGAAGTTTTAAATGTCACAAGTAGAGAAACAAAGAACACTAGAATACTAGAAACAGAAGACAATCTGTCGACATGATTTGACCTAACCATTTCCCTTGGGCAGCTACTACTTGTGAAATTATAACTGAGGAACATGTCTTTCCAGAGGCACTGAAGCTTATACAGTAGTTGAGAATAAAAATTACAATAAACACAGCAGAGTTATTACACAAGACTTAAACACAGCAAAGAGTTATTAATTTTATTGAATGGATTCTCTCATTTAGTTCACTTATATTTAAGTCTTCACTCTGTCAATAATCAATGCAAAAGACAGCAACCAGTTTAATCAGAAAGAAATTAATTTGGCTGGAGGTGAAAATCAGAATGTAAAAGAATATTGAATTCAAAAAAGAAATAAATTGTACTCCCTCCTTCTATCCACAATTTTCTACTTACATGAATTAGTGCTGTACAATCCTATTATTAGGGACTGATTTTTCAAAACAGTGCTTTCTTAAAATTGTTTCTCTTTGATACTAGGGACAACTAAAAGTATAACTTGAAGCAGCACATCTTTCAAGCAGCAAAGTCTTAGGATTTCTCTTATTCAGCAGTTCAGAAACTGGGTTAATAACAGAAGTTAAGAAATACTACAAATTGAATCTGTCAGCTTTTGACTGTATTATAAAGAATAATAACTAGTTTATGGTGATTTATTTAATAGCAATTTTCTCGTTTATGATGATTATGATGAGTTTAAGGATACTGCATCAGCTATGGAGGTTTCAGTACAAAAAAAGACATAGACCTTTTAGAGTGGATCCAGAGGAAAGCCATGAAAACTACATAGGGTTGTAGCACGTCTGCTATGAGAACAGGCTGAGAATGTTGACCTGTTTCCATAGAAAA
>JAWWLZ010000082.1:73992631-74010017 GCA_035041345.1 Poliocrania exsul | reverse complement strand
AAATAAATGGCTTCACTTTGAATCTCATAGATTCGTGCTGTGGAGTCCGTTCTCTCCGCGAAAGTTTGTTTACTTTATACACCCTCAGCACACAGTGGAAACAGAAGTATCCAAAATCATGGAGCCTCACTTGTGGTCCAGCAAACTAAGCATGCATATCTTCACAGATTTAAGTTCTTCACTTTTTGAGAAACTTCACTCATTTTTGCCACACAAACTTGAACACCAAGAGTAGCTACTTTTACATCTACTGGAGACTTATTAAAACCTATGGCAAATGTCTCTGCATACTTAAATATAGTATTTTCTGACCTCTGAGAAGCTGAAATGCATACAGTCTCATAACCATATTCACAAAGCAGATACAAGGATACCCTCATGAATTTGAAGCTGAATACTCTCATAAAAACACGGTGGAGCTGAAGTCTGCTCATAGTTATTCAGGCGTTCATGCTAAAAGTAACTAATTTCCTGTATTTGTGTTTATGTGGAATGGTAGACATATATGAATAAGTTTGTGTATTTTTTCTTCAACTGTTCTAGGAATCTATTCAGACATATTTAGTTGCTATCTAAATTTAGAGTTCTTGCAAACCACATCAGGTCACTCCAAAGAACAGACAACATATTTTCCCCTATTCTACAAAGTACTGAACTTCTATAACTATTTCTGTAGCCTAGCTTGCCAGTAATTTCTAACTTGAGATGAACTTTCATGTTTCAATCCAGTGGAATCATTGAAGCTTAATAGCTTAATGATAAACAATGGTTTTATTTTTTTGGGTACATGCAGCAAAGGCATATTAATTCATTAGGTACAGTCAATCACCTACCAGAGTTTGCTATCCAGAATGGTGGGCAACTTCTGTATATTTTTATGTATAGATTTTCCTGTTTCCAGGAAAACAGTTACCACCAGGGTGAGTTTCCACTAGCATTTCTCCCCAGAATTCTAGAAAATTGAAATGGATGAATAGCTTTTGGCTATTTCAGAAGAAAATACCAGATACACTTAGATTTCATAGCTGTCTTATTCTCAGGAGAGTTTCTTCTCTCTCCTTATTTCAAAAGGTGAAAAAGAATCTGAGTGCTTGTATTTCTCATTGATGTGGGACAAAAGAAACAGTAACAGTGAAAGGTGATATCTCATGTAAGCAGCTGGCAGGTCATTTTAGCATGAATGGACTGTCATTTTACCTTAAAATTTGCCACAGTGATTTTCTAATACCACTGTATCTCTCTCCCAAGATACACCTGATAATAGTAATTTAGTATCAAATAGGGGCAAAGTGTTCTCATTCTACCTTAGAATCACAAATTTTAACTCAACCTCCTACCCTACTTCTCAAACTCTCACTCAATGAAATGCAGCACATCAGAAACTTAATGTTTTCACTATCTTACACAAGACTGCCAAGCATTTTGTAAGATATCCCCATACTGGCCTTTCGCCTAACTTGTCTGATTTCTGAGCACTGAGGAAAGGCAGTTTGTGAAAGTTGCAAGACAGAATGCCTTACAAGCAACAAGGTAAAGACGGTAGTTTTACCTTACAACTATTCCTTTTAAAGTTAGCATCATTCAGGTTCATCAGCATGACAGACAAATAGCAAGTCTAGATACATTTGTATCTTTTGTTCAGCTATGTGTAATGAAGTGTTTAGATGGAGAAGTATGAAGTACAGCTGCCATGCTATTTTAAATGTTAACAAGTCTGAAAAACCAAACCAAACCAAACCAAACCAAACCAAACCAAAAAACAGTCTAATACAAAAGATAAGGGTCTAATTTCCCCAGAGACAACAGGAGAGATACGAACACCAGACCCAGAGGCATACCTTCCATTCTTTCTCTGCTAACTTACGGTGAAAGTCCCTGTCAAGAAAGCCTCAAAATTTTGCTACTAAAGCATTTTGTCACTCCAATTAGGCAATAAAAAGGACTGTTTTCCCCAAAGCAGTCTCTGTATTCAGAGTACAATTGCAGTTCCATATGCTTTCCCATTACATTTCAGAGATTATATATTGAGACTTCTGTGTTCTTAGTTAGTGCTTTATATAGAGTATATAACATGCCTATATGCTCTCAGTACTCTTTAACTTTTGCCTTTTTTCTCTCAGAGAAAAAAAAAAAAAGATTATTTAATTGAGGAATCAAACTGTAGTTTTATTTCCAAATATTTTGTTTTTTCTCTTTTTTTTTAATATGTAATAATTTTTTTAATGTTATATAGCACTGAAAAGCTGAAAATAAATACTTTGATTTGTCCCTTTGAAGACAAATTTTTAATGAGGCAGTTCAATAAATATGTCGAGAATGCAAATCTGTATGCCCAACTATCCATAGTTTGCTGAAGACTTAAAATCTCAAATGGACTGACATTGAAAAGAAGGTGAAGTTTAATGGACACAGGGATTTCCTGCCTAACTAAATCAATTCTTAGTATTGTCTTAAAACACTAATGAGTCAACAAAATGTGATTTTCACAATATGGGACATTAAATTGCTACTTCTAATAAAAATAATATTTACAAACAACACAAATATTGTCTTCCAGATTATCTATAATTATGACTATTTCAAATTATAAGACCCTGGAAAGAATTTCAGAAAGACAAATGTATCTGTTAATTTCTTAAGCGGAATTTATTGGAAATATTCTTCTTATCACAGAATCACAGAGTGGTTATGATTGGAAGGGGGCTCCAGAGATCATCCAGTCCCATCTCTAAATTAGCTCAGCACTAAAAATTGAATATGCAGAGTTTCACTCATTTTGCAGCTAACAACACAGTCTTTTAGTGATTGTGATGGCTTAAGAGTCTTAAGATTTGTAGCATATAGATTTTTAGTATAGCTGTATAGCTTCTAACACTTTAAAATAGCAGTTAACAGTAACTAAACTCCCTTTCTCATGCTTTGTGTGAAATTCTAAAAATTCTTTAAATTTTGTTTAATGTTCTTTTCAAGGAATAATATTTTAGCAACGACATCTTGTTTGGGACACCTACCTAGAAGGCTCATAAACCTTGGAGAAGCTCCAAAGAAGACATATGATGCTGTTGCTGATGATGATGATAAAGAAGGAAGGGGTCTTGAGACCTCCAAATGAATTCTGGGGAGGTGTGCCAAGGGGCAGACTGAGGGAGGTCCTTGGAGCAGACAATTTTCAGGTTGGATGTACCATTAGATATGATAATTAATTAGTGTTAAAAAATTTGTAGGAGCCTTATGCCGTGTTGTGCACTTAGTTATTTACTGTATCTTAAAGTGCTTTAGTTAAAGACCTGCTCTCTATTTTTTCTATGCTAATATTTTCTCAAAAGTTTATTTCTTCCATTTTAGGCATCAATTGAAAAATATTATTTCCTTTTAATTTACATAGACATGGCTTTCATAAATCTTAATAGAAACCACAGAGCTGTCAATGAAACTGAGTTTTACACTGAAGAAGAAATAATTTCAGATATAAGGCTTGGTTCTGGAGTCAGCTTTTAGGGAAAAGGTTCATTGAAGGCAAGGAATAGGTGTTTTCTTTCACCTCTTCTAGAACAGTACATGAAACATAAACTATGTTCACTTTGTGTCACAGTGAACACTGTGATCTAATATTTGGCAAAAAAATTTAAGAAAACTTACCTGCATTTTCTTGTCAGTGACCTAAAAAAAGAAAAGGTATAAAGATCCTACAGCTTTTACAACAAGATTAAGAAAAGTTCAAATTGTAGGGAAAAACCAGCTAACATCTTGTGGAGGCAAACAAGAATCTGCTGTTGAAACTAAAGATAATGGAGATCAAAAATAACATCACTCAGCATGAGGACTGTTGTAGAGGCACAGTAACATTGGAAAGTCATGTTGATCATGTAAAAACTCTAAGAAATTTTTAAAGTAATGAATTATCCTTAGAAATTCATAAAATAACATCAAGAAGTTCAATTATATTTATATTCCACAGCTAATTGTCACAAACATCTAATTAAGGACCTAATAAAAGTGACATAGGTATATGCATCATGTGACATAAAGAATGTATTCTGTAGAAACAATAATAGAATTAGTCTTCTTGAAAATGAAGACAACAGAAGTCTTTCAGTATGCAACAAATGCAAACAAATCAGTAAGAGAAAAAAAGAAAATAGTGATAATAAATTTACAATGAAAATACAATGTATATTTACAACAGATATGAAGGAATATGAAAATTCAGTTTTATTCACAGAACACAAAGCTTTGTGGAATAAATTGTTTAATGATTTGCCTAAGGTACAATGAGTAAAGTATTTTATTTATAAGACATATTCATTAATGCTTTATTCTACCACTAAAACTTCATTGTTTTACCATAATCTACTGTGGTTTGTAAGCCAAAATACTATTCCAGACTATCTATCTAAATTGTTCTTTGGGAAACAGTAGCTTGTATAATGTAGTTGCACAGTAATACCAGATTCAGATTACTGCAGAACTATGACTAACATGTATGTAAGAATACTCCATTTTGAGAGGATGAAAAACCCCAAACTTTTATAAATACAATATAAATAAAAATAATTACATTAGCTAATTTTGATTTTGAGGATAATATTCATCTCCTTTCCACTATTTTTTCTCCTATGCAGAAAATAAAAGGCTTCCAAAGGGAAAGGAAATAATCAATTAAAATGGTCTTCATTAAAGACAAGGAAACTGAAGAAAGAGAAAGATGGAGTTATATATTTTTTGAGATAGTTGATAAAGGAAATTAATTTTCTCATTAAGACTGTCTGTGGTGTAATGAGAGGTAACTGAGATGATAAAAGTTTACTTGCTACTGAAATTAACTGCAACTCTAACAGTAAAGCTTTGTGCCACAGTAATTTATCAATGATAGTTGAAGAGGCTTTGTACAGACCCACAATATTCTTACCGGAAGGTCAATGCACTCATTGTAGTAATTTACACAAAGGTGTATTGCTTTAATAGTCCTGGAGTTATGACATTATTCACAAAAATACTGCCATACTGTACTCATATAAATTTTTGTTGGCAATTGCTGTATCAGAGGAAAATTATAAACTAATTTGGACACCAGAGAAGTATTAAATAAATAAAACTGATTACATAATGCAGTACCTCAATGAATACCTGAATGATGCAACCAGGAAAACCAAAGATTAGTATTTTTTGAACTTTAGTTTACTTTATAAGGAACTTAAGATAAGTAAAAACACATGTCTAAAATAATCTAGGCAACTTCCATCCCTTTATCTTTTTTTAATTCTGTGAATGGCATAGACTGCATCTGTAGTCATAAGAGAATGCTGTAAAGTGTGCAGTTGAATGAGGATATATGAATACTTCTTGTTTCCAGAATGCAAAGTACCATTTGCCCAGCAAAGTATGTTAAAACATTCAAGATTAAGACTGACTCTCCTTTTACAGTCTTCATGTGGGTGTGTGCTGCTTTCTTAATGTGACTGTCACAAGGTTGCATTTCATGTCTTCTTATCATCTCTTCTTAGCTGTAATATCTTTAACATACAATCAATAATACAAGGATACATTGTAATGTGTTATAACTTTCACAAACAGTATGTGGCATTTTCACTTGTTAATAGATTGTTGAATAGAACAGTTTGTTTTCCTTACCCATTTCAGACATCTCTGGCACAGTAACAATGTATGGTCCATCTGTAAATTTTGGTGCATTGTCGTTGATATCCTGCACTTTGATAATAAACTCAGATTCAGGCTCAAGTGGCTTGTTTGTCCGTCTATCAATAGCTTGGGCATGAAGCACGTAGTGTGTCTTCTGCTCTCGATCTAGGCTTTTGGTTGAATGGATGTCTCCAGTCGTGTCATCAATAATAAATATAGTCCCCGCCCCTTCTCCAGTAAGAATGTATTTGACTGATCCATCACCTTTGTCGGAATTGGAATGCAGCTGTAGAATAGAAACACATAAAATCATATAAAAATAATTATTACATTTCACTAAAGGCTATTGCACATAAGATATA
The DNA here is from genome assembly GCA_035041345.1 of Poliocrania exsul. Taxonomy (NCBI): domain Eukaryota; kingdom Metazoa; phylum Chordata; class Aves; order Passeriformes; family Thamnophilidae; genus Poliocrania; species Poliocrania exsul. Next base: position 74,004,015 of record JAWWLZ010000082.1, on the reverse strand, counting down.
AAAAACATATTACTATTATCTCCCTTCTACTTAGTTTTTAACCTTCCCATTTCTTGCCATAATTTTTCATGAACTTTTTCTGGTAACCCAATAATTTTGTTCAGGGTTATTTCCATCCAGTATAATTCATTTCTTAAACTGGGATTTCTTCAGTTCATGCTAGAAAACTTCCCTAAGTCAAGAATATTCTAGTAACTGGAGTGTTTTTTCTTTTATTTAGTTTAGGCTTTAGTCCTTCTAGTAGTTATTTGACAGCACTCACTGCTAGAAGCTCTGTCTTAAGCACCAAACTGGATGAACTCACACTAAGGATTGTTTGCTTCAGTGGTGGTAGTTCAGTCCCATCACCTAAATTTTCTTCTGTGGTTCCAAGGACAATGTTATTCACTATGAAAGGAAACTGCACAATGTGCCAGTGGCAGATGTCTGTCCAGGATTACTCTATCGCACAACAAAACACAGGCATTTTTGTTTGGATTTTGTTTGTTTATTTTCAATTAGAAAATCAAATAGTTTGCTTGTATTTAAATTATTTATAATTACATAATGAAGTTTGACTGATACTTCCAGCATTTTCGTTGTTCCTAACACACACTTTATGCTATGAAATATTAATGAAATATATTATATCCCTCCTTGTGCAGAATAGTTTAATTTACGTGGGGGGCATGGGTGAAAGAAAAGCCACTGAGTATACCAGTGACAATATGACATAGCATGTAACAGCTTCCCATTGTCTCACTGCTTCTAACCAAACTTTAAAGAATTGTCTGTTCAGATTAAAAATGAGCATGTGTTCTCTGCTAAAGAAGGATGATTTTTGTATAAACTGAGAAGATTTGTGGGTTTAGTTTTTTTGCTTGATTTTTCTTTGAAATTACTTTGAGAACAGAATGTATTTATTGAGGAGCACAATTAAAAGGAAGTGAAAATGCGGAAATGAATAGCCTCAGGTATTGTGCAGTTATATTATGATGTTAAATCAGAATGGAAACTTTCTAATTTTAGGAAGACACTCATCTTACTGCCCTATTTCTTGGTATCTGTAAAGTAGCATTACTAAGTTTTTATACAGAATGAGCAAAGCAGAAGCAGAATGACAGATATAATTTTTAATTAATGAAATGCAAGGTGTTAGTTGTCAGAAACCTTTTCATTCTCAGCTCAAAAATCACTCAGGGTTGGATAGATTAAAAATAAGATGTATAGGGTTGAAACCATCTTTTTCCTGACATTTTTAAAAAAATAAGATACAGAGGTGTTGCTATTTTCTCACACTCCACTTGTAACTTTTTTCCAGATCTTTGCCTTTCCTTTAAAATTATCTACCTTGCTGTGCTGGTTTAAAGGTAAACCAGCAGGAGAAAAGAACTGAACTCAAGAGAGATTACAAGTGAGGGTTACAATTTAATAAAAAGATTACAATAAATACAACAATACAGAGAAAACTGGTTTTAACCCACAAAGACAGATGTAAAACCCAGCACCCTGTGACACAAACCGAATGGTGTTCATTAGCCCCTGTGCTGGGCATCACATGGTCCCCCAGAGTGCAAAGTAAAAAGAAAGGAAATCTATTGGTCAGCATGATGGTTACAGTTCTGTTGAAGTAATGATTGCAGCCTTGTCGAGAGTGGCAGTTGCAGTCCTATTGAGTTTCTGGTCCTCGTCAGGATCCAACATGTGGTATCACAAGTCCCAAAACTCAAAGATTATATACGCTCAGGTTCAGGTGAGAACACCCAGTACATCCCCCAGGTTGAGAAGTTTCACAATGGGTGATTTAACTCTGTGAGTCATGGGATATTTTTGGAATCGTGAATGGTCTAGGTTGTGTGCAACTGCCTATTGTGCCAGTCCTTAATAGCCCTTTATGCTGGGTGTAAAGGTGCTAATGCCTCCTTGGAGAGGAGTTATCACACCTGAGTCACTGGTGTGAAGACAGGAACACTTCCCTATCTCACAGAGTTCTTGAACACCCAGCTTGTAGCCTGAGGTGTCAAGTGTGTCCTGGGCAGCTGCTGCAAACAATAATTTTTAACAGTCCATCAGAAATGGCACAGAGAGTGTAGAATACACAGTTTTTGTTATAACCACACAGTCATAAACTGGTCCTGTCCCCTGTAACTACGACAGTGCTATTTGTAAAAATACAAATGCATATGGTGCTTGATGAAATTTTTCATCTTGTGTATTTAATCCATGAAATTATGGCGTTGCACCTAATTTATATCTTGTAGGGTGCCTTGGGAAGGTGAACTCTAATAAATTTAAGATTTTCAGCTCATATAAATCAAGTCAATGGACTATACGCTTATCTGAACTGCAAGGAGATCTGACTGAACAACCAAAACAAAATTAGGTCACCACAGTGGATCCTTAATTCTTGCTTTGTTGGTTTTTTGTTTGTTTGTTCGTTTTGAAAATTGAAGAAAGATGCAGAAAAAGGGTCTGTTTGTTTGGCTTTGCCTTTATAGAACAGCAGAACAGTCTTACACATTTCATTTACAGTAGTCACTGGCAAAATTAATCACTTCTTATCCATAGAATAACACTTTATTCTACTAGCAAAGGACTAATTCACTTAATGCAAAATGCCAAGAAATACAAATTTCCTATGAAGTAAAACTATTCTTTGAAGTGATTTATTCCAAAAATCAAAGAGTAGCAGGTATTCTGGTATTCTAGCCTAGGTTTGCTCATATTTTTCAGAAACCAACAGAATTGTTTTCTCTTGCTGTAGGCTCCTTTTGTGATAATCTGAACCCTAAGTGCTACCGTTTGCAAATGGTAATGGGAATACGACAAATTTGCTGAGTTTATGAAACTATAGGGAGCTCAAAACTATTCCAAATTGAAAAAGATCAGAAGAATCTCCATCCTATTTCTCCCCTTTTACTTCTACAGGAGTATATGTAGAAGTATACTCAGGTACATCAAATAGAGATCCTGGAAAAAAAATCACTGCATCCATGAATGGAATTATGGAAGTCTGAGTGAATTAAAAAATTGATTACATCACTAGGTAAGAAATACACAGAATAAGGAACTTCAAAACCCCAAATACCAACATAGACATGGCATTCCAATACCACATGGCAGAAAGGCGTGTTCACAAATTCACTGTGATGGCATGAAATGCGTGGACCATTTTGAAAAAGTAATAATATTAGATAGTTTTTGTTGCAAAGAAACAACTACTTGTACTTGCCATCAGTGAAGAAAATACAGATACATTTTGAGTTAGAGGGTTTTTACATCTAACAAGAAAATAAAGCTAAGAAACACAAAAGATACTCAGCTGATTTCACAGCCAAAAAAATTATATATTGTTCTTGCTAAACATCATGTTACCAAAAAACTTCAACCAAAAAATGCAGTTAGAAGTATCATTAGAAGAAAATTATCTGGATAATAATAATCACTGAAAGCCCTCAATTTACTACTGAAGCTTTTAAACTGCAGGTGTATGACAATAAGTTAAAAGAAGCAAAAGCTAAGAGAAGCTCCTGCTTCTTTACTAACTGTTGTTTCTTACATTGTTTGAAATATAACACTTCGTTTTTTGCTTTTTCATTTCTAATGCTGAATTTTAAAATCATATAGAAGGATTTAGAGTAGCAAAAGGACTTTACCTTTGTCATTTGGTTTATATTTCAATTTTTCTGCAAAGTAAGGATTAAAGAATTGTTTGTTTTTAATTCTTCCATCTCAGTACAAATTGATCCATAGAAAAAGAACAAGGTTTCTCTCAAATGTGTATTTGCAACATGTGCTGTGCTGAAGAGAGCCCCTGGGAATCCCTGCTTAAGACAATGCCTACCAGATTTATGAGAAATTCATGGTGCACTTCTCTCTTCTCCCTTTGTACTATAAAATCATCTCCATAACAAGTGGTTTATTCCATATAAGCATTTCCAATTAAAATAAATGCAATTCACCACCAAGCTTACAAATAACGGCTTGGGAGAGTACATTTCTGCAACTATGAATGTAACAATTTCTAAATGACATCAAGGGAGCAAAATGTAGCTGGACAATAGTGGACTTCTCTGCTTGGGACCAATACAGCTATTTCCCTTCCAGATTAATTTGACAGAGAGGAGGATACCACTAAGCAATGCAGATATAAGCCAATCCATGTTTTGTTCATCACTTCAGATGTAACTTGTGTGACCTGGGGAAGTCTTCTCAAACCAGACCCCTAGAAAGGGTGTGGCCATTTAATATCAGTGAGATGCTGCCACCTCTGCCAATGACTACTGTAAAAACATGTATACACTAGAGGATGCGACACACACATTGCAGCAATGTGAATCAATAGCTTAGATAAACACAAAATTTGGTGTTACTTTTTTCCATGCTCTGTTGTTCAGAGACAGAAAAGCACAACATTTTGTGAGTTTCTCAATTTAAAAAGAAATACAAATGCTTTGCAAACTGAAACATGATTACTCATAATGTTGAGATAATAAGAATTGAAATGAGATGCAAGGCAAATATGCCAAACATTAGAACATAGCAATCTTAGAATTGTGTGAGGCTTTAACTATGATTATGAAAACATCACTGAAAATGTCTTTCAATAGATCTTAGCTTCCATGATAGTCTGAAGATTATATATTGATCTGTAATATTAACTGTTTAACTGTTTTTGAAGAAGTTTTCTTTCCCTTGTTTAATTGTTCCAACTTGCTTCCTTAAGCAGTCTCACATTAGACCCCAAACACAATTTTAAAAATGCCTTTGCAGACCAATACTTTGCCTAGTTTTTCACTAGAGATTAGTACAGCATACACTTACCACTTCACCCTCTCTAGCCTCCGATGCCTTCCCCCTTCCTGCCCATGGCTCAGAACCTGATTGCGGTACTCCAGGGCCCCAGTCCCTGCCCCAGCAATGCTGAAGCCGAGCCAGTCTCCAGCTTGTCCCAGCTCCACAACATCTCCAACTCCCAAAACTGAAGTCAGTGTAGGCTTCTGAATTCCTTTTGGAAACGTCCTAAGTGATGGGCTGTCCTCTGCAAACATTACTGATGATTTGGTTATCCTTCTAACAAGAATATATCTATTAATTATTCTAAATCTGTCCACAACCAGAAGCTGCTAGAAAGTATCTAATTTTCATCCCCTGCTGGTCATTATTCCTGTCTTTATTTCTCAGAATTTTCAAGAGAAGAAGAAACTGAAAATAATAGCTGATGAGCATATCTGGGAATGCCGTCTTTTATCAACCCAGTGGGCCACACTTCTTGACATATTTAATAGCAAGTTGCATTCAAGATAATTTATGATGGTTTCTCAATCATTAACTAGCCTATATTTAGTAGTGTATGACTGATTTTGCAGAATAGCAATCAAAGTGTTCTTGTTTTGCTAAGACTTCAACATTTTTCTTCTATCAGTCCATTTAAATGCTTAATTTTATTTTAGCATTCCTGCAGAAACTGTAGAAGGGCTACATTAACCAAAGGCATGATTTGAAGAATCACACTAAATATTTCAGTTAAGGAATTTTCTTTATATTCTTATAGTAATTTTGATAGTATGAATCTTTAAATACCTTTTTTATGCACAAGCATATTAAATCATGTAAAATGAATGCACAGATCGAAGGCTAATTGCCCAGCTAGTACAGTATTGTTACTGTTAGTCACTGCAAAATGATTGTGGCTACAGTCTAATCACAACTGCAAATACCAAATGGCTGCTGCTTTGTTACTGGCATTATTCACTACCAATCAACTTCATACATCTTCATTGTTTCAGTTAATGCTTAGCTACTTCATACATCCAAAAATTTAAACATACATACTTGTTAAGCAAATGACCACATATAGGCAGAAACTACTGGACAGTATAGAATCAGGGCCCAATGGGAAAGAAGGACACCAGTAAGTACTTCAAAAACAATCCAGAAATTGAGGAGAAAGCCAACAACCTGCTTCTACTGGGAATGTGGAATGCTAACAACTCACAGTGCTCACCATGTTTCCCTGCGCTTGCCTGAGGAAATCAAGCTGCAACCAGGAAACCACACATGACCAGAAGAGAAAGAAGCCTGGATAAGAGGAATAATTGCAAAAGTAGAAGAGCTGTCTATTAGTGATTTAACTGTGCAACTGCTTCTTGCTCTTTGCTTTGATTGAATTATTTGAATTCTTGATGTGTTGTGTGGGTGGCATTTTAAGCAGATAAGTTATGACTTTTATAATATTTTAATTGTACTACCCACAGATTCTTGGATATGGATATAAGATATTTCTTGTGAAGATATTTCTTATGAAGATAAATTCAAATCTGAAGTTGATTTGAAAAAATAATTTAATGAATTTAATCAGAGTAGAAGCGATTGTGTACATATATTTTGAAACAACTGCAAATAATTAAAAATTCCTGCTGTTAATAATAAATAATAGAAATAGTATGCAAAGATTTTAAAAATAAAAACCTAAGTTCTCATAGTGACACTACATTATGTCATTTGAATAAACTACTGTCTTCTGTTTAGAAAGCATCACATTCTTTCAAGGAAAGCAGTAGAACCTCTCCTTCTTATTTCTCTTGTCCTTGCCAGTAAGTTTAAGTTGACAAGGGGGCCCCCAGCACAACACTACCAGCAAAGCCTACCAGTGAGTGCCCAGCCTAGAGGAATGGCAAAATTAGCCCCAAACAACATGAGGTATAAACTTTAGCAAAGCATGGAGGAATATATTAAAAAAGAATGTAGCATCTTACTTTACTTTTGCTGCACCAAACTGTTTAATGACACAGTAAAAACATCAAAATATAGATATGTATAAAGAATAAATGGTACAATACTGAAGTACTGAGTAAAAATATTTTAATCTTCTAATAAGAATCATATCAACTTCCTTTGATGTTTGTGTAGAGAAATTGTTTCATTTAAAAGAAATGATACAATAACTTATTAGTAGTAAAAACCGCATATAAAATTTTTCTGGATGGTGCACATTGCAAAATCAGAGTCTAGCTGATACTACTGAAATGTTCATTGTGCTTATGCAGTAAATGCATCATTAGATTTGCTGCAGACTTGTTTCCTTTGGTCTGAGCTATAACATATATTTTAATGAAAGACACTGCTCTGGGCAATGTCACATATTTAGATGAAATTTTCAGAGGGAATCATTAGCCCAGGAGATAACTGTATCCATAGCATTGTCCACAAATTGAGAAGAAGCTATCCCACACCCTTGTCAAACAGAGGAAGAAAATATAGAATCACAATTGCCCCTATCTGCTGAATGACTTTTCTGAGAGAGAAGAAAAATATTTGGATTGCAATCATCCAGGAAAAACAGAACTGAAACAGTATTAACTTCACAATATAACACTGCAGCAAACAAACATCTGTTCTTGCAAGATGTGCTTATCTGAAGTCTGCTCCTTCGCTGCAGCTATTCAGAAGTGTGTAATGGCAAAAGTATGCAGGTGCATAAGCAATCACATCTGAAACAATATCAGGTGTACTAAAGCTGCCACAAATGGCCAACATTAACTTCTGTTTTCTCTCCATACAAAAGGAATCTGGCAAATGACCCCCCCCAAAAAAAAAAAAAAGTAATCCTAAACCACCACAAGAAACATTTATGTATAAAACTGTCATTTTGCTTTCAAAGAACATAATATATTTTTAAGAAAACTAGAATCCAAAATTGTTCTTTCAGTATAATATGTCTCTAAATCAATGTAGAAAAAAAACCAATTCCGCTGTGGTGAAGTTTTCATCTGAACTCTCTTCACAGCAGTAAGCTTTCATTTCAGACATCTTTCACTTGAGCAAATGCTATGATGGGCATAGAAACTATTCTATTTTCCAGCAAGTATGATTTACAAAGCATATTTGTTTTAGAGGTTTTTAAGAGTTCCACAGCCTTGAACTGAACCAAATTTACTAAGAAATAAGAATTCATATTTTAAAAGCCCCAAACCAGACTGGTCTATCCAGTCGTGATATCCTTAAAAAGTGTTGATCTTTGCAACTCATAGAGAAAGTGCATGGGGAGGTGGATTCTTGAAGCCACAAAGGAAATTATTCCTAAAGGCTATAGAATTTCAGGCCATTTAGAAACTGATTTTTCCATTTGTTTAGAAAAAACATTATCAATTTAAGAAAAAGGATAAATTAAACTATGAGAGATGCAAGTTAGACTTTAAGTTAATGTTTCATTATTACATTCAGGCAAATAATTCTCAAGATTTAGGCCAAATTTCTGCTACACTTGTTCATATGGTAGTCAAAAGTGTAACTCCAATGTGGATGAACAAAGAGTTTATGCATGTGTTGATGTTATATGTCCTAGTTTAAATGAAAACCGGCAGAAGAAACAAACTCAACACAAAAGAGATTATCAGTTAGAGCTACAATTTAAAAACGATATTACAATAAATGCAATGGCACAAAGAGAAAATGGTTTTAACCCACAAAACCCAGAAGTAGGACCCAGCACCCTGGGGTACAAACCCCACGTGACTCCTCTAAGTCCAAAGTGAAAGGAAGCAAGAAACCTGTTGGTGCAGATGATGGTCCCAGTCTGGTTGAGAGTGGGGGTTGCTGTCTGGTTGAAAATGGTGGTCTCCTCCTATCGAGGTCCTGCTCCTCCTTTAGATCTGACGGGTGGTTTCCCAAGGTCTTCAAACACTCCAATTATGTACCCTCAGGTCCAAGTAGAAGTATTCAGTACCTACTCCAGGGTGGGGAGTTACACAATGGGTCATCTGACTCTGTGAGTCATGGGGTATTTTGGAATCATTGATGGCCCATTTGCAGACACGCCCCCTCAGGCAGGGTGTGAAGGTGCTAAGGTCTCCCTGGAGGGGAGTTATCACAGCTCTTATCTAACAGGTGCCTTTCACACCCAGCTCACACCCTGAGGAGTCGGGTGTGCCCTGGGCAGCTGCTTCAAATGGTCCACTGTTCTTGGGAAATGAATAGAGGCGATAGAATACATAGCTTTGGTCTCCCGCACACAGTGGTAAACTTGTCCTACCTGCTGAACTAGGACACTATATTACTTCATAGCATTCTGTTCTTGCAATACATGACTCCTTTCTCCCCTATGGTGTCACCAAGCCATGTAGAAAACTGTATTTCATGCTCTTTAGACAAATTTATACAATAGAGTGGCCCTCAATTTTCAGCATCTCCTCACAATTACTGTCATCAAATCACACTTTGCAATCAATAAATCTGTAATCATGGTAATAACTTAGATTCCTAGATCCATGTAGGATGACCATAAATTTCTTTAAATTTCAACGCAAATGCCTTGATGATATCCTCTTACAAAAATAAGCCACACATCATCACCATTGAAAGAATAATGTTTTGTTTCATATTGTGTTACTAAATTATAATAAGGAAATGTTATGGTAGTATAAATCACTTAGAAAAATCTTGGTATTCCTATAAATGGGCACAAGCATACAGTAAAGTGCTTCAATTCACAGTACTACTCTCTAGCATGGTCACTGCAAACCTCTAAATTACTTAGAGCATTGAAGCACTGCTTTGTTTGTAAATGCTTTACCATTTTGCTACACAGTCACAGATGTATTATACCCAAAAAATTCAAAAAAGTAGTCCGATATAATAATACTATAACTTGCATTATCTGGTGAAGTAAGTCTGCTTTCATATGAAAGGATGTTTGCTTAGGACACTGAAAAGGTCAAGGTCAGAAAAATGATAAGCATAACATTCTTTAAAAAGACCCAAGAGATACAAAAGTTCCAGGCCTGGAAACTCACTAATGCAGTGAAAAACTATTTTTCACTGAAAAACACTGTACATTTGTGACAACGATGGAGTAAAAGCACAGTTACTGTTTCCACACACTGTTTCTGCAGACTTTCTACAGGTTCTTTTGACCTTCATGTCTGGTGTTTCCTTAGTCAAGCTACTCTCATTGTACTATATATATATTTTTTTTTAAATGTGCACAAAGATACAATCAAACTCTGCTTTTCCTTTCCATTTGCAATATAGAAGGCAAAAAGGGAACACATTTATTGTAATAGTCCTCCAAAAAGAAAAGATATATCCACCTTTATAGAACAGAAATGCGAACCTAAGGATTATTTCAAATTTTTCCAAATGAGAAAAAAAAACGATTAGTTCTCTAAAACGCTGATCAATGAATTCTCTATTACTGATCTCCATGCATATAGCTTCTCTTGATTTTAGTGAGAGTGATGGAAATAGCTCACTGGAGCATATAGCTCTCAGTGTAATAGTACTCAAACCCTTTTTTTGAAAGTACAGTTTATTTATTTGATAGTGCTACAGCTAATACTGTTTACTCTATGAAAAATCTGAAGACAGCATATTAAGTTTTAAGCTCTGGAAAAACAACTCTGCTGTGTACTCACATGATATTCTAAATGAAATATTTTTGCTTTGCTCTTCCTAAACAATATTGTTTAGGAAGATAAAAAATAAACATGTGATTTTCTGATGTATCATTTGTGAGGCATGTAAAATCAGCTAGAGGAAATTTTGTGCCAGGGACTTACTTGAGTGCTTACTCAATTACTGAGTTTGATTAGGAAAAAAATCATTACGTGAAAAAGATCAAGGAGAGATAATTAATTTACCAACTTCCTTTTATCCCATCCTTCCAAAAATATTTCACACGTTTTTGGTTTTGATCTCTTTGAAGCTAATTTGTTGGGAAATTTGTAAGACTATGGAAAGAAAATAGGTTAGCTACTGTCCAATGGCTTGTATTTCAGGAGAAAAAGTTGTTTCATTCTGAACAAACTGAAAAGAACCCACTACCATGTGTTGTGAGGGCTGAAAGCAGTCATCAGCAGTGAGAAGCTTAATGGGTTTAAGCAGCAAACCTTGGTCAGCAGGAGCTGAAAGAAATCCTATAACTTGAAGACCAAAGTCCCTCACAAGACCTGTTGATGTTCTGCCATGAGATTAACCTGTCTCCTGCTGCAGGATAAGAAAAGACTTTTGAGATTATGTTATCAAACCATGTTGAAACCCTTTGTTTTCTTCCCCCCATGTAAATCCCTGTTACAGCAAATATTAACCAATTTTTCAACTTAGCAGAACCTTGTGTAATTCCCCAGTTTAACATAAGTCTTCTTCTGATACCCATCCTCCTTATTAGCATGTCCCTCCTGCAAGATCCTTAAATTGCATGTTGCATGTTCAATAAAGGATTCCAGTTTCTACCTTCAAAACTGGGATCAATTAGTTTGAACCCTTAGAATGTGTCATTGTCTTGGTTTGAGGGAAAAAACAAAGATGTTTACTCACAAGAGGAGGGGATTTCCTCCTCAATAATCACGCCACTCTTTATCAAATTTAAAAAAAGGAACTTTAATACAAGAAGGATAACTGTTCTT
>JAWWLZ010000082.1:73933489-73975085 GCA_035041345.1 Poliocrania exsul | reverse complement strand
AATCAGTATTGTTTGGGTGGGCAACTCAGTAGAGTTGCTATTTCTTTTCACATTTGTATATATATGTGTTAAGTCTTCTAATTTGTTTTGCCTTTTTTTTTTTTTTTTTCCTTTTCTCCCTCCCTTTCCCTTGGGAGGGGGGAGCTCTTACTCTGCGTTTGGGTAGTTGGCATTTTGTCAGCTCAACCAAACACAGGCAGGAACAGGACTAACAAGGCTGTATTTCCCCTCAAAAAAAAAAAAAAATCCTGCTAAACCATTTAAGTGAGAGACGGCAGTTACACACAAAATATTGGTTTCATCAGTGTCATCATTCAGTGTAAAGAAGTAAAAGCCACAGAACTCGGCTGCTGCTTGCTCAAATTGTGAATGGATAAGAAGTAAAGAATAAGGGGGAAAAAAAAAGAAATAAAGAAATTAAAAAAAAAAAATCAACTTTTGTTCAGAATATTTCAGCCCATAACAATTTCAGGGAAGATTAGATCCCCTTGACAAAAATATTTTGAACTATTAATTTAAATAACAGCCTCCACATGGAAAACTGATGTTTTGTAATATAGAACTGACAGACTCCATAAAGCTTCTTTACAGAAACAGTTATTACTTTGACATATTAGATTCAATATAGCTGTTTTGACATGAAAGAGCAAGTTTCTTCTTTGTGCCATTTCATGTTGACTTAAATGAAGTTTAAAAGGGTAAACTCTTTATCCCCTGTCTTTGGAATAGGACTGAACTTCAGGATGTTCATGCTTTTCTTTTTGGTCAGTTGGTCTGCCAAGTCAAAATGCCCTTGACAGTGCTATGCTTCAGGAAACCTCAGATATAGTTGAACATACTGGAAGTCAGATTGATTAGGCTGATGAAAGCACTCTCTTCCCTTGACTTTGAGTTTCCCCCAAATAACTTTTGAATGTATAGCGATTTCACTTAAAAAAACCCCAAACCAAACCAACCAACCAACCAAAAACCAACAACACAAAACCCAAACCAAACAAACAAACCAAAACATACATAGAGGTCCACAGCATTTTATGACTTGTGGAATTCAAGTAATGTGCTCTCAACCTTTTAACATAAAACCAAATAACATTTGTTGAATTAAGGTTGAATGGAGTCAGCAAAGAGGGGCTGTCTGTGTGAACAGAACTCTAGACAAAGCCAGTGCACATTTTTATTTTGAAAAGCCTTCGAGTTGTCAACAGTCTTGAGTTAGCTTTTTATAACAAGTACAGTAGAAAATGAGGTGGCTAACATGATGCAGGACCATATAATGTTGTGCTATACTGACATCAGGTATGTTATTTAGATCGTTACTGGTACTACACTTTCGCTAGGTTTAGAGGAAAAATATTTATATAAATGCATTATTTGTGAAACTGGCAACCTAAAAGGTGGAAAGTGTTATTTGAGATGCTGCTTTTGCTGTTTACGCCATCTGCTTATTTCTTACATGGGCATAAAAATGGCAAACAAGACACGTGCAAAATCTTTAGTCTATATCATCTACACTTTCCTATTAATTTTCTCTATTATAAAATAAAACTTCTTTATTATCAAAAAGACATTTGAAACTTTTTCCTCATGTTTGAAGTGCTGAAATATCTGATGTGTTTTCCTTTATGTAAACCTCTATCATTAAACAGAAGTATTTTAATCATAAAACTCCATTTTGTTTCTTCCTTGGTACTAATTCTAAACTAGACATAATTTCCCTTTACTGTCATTAAACCAGAGATGAGAAATACTCTTTATATGATTGAAGAAGATTAGATTCACTGCCCTGTACTAGAACCAACTTATTGCAATGGCATGTCACACATTACTTGGAAAAAATAATTTTGAATGGCAAGTCTGTATGCTGTATTTATGTTTTCAAGAATAAAACAATAAAGTAATAGAATTATTCCCTTGTAATTCCAATATAACAACTGGGATTACTTTCCTAATCTAACTTTCAGCACAATCATTTTAAGACATATTAAAAGCTGTTATTTTTCTCTTCCTTTTACTGTATTCACACTCATTTCCAACTGTCCCATACTTCCTTATCTTCTGCATCAACACAAATCTGAAACTGTTTTTTGAATTACAGATAAAAATGTAAGAACTAAGAAAAGGTTCACTGCATTTACCCCCAAAGTTCTGGAGGAAAAATGAAGTTGAAAAACAACACAGATCTGAATATCTGAACAATAAATCCTATGTACCCTTCAGAGATTAAGAGGTCGTATTTTTGGTATTTTAGAGATCTAAAGGGTCTACAGAGAAATTCTCAGTCTTGTGCATTATATTCCTCTGCTATCCCCTCTTAATAGCATGACTCACTCAGCCTCAAATCCACACTGATCTTCCTTTTAGCACTGCCTATTTATTTCTCTCTCCAAAGTAAAAAGCACAGCAAATGTGTAGTTATGACTAGCTTCCAGTGCAACTGACTTTTAAGAAATGTTCTCTTAAGAAGGAGTAGATCTTCTGAAGAGAGAGGCGCTAAGGTTCAAAAGGCAGAATGGTATGGACTGAAACATGTAATGTTTCACTTCTTTCCTAAAATTCTTTGTTATTTTTTTATATATCATAAAACAACAGCTATCTAACCTAGAAGCATGTAGAAAGTGCCAGAGAAAGACAAAATATATCAGCCATGGCAACTGAGAAATGTTTAAGATTGCAGTCCTACAGCCCAGTTTCTAGATTTCCTCAGGAGAATCTTCATACCTGTGAGCTGTTCCAGTAGGTACCTGATTCCTCACCAGGCAATGGTACAGTCACTAACCTTGTCCTTTTCTGCCCTCACAACTACTTTTATCATTAGAGTAATCTACATCAGAGACATGCAAAAGACAAGAAAGAGGTCTCATATAGCTGGAAAGCTCAGTTCTATGCATCCAAGTTACTTATTTGAGAAACATTTAATCTCACTTATTCAAATTACCACAAATTTGGCACTGCATACACCATCACACATATACTTGCACCTCCAGATGAATACTCTGTCTGAATTAACATTTTAGATACTATTGTCTACTGGGAAGTTTTCAAGAAACTCTCCCTAAATCATTAATAATTTTGGAAAAAGAAGTGAGTGTGGTGTTAAATTCCTTAAAACATACATTTGTTAATACAAAACCATTTTTTTTTTGAGTTCTTTCTTCAGGAAAACATACCCTGAAACATTCAAACCTTATCCCAAGGGCAACAGCAAGGAACCAGTTCAATAATTCCAGAACCACTGAAAATATTTAACATCTACAAAAGGATCATTTCACATTTCTACAATAATCTCATTTTCCCAGGACCTCTGTTTTGCCATATTCCTATAAAAAACTTCAGAGTATGGCTAATAGGGATTAATTTTGCACAGATTTCCAACTTCCAAATGACATTTTCTTAGAGAAAAGAATGTCTGAGGAATGGGTATATGCTTGATATCAAAATATAATGATGATTTGTTTTCCTAACACTTGCTGTATAACATATGATAGCAGTGAATTAATCCATCCTCTTGATATTCATTTCATGGCAAGAATAAGAAACTTTACCATTTTCATCCCAGGCCTACCCTATTCTTGTCCTCAGTGTGCATTTCCATGACAATGACTATGATCATTGTGCATAATTACTCTGCTTTCTGTGATGTTACTCCCAAATTAGGTGTGAAAAATGTGAAAGGACAGATCTCAAATGGCAAAACTCTTATCAGTGAAGCAGAGTAGTCTACAGAATTAATAATTGACAGAACTGATAGCATGCTGCCATCGAACAGAAGCCTGGAATTAAAGGGCACTGCCTTCCTTTATAAACTGAGGAACTTTGCATGAAAACCACTTGTCAAATTAAAGACACATAGAATGAGACCTTGTTGGGGGTGTGTACAATTAAATGCAACATTAGTAAAACATGTTTTTCAAAATGAAAAGAAGTTCATGCATAATGACCACTAGAGAAATATTGCTAATTACTATTATTGTGACAGTCTCACTCAGGCTTTCTTTTTGTTTTGGTTTGTTTTGTTTTTGTTTTTTAATAAAAAAATATATGCCTGAGCTAATACGATTGATCTTTGCTGTAAATCAGGTCATAAGAATCATCACAACAAATGGAAAACAGAACAGTTGCTTTTGCATTCCACAAAGCTTTTGCAAAGATAAGCTTATTAATGATGTAAAGTACCCAGAGTAGAAAATTCTGATCATCAGAGGGAATTCTTTGAGGAAAAGGGGAGAAAAATCAGTAAGTACAGAGAAAGAAATGTCCTCAAACAAGGCATGCAGTTACATTTTGGCCACAAAGGATTGAAAGAAATTCTATTGATTGATCTCTGTAAATGTAGCATTAATAGACTGGTCAGAGGATGAAATGAAATGAAATACATAATGCTATCATAAGAACATAAAATTGAAAGGGACCATACCTTAGCTCACTGAATCCAGACCTCTGTTCTGGCATGAAATCATGTCTATAAATGCTCCCATAAAGACAAGCATACCTTACTTTGAAATCCCTTCAACTTTTTGTTTTCCCTCTTCCTATTAGTAGACTCTTTCAGAATCTCACTTATCCTTGTTTCCATTCTAAATTAACTCCTGGCCACCAAAACTTTTTTTTTTTCCCAAGTAAAATTTCAATCAACTTAAATAACTTTTCTCTTTTTATTGTGGTTTCTTCCGAGGTGTATTTATAGAATATTACATGCCCTCCTCTAGTATTTGTTTTATATTGTATTATATTTATAATTAAACAAACATATTTATTCTTCACTACCATCCTAACCATAGTATTTAATTATCTCTGCATAGTTATGTATATAAATTCATTCTTCTTGGCCAAAAGTAACCAGAACAGTAAACAGGTTAACATTTTTTTCGGCAATGTCTTCAATACCGTTTTATCCCCATCTTTTAATCTCAGCTTTTGCAACTTAGTATCATATTTACTTTCTTTACATATGGCATTTAACCAGATCTTTCTTTTTCTTCACCACTTAAAATAAACTGCTAGTGTGTAACAGATATTCATTATGTTGCTTTGTAAGAGCCTTATAACCTTGTAGTCCTGAGGTTTACTCTGTATTTCTATATCCAAATTATATTCATGACATCTAGCACTTTCCAAACAATGTTTAGTTTCTCCTGCATAGCTTTGCATCAGCAATATGTTTGCAAAATGTTTCTTCTCTTCCAAAATCGTTTATGAAAAGTTAATCAGTCTAAAGTGGGACTGGAAGGATATCTCCTCATTCCCTTACCTGTTTTAAAAGCTTCTCTTTCAACACAAAGCACTACCTCCATTTAGCAAGGTCCTTTCTCAGTTTATACTTCCTTCACATATCTCAACAATTTTTGGTATGCTGAAATACTTTCTATTTTACTAAGGCTGGCGTAACTGAATATTCTTTTTGTCTTTGTGTTAACAATATCTTAAATACAGTTGCTCCACTTGCTATTTTTAGTTCAGATGATACTGTTCAAATTTGAAAGCCCTCACTAACAGACATCTGTGATTTCAGAAGCTACTGGTTTCCTTGGATATTTTTCATACTCTACAATATAATATTCAGGATTGCCAAGATGAAGGCAAACTAAAATTCCTTTTCAGTATCCATTTTTCTTTACCCGTCATATTTCATGTCTTTCTCCATTTTTAGTAAGCAAATTAAGACTCATCTAGAATATGTAATAAATAAAGAAAAAACAAATCTATCATAATGCTGCAAGACAGTATCCAGGGGGAGAAAAACTCCTTCTGTCATATAGCATGCATTAAAGCTATATAGAGAGCTTTGTGTTATTATAATGCAAATTTAAAAAACAAGCTACACAGACAACATTACACAACCAGACTTCAGTTGGCCAGGCTTCAGTTAAACAACGTCAGCCTCGTCTTTATTGCTGGAGCTCACTCTATATATCAAAACATAAATGCAGGGCTTGTTCTCACAGACTTCTGAGGAACTCTAAGAAGTAACACCTTGTGCCTCTTTTTATGAAGAAAGTCACAGAGAATTTCCTTTTGGAGGAGACCTTTTCCACCCTATAGTCAGAGTGGAATAAATACCCTATGGAGATTAGACTGCATTTGTAATATTCCTTTAATCAGAACATAATAAAATTCTGGAATAGTCTGGAAAAGCCTTTAGCAGTGACCCCATGAATTTGGGGTTTTGGAAATTTATGTAACAAGATCAACTGCACTCACTCAGTGTTAATCTGAACTCAGAAGAGGAAATACCATATTTTAATTTCTTCACCTTATATACTTTTTTTCTTTACAATAAACACAGTATGTGCAGACAACTGTCAAGTTCACTGTGAATGTGTGTACCAATCCAAGTGGTGCCTCCCTTTAAAAAAGAAAGTGCCATCTAAGGAGATACTGGGTTTTCCTCTATCAATGCCATACTTCAGGGGATGGGAATATTTTGGGGGATGGGAAAAATAAAACCAAAACAAGAAGACAATGGCCTTACCTTTCCTACATACTGGGGATCTGGTCCCATGTGTTCTTCTAAAACAAAGAACTGATTCCACACCCATCCACGCTTGGGACGATGATGCACTTCTGTTTCGCCTTCTATGTGTTTGGTTTGATTTCTAGTCACCTTGATGGAGCCATGGTGAGCAGCTCCATAACATCTCTGTACAAAACAGAGACAAACTAGGACTGGGCAGATACAAGATGTACTTGTAATTTTCATTGTAAGATAAACTTCCTGTTCAGGTTTTCTTTTTCTTGTATTTTTCAGCTGTAATCCTTCAGTAAGTTCCCGAGACAGAAGTTGAAGCCTGGTTCAGAAATACAGTCCAAACTGGGTTTTTCTGCTTGTTCATTGTTTAGCTGCCCATTTGGGAAGGCTCAAATTATATTTACATTATGAAAAGCTGAGTGTAAAAATTGATATTTCTTCTGAGGTCTTCACAATAGAGTTCCACGGCCGACCATTTTCTATCTAATAGGAAAAGAAAAGAAAGCCACTTACTCATCACTAAAACCAGCAATTTTCAGGTTTCTGACCTTAGATTACACTCAAAGCTGTACTGACCAGTCAGTCAAAGACTATCATTGGAAAGAAATTTCAATCCTTCCTGTAAAAGCATTTCCTGATAGTTTATGTTAAAATACCTTTAAGACACAGCACAGCTCCTCCAAGATATGAAAACACTCACATCATTAAAACCTGGATGATTCAGGACGGTTCCTTTGGCCTTCACATCATATCATACAAATCATTGACATGGTCTGGCAGTAAAACAAAATCACTGCTACAGTGTCATCAGACAGTGATTGGTAAATCATTTCACATGGATTTTTGATGTTCTGTATGCCCCACAGATACTCATCTTGATGAAAAATACTTGTCTATGATGGATTTTGAAAGAAGGCCTCTAAAATGGGATTTGAGGATTTTGAGTCAATATTAGAGCAGGAATTTCAGTCTAAATATTTATTTTTTACACCTTTTACTTTACATAAATTCCAACCAATACATACAAGACCCTCCTAAAATTATGTCATACTGACCGAAAGTTCATGTTTAGGTGATCAGTATTATTCCCAGTGACAATATGTTCCTAGCCTCAGAAAAGAAATGTAAAGTTTTATACTACAGTAGTAAGATGTGAATGTATATTTGGAAAATGATGTAGTGCTTAAAGCAAAGTACCTTGAAAGGAGTAAAATAATTCTTCAACCTTAAAGAAACAGTTACCTTCGGGTAACTGTTTTTTCCACTTACCTGAAGATATCTAAGACCAGTCAGTCCCCCAGGAGTCTGAAAACATGCAACTAAATTTACGAAAATTTGAATCTTCCAATACTGATTTTGAGTATCATAAAGACATTACAAGCTATGCAAACAGAAACACAATGAAATTATTTCTAAGTTTCATAGGAACTCAACAGAGTAAAATGAAAATTTCTAAAGAACCAAACAAGAAATTAGAAATCAGATGGAAGAATACTGCATGGAAGGAACATTATTAGCTGCCTTTTGGCTGCAGATTTTTTGACCTTATGCTTCTTTCAAGTCCAAAATAATAATAGAAGCCCAAACCTTCTAGCTAGGAACAGTTTCTCATCAGCATAATGGAAGAATACTCCAAGACTGCTGCACATTACAAATGTTCAGAAAGCAAAATTTTTTGTTGCTAATACTCTGTTCAGGAGAGTGGCTTTTGCTGAAGTAAAGGAAGAACTCCAGTCTCTTGTGGTTGTGTGGGAGCTCAAAAAGAAACTCCGTACAGCATTTTCATCTGAGAAATTTGTAGACATTTAGTATTTCCCTGCCTCTTATTTCTAGAGCAATGTAATTTCCCCTTAAACCCTATGAAACCAAGACACTGTTCTCTTAAAATTCTCATATTCCATCTCAGAACAGGTAACATGAGGAATTATTATCTCCTTTAACTACAAATGCGATTTAATAGGATTTTTTTTTTCTTTTTACAGTGTTATAAGTTTAGCTAAGTAGGCCTAAATTTAGGCTTTAGAATTCAGACTAGGCCTGGAACTGTCGGCTGACTTGAGCTGGGCTGAGCCAGCTGACAGCTGACTTCTTCTAGCCAGTAGTATTCCATATCATATTCCAACAGGGTCTCAAAGTGTAAGAGCCTGTGTGGGAGTGGCTTGGTCAGTTCCTTCATAGCTGTAGTACCAGAAGGATGCATTGTGCCGTCCCAGGAGGGACGGGAGGTCCAAGCCCAGAGCACCACCTTACCACCTGTTATCTTGGGAAGTAAAATGTCTGTTCTTAATCTTTCTCTCTGCTTAAGTCTGTCTGTGGGGAATTCAGTTCTCTGGAATGACTTGTAGTTAAAATAGTGGGATTTGTGTTCACTGGGGAGTGGGAAGTTATTTCTTGTTATTTCTAACTTGTGCAAATGTGTATTATATTGTAGTTTGCTTTTAATTTTCTCTTTTCTGTATCAATATATTTATAGTTATTTTAAGTTTAAACCTAGTTTGAGGGGGTTTTTCCTTTTCTCTCTTTTCTCAATTGGGAAGGGGAGGGAGACTGATTCTGTGTTGGGCAGTTGGCATTTTGCCAGCTGAACACAAGACATACAGTTAAATACTGTATGGAATTTAAGTTATACCAGGGACAGAATCCAACCATTCTGGGACATTTGTTTCTGACTATATACTCTTCTTTCTTGGTTTCCTTGCCTTTCCCCATTCTTTCCTGATTCTGGCTAGAAATCAGTTTTTGGCCTGAGGCATGCAATTTCCTTCTACAGATTTGAATAAATATACTTTGTTATTTATATACTCAGCTTAGTGATTTAAATAGATTAATCATTGTTTTATTTCAGATGTACATTAAAATTAAGTAGTACCTCACAAAATGTTAAGGCTGTAGTTTTATCCACTCAAGTATTATTTTTCTTTCCTTTGTTTCAATCTTGAGAAATGCCTGGGAGCCATTCATAATACTATAAGCAGTGCATATAAGTTAAAAATGGTATATAAAGTGCATTGAGATTTCTCAGAATGGCACATTTAAAATGTATTTTTATCATTACTACTAAACTTTCTTTTATAAAAATTGTGGGGATGGTTGTGATGAAAAATTCTTGCCTTATAAAAAAGTATAAATGCAGAAGATACCAACAAATCAATATTTACTATACACAATTTTTTTCTCCCCCTCTCAGAAATCATTCATAGGAAAAAAAAAGAAAAAAAAAACAACAACAAAAAAACAACCAAGATGGTTATGTTATATGTTATACTACAGTCTGGCTCATATATGACTTAGAAAAAATAAGAGAAAAAAAAAACAACAGCAAAATATGAAGGGCTTCTTCACCTCATAAAATATCTAATCTTCTCAGCATCAACATTAACTAGGAGGCACTAAATTTAAATTTTGTCAAAACCACTATTTTGTTTAACTCAATTTAGAAATTAACTCTTAAACACCTGACCCCAAAATTAAAGTCTTAAAATCCTTTACTCTGAACAATAGGAAAGACATATTAAAATGACATCTACTTCCTGTTATAATCATACTTAGAAGCTCAGCCCTCAACTGTTCCTGAATGGTATGTGAAGACTGGAGAATAATTGCCATGCTAAGATAAATTCAACAATTAAAAGTGAGAGAATTTTTAGTGAAGCTTCTTTGAAGTGTTATAGCTCTGGTAAACATCTTTCAAACCAAAGCCTAGCTAATGTTTAGTCCAAAGATCCTCATTCTTACTTACTCAGCACTCTCCTACTAAAGGTCTAGTACCAATATTCATTAACAATCTGACCCTCACCCTCCCCTACTCTCACTCTCCACCACAGAAACCTCAAATCTACTTTGAAGACATCAGACCAGAGTGGCTTACAGGGGGAAGTTCAGATGGAAATACCTTGAATAATTAACAGAGAAGAGGCAGTAAAGCGTGAATAGACAAACTTGAACTGTGACCAATGGGAAAAAAAACATAAAAACCCCCTCCCTGAACTTTTTGAGATCCCTTGAATTGTTGCCTTAAGCTAATACACTGAGATGCTGCCTGCTCATTGCTCTTGCCTGCAGCTTCAGACTAAGTGTCCTGATTTATGGTTTGTGTTATAAAGATGCATGCAACTGCAGAACAGACTTGTGTTATTGCTGTCTCCTGGGAGCCCTCATGAAAATGAGTTGTGTATCTCAACAGACTGTCAGACTGAGTTAAAATTAAAATAAATAATTAAATAAGATGAGGTGGGAAAGTTCCACCAGCATTGCTGGAAATCATTACAGCACAGTAGTTACTGCTTAGTGTGGCAGTAAGAGTATAATGAATTTCTGGGAAATCAATATAAGCAATGTTGCAAAATGTATATGCTTCACCATCATGAGACACAAATCCTTCCTGGGGATTTATCCTTTATCTCAGTGTCCCCTATCTGCCATAATCAAATTGACCTATATTTGAATTCATCTGAATGACTGAGTTTTGCAAATGCACATTCAGCACAGCTCTACACATCTTTTGTCACAACCCTTGGGGACCTTTTGCAGCTCCACAGCAACAGATGACAAATAGTTATTGAATTCGTAAGAAATTGAATTGCTCATGTACTTTTTGACTCCTCCTTCTGTGTTCTGCCCTCTAAACCACCTCCCTATCAAAACAAATTCTTTGATTATCAAAATCTGAACAGCTTCAAATCAATCTCATTCTTCATATATAAGTAATCAGGCAGGAAAATCTTACTTCTGGTATTGCCTGTGCTTATAGTTGATTGCCGATGCTATATCATTCAGTACTGCAGAAACACTGGTGTATTGACCTGGAGACCAAAGATAGAATAATGGGCTACTATCAGAAAGGAAAATTGGATGTGACCTTTTGTTATATCCTTCAAATAAGAGTTTAATAGATTGCCATGAGAATATACAGTACTTCTGAAGATCTCAAGTAACTGGCAGAAAAGAAGTGGCATTTCCAGGTAGATGAAGGGAAATGGTTTGACTATAGTTGACCTCTAGTCTCTATTCCCAAGGCTGGTAGAGCTCAGCTAGGGACATGATAAACTGAAGCACCAAGTTTTTCTCAGCCTATGTAACAGAGGCACAATATGTAATTGTCTGTGCTGTCTAACATACAGTGTCTTCTACACATGATAGTGAACCTGACAGAAGTAGTGGCAAAAATGCTGTGGAAAGCATTTTAAAACTGTGTTACATGTTGTCTTGCCCCTTTGTTGTAGTTAGTTGAAGCTATGTGTATGAGACTGAAAACTAGAAACAAAGTAATTAAAGAAAATAAAAATTCTTGAAACAATGTAATAGGAATTTCAATAACCACCAATGTTTCCACACTATAGATCTATATTGACAGATCTAGAAAGGGGAAACTGGACTACTTTGCATTGGATATCACTCCTCTCACCTCTTTAAGGCAGCAAATCTAGCTGATGGCTGTACAGTGTCATGGAGTGTCATTTCTTGCATTTCTCTTTACAAATAAATAATGACAAACACACACACACACAACCCAAAATCAAACAAAAGAATAGACAAAAAACCCACACACAAAACAAACCACCAAAAAACCAACCCCAAAACAAAACAAAGAAACCTTCATGAAAACTAAAGATTGTTCTTTCACATAAGGTAACAGAAATTCTGTTGTGGGGAAAAAGGTGGTGACAGGGAAATCGAACTGACAAGCAATCAGACACTATAAAAAGATTTTAAAAAAAATCAAAAAATAGAAAAAAGATACAACAAAAGAATCACTGGAAAACAAATCAAGACAGAGAAGCAGAATGGAAAGTTCAAGTGGAAACAGCTGAAGCTGTGAAAGCTAATACATGCAGCTATCAGAGATAACATAAAAAATCCAGCAGTATAATTTCTATGAAATGTGAGAAATCTAGTTAATACAGTTTAAGAGCAAGATGGTTAAATAAAGAAAATATGAAGTGGAAACAAAAATCATGGAACAAAGTTCCACATAAAATATGTTTCTGGGAATTGGTATGCTGAAATTGCCCAGGGAACTACAAACCTGGTATATTTTCTCCTATGATTTTTACCTTCTGTATCCGAAACCCTCTACTTCTAACTTCCATTTTTTCACATACAACTCACAGATCAAGCCAACTGCTGATACATTCGATATCAAAAAATAAAAAAAAATATACCATATAAAGTAATAAACAGCATAAGGACAGCTGTAGAGATTTAATGATTACAGGTTGTTATGCAGTATGCACAAAAAGCTGTGATATTATTAGATTCAATTTACAATCAGAGAAATACATTATGTAAAATTAATTACTTAGATGAGTACATCACTCTTGCTGACACTGATGAAACGAAAATTAAGAAAAGGAAAAGAAATGCCCTCCTTTTTCATTTCTTCTTCCCCTATTCCTCCTACCAAAAAAAGGAAGAGTTATACCAGAAGCCCAGAAAGAAACAAAAAACAGCAGCTGTATCCAGGAATACTAAGGAAATGGAAATCATATATTTTGGGGCATTCTAAAACAGAAAAAAACAAAACACTAGAAAAATCTTTCACATGGGAATGCAAGCTAGCTTGTCCTCTGGGAAGGAACTTGTATTACATAACACAAAGAAAATTTGATAGCACAGATGTGGGTTTTACATGCCCTAATGTTGCAATTAGATACCCAAAAATAGTCACTGTGCAGGAAAAAGTAAATTTTTCTCCCCATTTGAGTTTTTAAAGGTAAGAGTAGCATTTTAGCTGCCAAGTTAGCATTAAGTAATTTTAAATTATTTCAGATAGTGAAGCATGATGAATTTTTCAACAGCATCCTGACTGACATGCATACATCAAACAATCTCCACTTTTCAGACTCCATTCCTCCTACTGTCTTGGGGCTTCACAGAAACAATGTCAGAAGCCTCCATTAACTCTACAGGTTGCAACACCTAAGATTTCTTCCTAAGTGTTCACAATCCAGGGTATTTTCTAAAGTCTAAGACTGCCTCTTTTTCTCTTTCCAGTTCTTCTTCCATTTGAGGCAGATGTTATTTTCAAATATTGCTTTTACCCTCAGTGATATATTTCATGATGTTTATTGCTGTATTTTTCTTAAATAACATTTCTTGCTCAATTCCATAAAATTTCAGTAGGTTCTAAGTCACAGAAACCAAAGTACTATTATTGTTCTGTGAAGATCACAGAAAATACACCTTAGCCATCTTTTTGGATTAACAATTGTTGAATATGTAAGTAGTTTTTACTTTTTTCAATAGCTTTCAGAGGCCTAATTGAAAGCTAGTGGGTTTGTTCACATTTGCATTATAAGTTTGATTTTAGCCAGTTTGTACCTAAACCTTCAACACAGCACAAGTATGGACTGTTCTATATGTCTAGTACAACAAATTAGTCCTATCTTTTCCTTATCTTCTTCATTTTTCAGTCTCATCATATTAACATGTTGAACTTTCTAGTTTGGGTTTGGGTTTGGTTTTTTGTGGTTTGTTGTTGTTGTTGTTGTTTTAATATTCTATTGATAGAATAAATAGAATTTAAGATGGTATTAAAAAAAAAAAATCAAAAATTTGCTTTAAAATCCTAGCCAGCCGCAGCCCTAGCAATTAACCAGCATTGGTTTGATTCATGTTCTAGATCAAAGTTCATTTTCTTTACTTTGCTTTTATCTCCACTATTAGATATACTGTTCAGAGTCCTGATGGTTAGCTTTATAAGCATTAAAAAGTTACTTTGTTGGCTGGAATAGATTGTATCATTTCAAACTGGGGTCACAAAACAGCATAGACATGGTATGAAAAAGAGCTTTTGAGACCTTATAACTATCTACAGCTTCCTCATAAGGGAGAGGAGGGACAGGCACTGATCTCTTCTCTCTGGTGACCAGTGATAGGATGCAAGCAATAGCGTGAAGTTGTCTCAGGCAATGTTTAGGTTGGATATTAGGAGAAGGATCTTCACCAAAAGGGTGGTTGGGCACTGGAACAGGCTCCTCAGGGAAGTGGTCACAGCACCAAGCCTTACAGAGTTCAAGGAGTGTCTGGACAACACTCTCAGGAACATGGTGTGATTCATGGGGCTGTCCTGTGCAGGGCAAGGACTTGGACTTCAATGATCCTTGTGGGTCCCTTCCAACTCATGATACTTTGTGATTCTATAATTCTACAATTATAGGAGAGGTGTCAAATAGAGTGTCAAAATTACTGTGTGCCAGCCTCATAAAATAGCAGCTTTAATAGGAGTTCAAGGAATTTATAAAAATCAATGTGGACTGGTGATCAAGGTACTCTCTTCTGGTACTGTGCATAGCTTATCACTAAACACAAGTTTTAATGGATTTCTTAATGGATAGCATCAAGTGAAGCTCCACACAGAGAGTAAAAAGTAGCCACACTACAGCTAGGCACCTAATCCAGCCCCTTGTATGGCAAAGGAGATTCATACCAAATGGCCCAAATAAAGGATTCTAGGTACACTGATTCCCAAGATGATACAAAAATAAGAAAACCTCTAACTATTCAAAGAATGGTTTGACTTTAATCAACAACAACAATAAAATTGAAAAAAAAAATGGGCCCAGATCTAGTAATTTATATACAAAAATATTCAATTTTATGAACAAACCATCAATGGTCCATAGCAAAACCCTATCAGCCCTTGAAATTCCTCTCTGAAGAGGAGGTATCATTGCCAGACTACAAAGAGATGAGTCACATAAGACCCTCACCTGCATTGTTATGCTGAAAATATATTAGAACTACTATGCAATTCAAGTTTCATTGTCATAACAGAATTTTTAAAAGTGTATATAATTGATGCTTCAGTTAGATGATGTGCAAGATGATCTGTGATCTGCTATGCTGCCTTTAGCCATAAATGTCTCCAATCAGTGATTAACTGTAGAGATGATTTAAGACTCTTTGATTTTTGAAAAAAAACCCAAACATTGAAGATGGTTATTAAAAGGCAGTCATATTCATAAATAGGTACAGGAACCTATTAAATACTACAAAGTATTGGATTTGTTACCCTGTTGACCAAAGGCATTTTATGAAACAGAGTGCAAATGAGTTAAGAAACATGATCTTTCTTGAACAAAGGGGGATCTGCAAAGCTTGCAAACAAGACTGAAAAAGTATGTAGTCTGAAAACAGCATGGCCAATTAATGCTACAATGAACAGGTAGTGAAAACATGACATTAAAACAAAATTAAAGGATTCAGTACCAGGCTTCTGCTGGCATACAAAACTATTTTGTTTATGAAAAGCAGGGACATAAAACTACAGGATAAAAGAAATTATCTGCCATAAATGGCAAAGAAAGAAATATTTTTGCAACTATATTCATATGATTTGCACAGAGAGTGACTGTCAGAAGCACAACACAGTACAAACAAAATTAGTCAGATAAAATCCAACCACTGTTTCTGTAACTATATTTGCAAACACACTCATGCTAGCCATTACCTGCTGTGAAAGGAACAACTGTGAAACAGAGAGATGATTCATTATTCTGACTCACATCTTTCTCTTTTCCTCAACCAGGGACCAATTCATCTACATTTGTATCTGGGGTCCATGTAGCTAGTCAAGGATAATACAGACATTCAGGACAGTGCAAGGGTCCTTTTATATTCCCAAAGCAGCAGAGGCTTTTCTTCAGTGCTATTTCACTTCCTAAGGAACTTGCTAGCAGAATAAAGATTTCAGTGATTTCTTGAGTCATTCCTGACATATATTAAGGTCAGGTCATCCAATCAGGGAACAAAGCAAATACATGAGACTCTGATGAGCAATTACCCAGTTTAAACAGAAAGTACTTGCAACAGCCCACTTGTGTATAATCCACAGGCACTGTTTGTCCTAACAAATTTTTTCTCAAATATGAATAGGAAGAGCTTCTCTGAGCAGTATGATAGCACCCCAAATGACTAGTAAAAAGTAAAGAAAGGGTGTAATGTGGACATTGGAGACTTCAGAAATAGTTAAAGACATTTGCCTACCATACTCTGCTAGCAGTTCAGCACTGTACATGAAATTCCTTAAAATCATGTACACTATTAATTATATTATTTTTACAGGATTTTTAACAATACATAATATACAGTATTTAGATATTCATTGGGTTTCTAGGCTGGATACAACTGTTTAGCTGCAGAGAAATTAGTGGAAAAGAAGATGCATGCACTGGCCCAGGGTTAGGCTAACTGATCAGGTCATCAGAAAACATATGACAAAACTTGGTGGACACAACAGACAACAATGTAGAAGTTAGAAGGCACAATGGCTCAATTTCACAGAGACCTATGAGAAAAGCAGCTGAACACAAATGGTTCCAGCAGTGCGTGGGAGCTCTTTTGGAGAGTCAAGTCTTTCAAGGTCTACACTGCCAAGATAACCATCTAAGTAATACTCTTTGAAGTTGATCCTACCTGAATAACGCTACCAAAAATACTGAGTTTGGATGTACTTGTCAAAAAACTAACACAGATAAGGAAAAGGTAATTATCAGCAATGATCATTTGGGAGGGGACCAAAAGATGGTAAAATGGAAAAATCTGAAAGAAGAAAGATAAAAGACAGAAAATCATGTGATCAATGTTATTTGGAGACCTATAGAGAACAGACCAGTCCCTGAACACTATCATTTGGAGCAGAACAATAACCACGAGTTTTGAACTGTGTGTTTGACTTGCTTCTGCAATCAGAGTGGCAGGGCATGTCTTGCCTGAAGTTGCAGGAGGCCTGTCAGCTGTTCTCCTTAGAATGATGGAGAAACCACCTAATAGCTTTTCCATCTTATGTCTCCTATAACATACACCTGCTGTTCTCACTGAATTTTCAACCTCCATAGATTCTGTTACAGTCCTGTAAGCCTAGATTAATTTACAAATATATTCAATGAGGCCTGTAATTAATTTGTACCAGTTCAGTTTATCCCTACTTCCCATTTCACAGGTGTACTAATATAAGCAAATTTTGCACCTGTTGGATGAGGTCATTCCTTGGATCTATACCCTTCAGTTCAAATAAAAATATGCATCATGGAAGTCACAAGAATCTCAATAAAAGAAAATCATCTTTACAAGTAAAACTATCACATGGCAATCCAATATTGAAGAAAATTAGTAATTCGAAATGACACAAAGGTGCGTGAAAACTCTGTTCTATGGTCACTGTGAGAATTTCTCTTGTTTAGCTATAGAAATAGCATAAGAGAAAAAGAGGCATCCATATATGCTAATTCTAAATTTGAGATCTGTATTTAAAAATATGTCTTTACACATCACACTTTAACACTCATCTCCCTAAATCTTTGATTTCACCTGTAACACTACTTCACCCAAACATACTATAATCACTGTCAACCACACAAGCCTTGCTGCATGGTGTTTTTCTACCATTTCCCTGAAAATGGGAAACTCTGACTTTAAAGAAAAGGCAACTAATTCAGTTCTTTGCTGCTAAGGTTTCTGTGGTTTTAAAGTTATTTTTTTCTAATTAAACACTAGAATCTATAGCTACAAGAAGATCAAAGACATTTTTTTTCATTTAAAAATACTCTGACTTCTGAAGGCTGTGTAAACATACACATACACAAACCCCCTCCATGTAGATATGTATATGTGTGTGTGTGTACTTACGTGAACAAAATTTTTACAGGCTCTCATCTCTCCATAGTTACACTGGTCTGTATAATTTCTAATTAAATTTTTCCTTTTTAATTAATTTTTGCTCACTTTCCCATTTCCATTGCTCTAAGTTATGGAAAAACACCAAAATGGAATGAAACAAAACAAAACCCTGTAACAAAATATCCCCAATAATTAAAAACTTTTTATAGGCACAATTAATAAATTTCAGTTCAAGAACTGAACTGAAACTTCTTGAATCTTCATAATCTGAATATGAGGAAGAACTTCTTTCGTGTGCAAGTGACTGTGCGCTGGAACAGATTGCCCAGACAGGTTTTGGAGTCTCCCTCACTGCAGATATTAAAGAAGCATCTGGATGCAATCCTGTGTCATGTTCTCTAGAATGACCCTATTTGAGCAGTGAGATTGGACCAGGTGACCTGCTGTGGTCCATTCCCACCTGACCCATTCTGTGATTCTGTAATCTTGCATTTTTGTTCTAGCAGAAAGTAAAAATACTCTTATATGCATGCTTAGTTGCATTGTATATGTATAATCATATTTTTTTCCTTCTATAGGGGAGGGAAGCAGGTACGTGATGAATGGAATGGTTTTTTCTCTCTTAAGAAGCTTTGCATCCCATAGCAGATAATTGTAAAAGAGGCAAAAATATCCATAAAATAACACTGTAATTGGTAAATAACTATGTCTAGTTACCAGTGGAAGTCCGTACTGACAAGAGGAAGACAGTGAAATGTTCTTCCATTGTTCAGATTATCTGATACCTTGTTTTTTTCCAACATTTATGCATATTTATTACTACTTTCATTCTCAGGAATGCAAAAGAACAGCAGAACAAAACAAAATTTCCAAGTGTTTCAATTCTGATGCATATATTGCTATCTTTGAACATATAATATTTGTTACAGTCATTCATGAATATCAGCATATTAAAGTAATTTTTAAGAAATTAATTTTGAGCAAACACTAAACCACACAAAGTTATGTTCATTCTCACTTATTTCTTCAGAACAGAAAGACATATTTCCATGCTTTTATTTCAGATTTTTCTTTACTGTTCTTCCTAAGTTTCTTTTCTGAGGGAGAGCCTATTCTTTGTTCCAGCCAAGGTAGTCTTTTATAACTTTTATGTTACTCCTCCATTTTTTATTACTTTTTCTAGATATAAATCACCCAGTATTCTTCCTTGGATAGTTCTCCATTATTCTAGAAATGTGAGTGTACCTGATATTTAGTTTAAACTGAATTTTAACCTCATTAATAGTCTTAAGACTAATTTAATTTATACAGAGAACAATATTCACGTACTAGTTTGCTTTAAGATTTAAATAGCAAACTGTGTTGAATACACAAATATCACTGAATTGCCACAGGCTTTATATATGCAACTTTACTGCATTCTTGCGAAAATTTTAGCTTTCATTCTTCTCCTAGCAAATTCCCAGGAACAGATAAACAGATAGATAAACTGAGATTTAGTGTTCAAGGCATAACACCAGCAAATCCTCAGAAACAGAAGGGGAAGGAGAATCAAGGTTAATCAGTAGGATCACGTCTTACGTTCTGATTGTGCAAACAAAAAAAGACTTACTTAACTTTAGGCCTATTAATGAAAAGCTCATTCACATTAATTGGATTGTCTGACAAAAGCTAAGCTTAAAACTGAACTTTTTAAAGATCATGTCATTGGTGCTTTAAGGGTGCTGGAAGATTAGTTTTTGTAGAAAAATAACATATATTTAAATGCTCTAGAAGAACTCAAGAATATAGCATTCAAATTTCAAAATATGTTTGTCTTCCACTATCACATTAATAATAGCCTGACAAATGCTGTCAAATTGTTTTGATGTTGTTCATAAATAAGCAGCATGGTATGTCATGCTAAACTTTATACTGTGGTTTGAAGATCTTCAAGAAATCATTCCCAGTGTGTTTAACGGGAAAAAAAAAACTGGATTCTTTGCACCCAGAGGAAGCCTCAGACTATAGCTTACATGTTTTATGGAGCTTAAATTTGTTTCTGTAAGTGAGCAAGATAAGGGTTTTGCACTCATTGAGCATCATAAAAGAGCACCAAAGTCAGAACTGAAGGGGCAGCAAAATTACACTCTCACTTTAAGAGGGAAAGTATTTCATAGCAAAGATCACTTTCTGAACAAGAACTCATTTTGAGCCTTATTTGGCAGTGCCTACAACTTCACTGTTCCCAGAGCACTCTACTCAAGCAAGTAATGAAAAATGGTAGACTAAGGTACCTATATAAACAGGAAAACTATCTTTGGACAAGTTATAATAAGTTATATCCTACGTATGAAAGTAGTGATTCCACTGAGTTACTACAGAGAGTATAATTTAATGAGTAATAGAACAATGCAAAAGAAATTTAAAAGTGCAACAGCTTCCAGGGTTTGGTGTGGTTTATTTGTTTTGTTTTGTTTTTTTGTTTTGTTTTGTTGTTGTTGTTGTTTGGGTTTTTTTGTTCAATGAGGCCTGGAATATATATTATAAAAACAACCAAGAAAAATAATAGCTAAAATTGTTTACATATAATGTCATCTGTAACCTGCTACTTTTGATTACAGTAAGTTTTTTCACTCTTAAGTACACATATATTTACACATATTCTAGCACAGCTCTACTTAATAGATATGGATTGGGACATTTATGAGGCTACTAGGAAAACCTCATCCCCTTTTGCGAATTAAAAGGACACAGTTATCAAAACAAACTTCCAGAAGCTTCAGCAGAAAACAGAACAGCATTATTAAAAAAAACACACAAAAAAACCAAAACAAAAACAACCCAACAAAAACAAACAACTAACCATAGTGATTAGAAAAGCTTAAAAAGCTAATAAAAGTTCATAATCCTGATCTGATACAGATATATTAGCATTAAGAAAGCTTTAGGCTTCTTTCTTCTTCATAGAGAAATTCTTTGCACAGGAGGCTAAAGTAACTTAGCAAACAGGAGGCTAAGGGGCTGCTCTGACAGACCTGTCATGAAGCTAATTTTTAACCCCCAGCTAACGGCTGATGGAATAAGAGTTTACACAGCAACAATGTTCTGTTCCAAACCCCATCCCATACTGAAGAAACAGCAGTGCAATATTTTGTTCATTTGTTTTCTGAGGCGATGATTCTTTTAAAGGAGCAGAACAAAGATGGGGGGGGTTTCATGATTATGAAGTCACCTCCAACCCATCATCATCATGCAGCTTGCTGTAATTTAAAAAATTGAACATTAGTTTTCTTTCTAAAACTCTGAATTGTGATGTGCTGATGCTATTTGGTTTATACACATCCTGAGACTGAACAGAGCCTGCAAAAGATACTTATGTCAGATTTAAGCAACACAGACTGGTGTTTAACACTTAGGCACGTCCCTTGCATAAAGATGAGAGGCTCTGATATGATTATTGCAATAGTGCAGGTTTGTTACGCGTAAAAAGGTAAAAAGACCTTGAAAAGATACATACAGAGAAGAAAGTATCCAGTAAAGAATATCACGTTCAGTGCTTAATCCAAAGGTAATGAAAACAAAAAATATTATTGCAGAATTAACACAATTATGAATCAACACTGATGACTTCATAGAGTAATAATATTTTACAGTATTTACTCTAAGTAAAAGAAAGCAAAAAAAGACACTCAACTGTTATACTATTTCAAAGTTAAATAACCTCTTTTGCAATCTAGAAAACCTTCTGGCATAAAGCATGGAATTTATAAAATAGAAAGGTCTAAGTTTTATAGATTATATTAGCTTTTGTAACAATTTACCTAATGCAATTTACAACATTTTTTATGAAACCAGATATTCTTCACTTCAGTTAACTCTATCATTAAAGAGGAAATAATAAAAAAGTGTTTCAATAGTAGATTGCACTGTAAACATTACTCTTGGAAAACACTGGGGGAAAGGAGAATTATTCATTAAACTGCAGTCTTACTTTCTAAAAATGTTTTCACAATCAATTGTCTGGACCAGTTTGGACTCCAATCTTTAAACTAACAAAAAGTATGTTATAGGGTAATTTTTTATATTTTATATTTCAAAATATGAGTTTACATTTTATTTAGAAACCCACAAGAAACAGTTGAATTACATAAGGTATATATAACAAAAAAGAAAAGGGCGGGGGGGGAGAAAGAAAAGAAGAGGAAAAATGTAACGAGGAACACAAAATGCTTCTAAACATAACTACTTGATGCTTGTATTTCTAGTTACTCTATTTGTAAATGGGGAATACATATCAGAGAAATTACTTTTTGTGAACAGCATCTCCCAAGCTCTGACAGCAAAGAACTGAGTTTGGGCTGCACAATATGATATCTGCCTGCATTGTGCTCAGACACCACATGTACAGTGATACATGTGTAAGCTAATTTTCCTAGAATTTATTTATCTACTGTATACCAGGAATATTGACAGTGACATCTCCCTCTGTAAAAAGAGGTCAAGAACAGACCAACACATTATCAAGAGGCAGAGTTCAACCCTTTCAGCATGTATTCAAACAAATGTCTGAGAAACATGGCCTGCCATGAGGATACAAGAGTTTTAATGCACAAATAAGGGAATTTGGTATGTAATTTACTCATTTAAAACATGATTATTAAAGGATAAATATATATTATATATACACTGTAAGATGCACTTGCATACACTTTGGATAGTAAATTATTCAAATATGCACTCTTCATAGCCTACTAAAAGTAACAACTTATTTTAGCCAATAGATAAAAACAGATGCAAAGCATTGGTATGTCTCAATAATATTAAGTCCATAACACTACTTAGCCCTACTGGCTCCTAGCAAATATCCTATTAATTTTTGCCATGTTCTTTAGGTCTTTTGCCTTACACACAGGAAATAAAAATAATCCACTCCTAAACATAAAAATCTTGTGTATTGTTGTGCATTCCCCCCCCTCTTTCATCTTCTACCCTTTATTACTTTTATTATGTGAACTGTATCTAATAAAAATCATATTCCTTTTATGCAATTAGGTTATATATATACCCTCTCTTATTCTAAACACAAGAATTCTAAATACAGGGAAAATCTCTCTACATTTCTAAAAAAATGTATCCACTTTCTTCTAGATATTTATCTTCTATTGATAGAAAGATAAAAGAAAAATAACTTCTTCATAACTAATAATTTAGAATAAAGAAGTAATAGACAGATGGAGCTCCATCTCATGTACTGCAGCTGCTTTTAGCAATAGCATTATGAAACTAATGCATCAGAGACCACACTTTTTTCTAATTCATTTTTTACTGCATTTTCACCAGGGAGCAAGGAAATGGGACTCCAGGCAAGCTGACTACACACACTAGTAGTAAGACACAGCCCACAAAGACATCAATCCTTTGATATGTACAAAAATAAATTACTGAAAGCAAACAATTTCTGAGAAATTTGTACTTCTACCTATTTCAACACTCAGCCATAAATCCAATATGTCAAAAATTTATGTGTCAGAATAACATCAACCACCAGAATAACATCAACACACAAAAACAACAGCTCTTCTTAGCTCTTCTTCCTTTATTAGTGTTTCTTAAATAAACTTAGTGACAGCTATGTACTACTGATGTCAATGTACTCCTACTCTGCACTATTACTAACCATCAGAACAACAGTTCATCACTGACTGAACACTCTCAGTAATCATGAATCTTCTCATATGCACAGAAAAGGGCCTGGATAGCTAATGTCAAAGTAATCAGTCTTTATCCCTGTCATAAAGTCGCTCATACGTGTTGAAGTTGTCCAGAAAAACAGTCTTTCAGGAAATACTAGAGAAAACATCCTACATACTACAGTACTACCTTCCCATCTCTTCAATTAAAATCTTTAATAAGAGAGTGATTAGTGCCAAATGTGTAGAAAAACCCTTAGGTAGCAACCCTTCTAATCTTGCTGTAATAGTGAAGATCTGTAACAGTAACCTAAATTCAGAATCTCTATTTCTGAATATAAGACCATAAGCTATCTTATTGCTCCCAAAATTCAGGTAAAGGGTTTGTAAGTTTTCTAATCTTCATAATTCTTTCCAACATTTTACTCAAAGCTTTTGGTTTTACTTCTATGACACTTGCAATTCAATTACTGCTGTCTACCACACAGCCTTGACATTGATTACTAGCATGTTCCTGCAGCTACATCCCCATGGCAACTTATTTTCAAATAACTTTTCAAGCCATATTTCTACCAACCACAGAAGATGTCTTATCATAGTCATTCCGAGAATATGTAATATTTATTAAAAAACCTCCAAACCACCTAATCTTTCATTACAGTCCCACAACCCTTCTAGTTTGTGTAATTTATCAATTTTTTCACTTTTTCAGTTCCTTCCTTCCTTTCTAGCAAACCAGTATTCATTACTCAGGAGTTGAAGTTAGCTTCTATCCAAAACCCACAGAGATGGCAGAAGGAGGTGTGCAGTCCCTCAGAGACAGAAGTTTTGAATCTAAATTTTGTGAATAGAAGAAGGTTTTGGCTAGGGTAGACAGATGATTTTCTCTGACGCTCCAAAGCTATTGAAATTTGTGGTCCACTTCCCCTAGCTTTCTTCTCATTTCCTGCCATCTCACTTCAATTTAGCTTACGCAATAGACAGAAAAGGACCATCAGACACAGAACCACAAAGGAGAAAGGGAACACAGCTGAGAGCCGTACATCGACTAGCAATGAACAAGCAAATTGATTTAACTGGGTCCAATCTGAATGCTAGGTACATCCACACAAACAAAGGACTCCATGCTCCTTGCAGCTAGTCCTATTGCACTAAAATATGATACTGTTTGCTTCCCAATCCTGCTGTTTGCTGCTCTAAAAGGATCAATAATCTGTGTATTCAAAAAGATGCAGAGAGCAGTTTGTCCCAGTGTCAGGGAGGTCTTATGGCATTCTCCTACCCTGCACTTGTGAATGAACAAATGATACCACAGTGTATTAAAGCCATGTTCATAATTCCTAAACTGAGCAAAGTACAACCTCAGCTTCTTTAATATTTTCAAATGTAAGAAGAGCAAAAATGTCATTTTAAACTAACTTGTTGAAGTAGCGAAGTTTCTAAAGTATTGTATATTAAGTGTAGAGTTTAAATATTTTTCTTGTATGACTGTCCTCAACTAACAGCTTAAGTGCTTAATACACTTGTAAATATGTCTAAACACTTCTAAGTCTGAGGTTCATACTTTAGTGTTCCAGCTTAGCTTCTCACATCCAAATCTATCCTGTAAAATTCATGATTATAATAGTACTTTCTGCTACAGAGATATTTTCTCCTGAGGAGAAATTGAAAGTGGTTAACACCTGCATTTTGAAAATGAAATTTTAATTTGACATGAATCAAAAAAGCATTAGAATTAACAGACAAGCATGCTGCAAACAAAGCTGACAGTCATCTTTAGTACAAAAACAGAGCAGGGTTTTTAATAACATGCAAATACAGCTGACAGGCATGTCTTTATTCAATTAGTTCCTAGTTTCCAAGGGCAGAGCTGTGTGCACACATCCAAACTGCAAATTCTAATTTTAGAGATTTTCTATATTGAATACTTAAAGCTACTTAGTATCCGAACCAATTTAACAGAATTTCACTTAAGGTACTTTCCAGTTTTGACTTTCAATAATTTCCATTGTATACCTCAACACTGCTCATAATCTGATCCATAAGACAAGATCCAAGCAGATCCCTTGGCTTTCTTTTTGAAGTATTTCAGAACAGTTATACTTCTGCGTGTGCACATTTTTGTATGCCTCTCAGTATTATAAAAGTTTCAGACCAATCCATCTGTGTATCCTACTTACTTCTGTGGCTAAAATAGCAGGTATAATAGGCACTTACTGTTCAGTGGTTACAGGGCACTTCTCCACTCCTCCTTTTCCAAATGACTTGGCAAATCAAATCTATTGCCTCTTTAGCTGCTGAGAAACAAAAACAAAAGTTCCACAGACATCAGAACTGAAGGAAATGAGGGAGCAGATATTTTACTAAAAAAAAACAAACAACCAAACCAACTTTCAGAAATAAAACACAGTGTTAACAGTGACATTAACACTTTTTCCTCGTAACACCTAACAAGGATCTCTGAACATGAAATTCCTTGACAAGAACACTGTGGCATGGCATAGAATTTTCATCTTTAGACAACAAGAAAGAAAGAAAGGAAAAAAAAAACAAACAGAAAAAATAGTATTAAAAATATATAAATAAAAACATCTCAATTCTTTGTCTTTTTACCAAACTGTGAACCACCAATATT
The DNA here is from genome assembly GCA_035041345.1 of Poliocrania exsul. Taxonomy (NCBI): domain Eukaryota; kingdom Metazoa; phylum Chordata; class Aves; order Passeriformes; family Thamnophilidae; genus Poliocrania; species Poliocrania exsul. The sequence continues at coordinate 73,948,693 of JAWWLZ010000082.1, read as the reverse complement.
TCAACAAAGAATTACTTTCTTCTAATGCCTTCCCCATTAGTCTAGTGTATTAAAGGATTAACCAAGGTGTGTCTACCACCATATCAGTATATATATTTTTTATTTGCAAATACAAATGTTTTCCCTTCAATACACAATACAGTATTAAGCTTCTTTGAAGAAGCTTTTATTTATTTATCTATTTTTTAATACAAAACTTGCAAATTTTCATCGGAGAAAATAAATTGAAAAAAAGGTAACTGCAAGAAACATATTTGCAGAAGTACGATAGCTGCTGATTACCAAACATCCATGAAAGGTAGCAGTAAACAATGCAGTGATAACACTGGCTATCAAAAATGAAACATGCTGGCATTATTCTTATCAAACTATTGTGATGAAGCACCTACAATTTACAGTAAGACTCATTTTCAAAACAGCAGCAACAGTAGCATCTTAGAAAATTAAAGTTTAAATAGTCTTTCCAAGCCTAACGTATACCAGAGATGTCACCACGTCGAATAGTCATCTGTTCACAAAGTATGTAAAACTCATCATGACTAAAACGTGAAATGGGAACAGTTTGCTTTCTAAAAGTTAACAGCATTCTTGTACCTCTTGTCAACACAAGTCACAGCTTTTAAATGACCACCACCAGTTACGAAATGTTTTTCTATTCATAGCAGCTGGTGGCAATGCTGAGAGACTACATAAAGAGCCCTATTGCGCTACACACACCCACTCCTTACACACTGCTAGCAGACAGCCCCTGTACTGCATATGTGAAAATGCACTAAAAATGTACTTCTGAAGAGAAAAATTCCCTGAATGAAAAGCGACCAATATCTCCATGTTACAAACAGAAAAATAAGGCACGCCAAATATCATGGGGTAAAATCTACTTGAGAACAGCTCTCAGATACAATGAGGTCTGAACAACATCTACCTACTCTACTATGTAGCTGTGAACAGGAAAGAAGCACAGATGAGCTACTACCAACTTCATATCCTCACAAGGCCTTCAGAGCAGGAGACTAGAAGCAGTGTGCTGGGTAACAACTGCTTATTGTGTTTAGATGTGGAGAAAGTCAAAGGGACTGAGGGATCAGTGAGGCCCGTGCTAACATTATGGCGTAAAATCATAATGAGGCTCTAACTTTGCAGCAGGAGGAGCCTGGGGGGAATCAGTGCAGGGGAACAGAGCTCTGCCCTACAGGCCTGGGGTATCATCACTGCTGGCACTGGGTGGTCACTCCCCTGGACCTGCGGTGCTGACCATGCCCATGAGCAGGGCCACAGAAGCTTCAGGTGGGAATATGTACACTATACCAAAAGTGCACGTGTATCATACCCCTGCTCAGCACACCCTGCCCCAGCTGTCCTTTGGCGGGACACTGGAGTATTACATTAATTAGTGGCTCAGACCAACTCCAGTGTTTGTATGTGGGGAGCAGAAAGGGACAGTTGGAATTTCCCATTGGCGAGGGGATGCCCTACCCCACATCCCAGCCCCTGAGAGCCTTATCAGGCAGCCCCAGAGCACTGTAAGTCAAGGGCAGCTTGGGAGCACCGGCCAATATTGCACCTCGGAGCCCCTGGCCCAGCCCCTGATTGGCTGGCACTGCAGAAGTCCCACCTGGGGCTGGGGGTATGGCCACACGGGCAAAGCAAATAAAAGCAGCAACACATGTTCTCTGTCTTTGTTTCAACCCTATCATCTGGTCATGTACAGACTGGAATTACATAGGACTCACTGGTGGTGGCTATAATTTTTTTCTCTCTCTTTTTTTAACTTTTAATCTCCTATCTAAATGTTTTGGGTAACATGGGACTGAATGTGTTTGATTTTGCGAAGTTGTATGTGTTACCATGTGCTGAGGCAATGCTTTGTGGAATGCTTTATTTTGGTTGTATGTTACCCTTTGAACTTGTGCCAAGTTCCCTTATTTTCTAAAGTTTACCAGTAAAGATCTCCAGACAAAATGTGTGCAGCGTCTTCTTCTTTGCACTTTCTCTTAAGGTGTTAAAAGAACCAAAGGCTTCTCTAATTTGTCTGGAGGGTGGATATTTTTGGAGCCTTGTATATTTTTATAGTAAAACCCTTCAGTGTGAGCTTGTAGCTCAAGACTTGGGCTCTTACACCTCTAGCAATATCCAGCCAATGCAGAAATGAAAACCTGTATCAAAGAGTAGCGGGATCCTCTTCTCACTGTTGCCTCACCCCAAGATTCCCCATGACTCCAACCAACCTGCAGAAGTATTGCAAGACAGCTGCAGCAGAACTTGAAAATACCAACGCATTCCAAGTACTTTATCTACCTACCAATCTACTTCCCATAGTATTATTTTTTTTAACTTACCAATGCTGAAATCAAAATTTTATCAAGAAAATATTTTTTTTACTTATTTTTGTTACAGAGTGATATTTTTTTCAAATTTCTCTTACTAACATTTCTACTCTTGCATTGCAGAAACCCTCAAGTACGAGATGTGATATCTTGCTAAAATAAAAAGCCTTATTTTCTGAAGATAGAGTACTTAATCAAGTGCTTAATTAATCTCCCTTCCTCACCTACTTCAAATTAATGTCATCTTTTTCATCTCCAGAATGACACCTGCTAGTACAGATGTTTTACTTGGCATTTCTGTGTATGCTCAAGCGCTGCAGAATGAAAACAGAGTTGAAGTTAGGGGACAGTGCTGGAAGGGTGCAAACTAGGACAGAAGAGTGGTTGTTCCATGCTCTGGTTCCCAAGGTTACTCCATGAAAAATAAAATACTATCACCACAAAACTGCAGAAGAGACTTGGGAAGAAATGTCAAGGAATAGAAAGGGCAAAACGCTTTCCTATCCTCTTTTTTTGTGAACTCATGGAGAGATAAAGGGAAAGAAAATTGCAAACGACCAAGAGAAAAGCAGAAGAGGAAAGTAAGGACGTGGGGCTACCAAACAGTTTTGCCATTAGAACACAGCGAAAATCACAAGTGAGAGCTCTTACAAGACTCCTTTCTTTCACAGTACTTAAAGGGTGACTATAAGAAAGGTGGGGACAAACTTTTTAGTGGGGCCTGTTGAAACAAGAGAAGGGGTCAAGGTTTTAAACTTAAGGAGTATAGACTCTGACTGGATATAAGGAAGAAGTTTTTTACAATGAAATGGAGAAACACTGGTAGAGGTGTTCCAAAGAAGTGGTGGATGTCCCATTCCTGGAAACAGTCAAGGTCAGGTTGGATGGGGCTCTGAGGAATATGATCTAGTTGAAGATGTCCCTGTTGGACTAGATGACTTTTAAAGGTGCCTTCCAACCCAAACTATTCTATGATTTTTACACTCCTATGATCACTGTGGAAGCAACTGTTTACCCTTAAGGAAACAATTAACTGAGGAACTACTTCAGGACATGTAAAAAAAAGTGAGTTATGAAGGAGATCAGTAGTATCTGGCACAGTAAGAGGATAGATCAGCTCAAAGCATTTAGAGGGCCAAGACAAATTTGCTAACTGCTAAACCATGAAAGAACAATCTGAAAAAGCTCTCTTCAGCATGTTTATATTCTTCTTGTTTGTTTTTATTTTCTCACCAAATTATGGAAACAGAGTGGGCTAAACCATCTACCCCGTAGTAACAAGATTTTAACACTCAATCTTTGACGGCTGGACCTCGGCCGCCTGCATGTCTGTTACCTTCTATATTCCAAAGAGTATCATGTATCTTATACAATAAAATGGCCTGAATGGGTATTACTAAACAATTTTTAAACTGCATAACCTGCTTGTCTTTCAGTGGTTCAGTACAAAATAGTATAAGCTTTATCTGGAAAATTATTTTTTTAAAAAACTGATCTAGAATTAGAAAAATAGCAATAGTTAAAAGGAATAATGTATTTATGTTCTGGAGCGCTAGCAAAATAAAGCACAACACATTCCACCAGTTCCTGTAACTACACATTTAAATCAAATGCAGAAGTATTCACCTACTCACAGTGACAGCAAGTTATGAGTTCATAACTCTGTTTACAAACATTAGGGTAATTCCTGCAGGTTTTTTGGGCTGAGGTCTGTGATTTATCTGTTCTTTCTAAAATGGAAATATGCTTCACAATTTCTACTAGACACTGTTGTAACATCAAACTATTTATCAGAACAACCCATTAACTTTGCTTAGTTCTGTCAGTTCTTTAGCTTGCATTGCTTATCCTTCACCCTTTGCTGTCCAAGAGTTTACTGATATTATAATTAAGACTATAAATTTAAACTGCAGAAAGGGCTTAACTCTACTACTGTAACTTTTATTTTTGGGCAGAAACAAAAAGCTTATTAAGTGATTTCAGAAACCAATTACTTTATTTAAAACTGTCCATCTATAGTATCTCTTAGAAGCTACTAAATGCTCTATATTCCTACATATGTCCTTCATAATGCTACAATTTCTGTAGTTCTTAATCAGGAAATATTATGAACTATTCATCTGCTTTGTAACATTATTAATACTTTCCCAATTGTTCTGTAGAAAATTACAATACATCATGACAAATGCAGCTACAATATACATAATTATAATCTGTGCTAAAAGAATGACCCTAAATGATACACTGATAATCTAAAATATTTATAAAATGTGAACACAGGAGGAAAGAATGAAGATTAACTAACAAAAGTATTTTCAGTGCTTGCTAAGGAAAGGCTACTTACATATTCATGAGTCCTGACAGAGACTGACAGAGGAAACCTTTAGGAAACAACTTATGGGAACCAAATAAAGCACTCAAATGCTGTTTCTGAAATGGTTATTTAAATTATTTCTAAAGTCACCTCTGCTACTGTACAGTAGTTATCGTTACCGGCAAGAAACAAACACTGTATGTGGTTATTCCTCTCATTTATGATTAAAGAAAAAAAAACCAACAAAAAAACAAGTGTCCAAAATAATTTAGTACATCTTTTCACCAAGCGCTAGACAAAACAGGGTGCAATCAAAGCCTTTACTTGAACTGTGAGACACATTATTCCGTGCATGGCTCCAGTAAGTGCAGTGGACTTACAGCAGGAAACCGGCTAAAGCTTATTGTACAGAACAGAACACAGAGCACTACATTTTGTGACCTGCTACACACCTCTGAGCAGAGCAAGGAATTATGTTTTAACTCATATTCCAAGTGTGTCAACAAAAAAAGCTCCTGACAGATTAAGAAAAGAAGTAAAGTTCAACACTGCCTTCTGTGTCTTGAAGCAAGTACAACATACAGATAACAATTTAAATTAACAGGACAGATATCATCAATTAAGTTTGAAGTGAGCAAGGCCATTTTCTTTTCTTTTCATGTATGTGTGCGCTTTTCCCTAATTCTTGCCTGAGATATAGAAGAGTAAGATCACTAAGATTCTTTGCCATTAGCAAAGCTTAAGCTTGGAAGCTTTCAGGTCTCTGTTAGGTGCATGCATTCCCCACTGTGATATTCTTGTTTCTATGCTTAGCTGGAGTCCCACTGAGCAAATGGATTGCATGTGCAGACCAGAACAAAATCAGGCTCTTAGTGCAAGAACTTTTCTTCCTATGCTGGCTGGGGGAAAAGAAAGAAGATTTAAAGTATAAGAGAATAAACGCAAGTAATTTCAGGATATCTATTTACTAGGCACATGTGTAACAGGTTTTAGAAAGCTGCATCTGATGTTTATCTGTTGACTGATTAAATTACAAGAACTGGGGGAAATAAGTAAGTCACTTAACTCTCTTTTCACCATTGTTTAGTCACCATGAAAACAGAACAAACAAAATTAGCTACCATCTGACATCAGTATTTTTAAACTCTCAGAGCCAGGAGTAAATCTCAGAAATCCTTCAACTCTTGGGTACTTTGGTGCCTTCTGCTATGACACTGAAGCATGAACACATGGTGTAGGCAGACTTCCAACTCTATTGGTATAATGTCTACAGGGCCTGGAAAAATTGTGATCTACAACACTAACAGGAATTCAGGCAAAAGTCTACAAAACCTCTCTGCCAAAAGAATCAAGCCAAACATATTTCTAATAAATGTTTTAACTTGAGGTACTCAGTGCCTCCTTCACCTCAGTCTTTACTGAAAAAAATGGCCTTCAGAAAACAAAGACCCCTTGGACCAGTGGCAAAGCCTAGAGTAAGGAAGACATCCTTGGTGGAGAAGAATCAGATTAGGGAATTTTTAAGTAATCTAGACAAACATAAACCCATGAAGCCTGACAGAAAGCACCCACAAATACTCAAGTCACTATGTGGCAATCAGAAGAGGTTCCTGAAGACTGGAAGAAAGCAAATTTTCACTCCTACCTTCAAGAGGGACAAGAAAAAAGATCCAAGAAACTACAGGTTGATCAGCCTCACCTCAATCACTGCAATGGTGATGGACCATCAAATACCAGAAACTATTTTCAGGGACATGAAAAACAAGAAGTTTATCAGAATGCAGTCAGCATGGATTTATGGAATGAAAATGGTGGTTAACTAACCTGATTACCTTCAATAGTGAGGTGACTAGCTTGGTGGCTTGAGGGAGAAGCAGTGGATGTTGATTAGGATGTGGATTAGCCATCCTCATTAGGGTGGCTTTTGACACTTTCCTGTAACATCTTCATAGACAAGCTGATGAAGTATAGGTTATGTAAGCGTAGTGAGGTAGACTGAAAACTGGCTGAAGGTCCAGGCAGAGAGAGTTGTGATAAACAGTAGAAAGTCCAGCTGGAGGGTAGTGCTGTCCCCCACGTGTCAATAATGGGGACAATACTATTTACATTTTCATTAATGACCTGGAAAATGAGACAGAGTCCACTCTTCAGAAGGTTGCAGATGATATAAAACCAGGGGTGGGTGCGGGGAGTGACAGATGCAGCAGATGGTTATGCTGCTAGTCAGTGCGATGTCAATAGGCAGGAGAAATGGATAGAGAGTAATCTCAGGAATTTCAACAAGAAAAAAAAAAACATCAAGTCCTACAACTGAGGAGGAGTATGTTCACACAAATGACAGATCTTTCACAGAAAAAAAAAATATTTAGGACCCAATTCACTGAGGCAGTGAAGTATGCATTGCAATTGACTCTGCTAGATGGTCTCTTAAACAGTAGACTGTTATTCTGCTGGAGTTCAAAGACAGGCAAGTAATATTGGTTTCTGCTATTCTCTGAGTTTTTTTGTCAAATATTGAAAGTTTTCAAGTGACCAGAATCCCTCTGAAAATGAATGTTAATGAATATAATGATTCACGTAATGCCATGAATTAGCTTTACCCTTCAAGAGACAGTGCTGTTCAGTTTAGGGACTAAGCATATGTGTTCTCTTGATACAGAAATTGTAAGCTAAATGTGCAACATAACAGGGAAAGCCAGGGAATTTTCCACAGGTAAGATCTTCTATATGGCTCTGATGAACAAATAGTGAAAATAGACTATGTGAATGAACTGAATGACTTCCCTGTATTACAGATGTTAAAGCTTCAAGAAAATGTTGCACCAACAAAGGGATAGGTGAACAGTTCTGATATTAATAGTACAGTTAGACAGTAATACACCCAAAATGCTTAAATTTCTCCTTTTCAGTTCTGCAGAATTAAACATCCTAACACTGTTCAGATAGCAGTTCTCAACAGTAATGCCAATAAGGAAGCACAAACTGGTAATTTCTTTATCAGCTTTTTAAAAAGAATTCATATATCACGAACACTTATTGCTGTTTCGTGTTCCTGTTAGTTTACTTTCACATTAGGTCTAGGGAGGGTGAAAAAATTATAAATGGGTGATGTCAGCATGCAATATATCTGGTCTCAGTCAAACATTATCCTACAGAGATCTTTGTATAAAACAGTTTTAAAGTACAAGTTGTTATAGAATGTTAACACATAATGAAAGACCTTGTACAATGAAATGTAAGAGGCCACCAAGAGTGCTTTATAAATAATTTTACAAAACCTTCTGAGCAAGTGTCATTTGAGGTTTATGACAAGCAGAAAGAGTATAAGCCTGACTGCCATCTTGACAATATGGATGTAAGTCAACTCAGTGAGTGAGGAACAGATAATTTGATGCAAGGTTTATGCAGCAAGGAGAACTGCAACACCTCTCACTTTAGTCTAAAAATATTTTTAACAGTGTGCTCTAGTCTGTTTTGAATGCTATAGACTTCAATGCTAGTACTTGAATTTTACCTTAACTTTGCATTAGTTGAGTTTAATTACTTAAAACTGGATAACAAAATAGCCTTTACCTAAGTGTGTCTAAAATCTGTAAACTGGATCCTGGAACAGCCTAAAAAGAACACCCAGAACCAGATTTCTTCACCTCTTTGGGGCTGCAGTGGAGGATGGGTATAGAAAGTTGATACTACAGGGGCAATGAAGCAGGAACATCTCCTAATAACTGCTGATGACCTTGAGGGACCTCTGAGATACAGTAAGATTTGCAAGTACACATTTAAACCTCTAGAATTATAGGACCATAACAATCTATTTTGCACTGAGGTTTGACATTCAGATGTTTTATAGTAAATACTAGAATTATAAGGGGCAGTAACAATTTGAATAGACTGCAAATATTATTTTTTACCTTAATCCCTACTTTCCTTAAAACAAGATTTACTTCAAAGAATTCAGAAAAAAGTGAACAAAGACTTACTCATGGACATAGTCAAAGTTGGCATTCTAAACTTCTTTCAAAATACACAAACATTCTGTTGAGAGGTGTTTCTAAAAAAATGTTGATCTGATACCCAAAATTAAATACAATCACTTCTGTCTATATAGCAGGAAAAAAAAATTCTTTTTAAAAATGTTCTTCAACAATATAAAGTTTTCAAAGAACTTTCTGTAAATCTACAAACTGTATAACTAAAATCTAAAAATTCTTACATTCTAATTTCATATCCAAAGGCTGCAATGCAGAAAAAAAAGGACTATTCATATCAATTCAGGCTTGAAAAATTAGTGGACAGGCTCTAAGTTAATTCAAGATTATCCTAATAAAGATTACTTAGATAATAACTAAATTACATTACATAAGGTAAAGCTAAAAAATGCTTTCCTGTTTACTAGATAACAACATCTGCAAGGATAGTTGGCTCACAAGGGTAGTTAACTGTGATAGTTAACTAAATGTATTTAGTTATTAATAAGGTTATGTTCTCTGAGTCCTACTATAATTTTTTCTTGTTATTTTACATGATTGCGCATTTTTTCATCAAACTGCAATTTCCATTATTTGTTCATTGTTTTCCACACAGTCCTAAAATCCCATGAAAAATAAAGGTCTGCAAGAAAGATGGTTCTGTGACTTGGCATGGTGTTCTTCACTGACAGCATTCTAATCCTGCTGATGTGAAAATGTAGAAGCTCTCATTTTTTTTTTATGGAACTACTATTTCAAACAACAGATGAGATTGCTCATAAACCACTGTATCACTTCTTTTCTTTGTGATGGACATGTCACCTCCCGTTCCTATTTAAACTCTGTATAAGTCAGAAGGAGGAACTGTAGTAATGTGTGTTCTTTCTAGCTGAACACAGAGTTGCAACTGGGATGAAAATGAGATTTCAGTTTGAATCCCCACCCTTGGAAGTTAAACCTATCCTCCCTCACAGTATATGTTCTAATGCAGCAACAGCCTTCAAAAAGAGCACAAGAGAATACTTCGCGTTTGCCTAAGCCATTTCCTGAATAAGGATATTGAGCTATTACATTGATAACTTATGATCAAGAAGAAGGGGCATATTGGTGACCAAAAGCTTGAATAGCCATCAATGATTTGCACTGGGAAAAAATATGCAAAACAGAAAATAATTGCTTTTCCCCATACAACTCCTGTGGTGCTTAGAAGTAAGGTATCTATATAGGAACCCTAATAACTAATGTACACAATCAACCAATCAATGAATCAATCCATCCATCCATCCATCCATCCATCCGTCCGTCCGTCCGTCCATCCATCCATCCATCCTACCTTAAAATCTTTTGTTGATTTGTAAATTAACAGGCAGGGACTGTTATTTCTTCTCAGAGTATTTTACCTTCATCAACATCTTACCCCCCCGGCTGAAAAAAATAGAACACACAGAGCTTGATCCAGCTTCTCTCGCGGTCCAGGTGGGTTTTTCCTTAAAGATCACTGAAAATCATCATATATTCTAAGTCAAGTCTCAGGGTTTAGCCTTATAGCCAAACAGAGTAAATAAAACTCAATATAAATTTCCCTCATAGGGCTTCCCTGTTGCTACCAGAAATCTAATTCTCTCTGATCCACAAAACCATTCCTTCCTCCCACCTTATATCCCTTTCAGAGCTGGACATACTCATCTCTGAATATAACTCAAAGATAATAGCTATGGAATTGTATAGCTAGATTTTTGCATCTTAGACTGAAACAGCTCAGTAAAAGAAATTTGCATTCTTCTTACAAAAGTCAGAGAGGCAACTAGTTCACTCAGCATGAAATTGACTGTAAATCAATAAGAAAATCACCTGCCATGTTCAAAATCTTCCCAACAAATGACTAACTTCTCCCTGCCTCTGGTGATTACAGCAAAGTAGTTGAGTCAATCAATTAAGTTTAGTATTTGTAAAATAACCACTTTGTAAGAAGTTATTAGCGGCTTCTCAGGTACACCACACCCTGACTGTCATGTCTGAAAGTAATTCAATTGCAAATGCATTAAGCACAATAGTGAAAACTTAAAATTGCAGCATACGTAAGAATAAAACTGTAAAAAATAATTATGACGTGCTGCTTAATGTTAGAATAGCCATTTTATATTTATAATTATAAGACTATTTCTTGTTTCACCTATGTTTAAATTATACTCATCCCACGGAGGGCATGTTCTAAGAAAATTTCCATTCACTCATAGAACTAAGTTTCACTGGCTTCAAAGTATTTATTTCCTCTCCACTCTATCATTACTTTCATGTAACTGTCAACTGAATATGCTGAAATATGTAATTTTAGACTGTTTTATAAAGAAATCTGTGAATAGGACATCTTCCCAACAGATTTTTTAAAATGACAGCTAATGGGAAGTAAAATTATAGTTACACTCTGATGCTCTGTCCTGCAGCAATGTCTCACAATAAATCCCAGAGAAGGGTCACCTCCTTCAGTCCATCTCTAGGTAGAAAACAACAACATCACAGCTATCAGCATGTCCTTGACTATAATTTTGACAGTTTAAAAGTCAAGCCTCTATGGTTTATCGAGATGCTATTGAAGTTGCAGTTAACAACACATAAAACTTTATGTCTCCTCTACTTCAGTATCAAAAATTATCAATCAATTTCTCTAAATAATTCTCTCTTTTAGCTGGCATAAATAATGTTTACACTTTTTTACTGATACATTGTAAGTACACATGGCTCCTTATGTACTTCAAGCACATTAAAAGAAAGAAAGTTTAATTTGCGTAACTGTGAGGGGCTGGAGACCACATACAGTATAATTACTACAGTTAAACAGAGAAGTTCACATTTTGCTCTTGACAGAGAAATAAACCTCTGATTTGTATTTATGTATTTTCTTAGAGCCCAGGTTTCTTGGCAAATTAACAGCATTGGAATATATTGTCAGATGAGAGTACATTTCTCAGTTCAATAGATTTAAAAAAACCCAAAAAAACAAAAAAACCAAAACCCAGCAAACCAGATCAACTAAAAAAACTCAATCCCTCCTTTAAAACCCAAGTCAGTTTTAATTAACATTGGGAGTTTATGTACTTATATCCTTAGATGTTCAGATGCTTGTACCAAGACCAGAATATGCTTCTACTGCTAGAAACATTAATGACTAAGAATGCTTACTACAAATTAGTTTTCAGGTTAACCAGGAATATTTTTGTGGGATTATTTCTTTCTATTTAAATAGTGCAATGAAATGACACAGTGACATTAAAGTTCTGGCTCTATTTCCAATAAAGTCATAAATTATTTCAATAAAAATGGGGAAAATGTTTTTCACTGAATGATGTTCTTATGTAACAAAAATACTTGTCCTACAAAAAGCTCTACTGATCTTTTAGCAACTGTGTGTAAAATCAAAATATGGTCACAAACCCTGCACTTGTGTGATCGATCTTCCTTCCATTTCTTTGTGTACCCATTGTAAATAATGAACAGTTGTTGATTTTTTCTTTTTACAGTAGAGTTCAATTCAGATAAAGGCAGAAGCATCTTCAGTGCTTATCTGTGACAGTTCTGAATTCAGCACTTTTCTGAAAGTTGGAAGAGAAAACGCAGGAACTCCTAACAAGAACATTCCCATACATGTTTTGTCATTTCTGCTAGAAATAAACTGGCAATGCTGTGTTTCAGAGTTCCTATCTAGTTTCTCAGAAATAGAGGAAAGCTGTACATTCAAATAAAGGAAACTTCAAGATTAAAGGGTACGCACTTTAAATATTTAATATATACTCAGTCCTCTTTGTTTTGTTTTGTTTTTAATGGTCCAACTTATTTTAAGCAGTGATTATAGAACAGTAGAATTACGGAGTCTAGATGGGACCTCTGCTCAGAGTAAGGATAAGGAGACCAGTTTATTCAGGGACTTGTCCAGTCAAGCTTAACATATCTTCAAGGTGGAGATTACACACCATACTGCAAATCCTGTTCCAGTATTTGATTGTTGTCATTGTATTTATGTTTATTCTGGCCAAAATTTCTCATGTATCACCTTGTACCCATTGCATTTTGCTATATTGTAATGTACCACTAAGAATCCATCTCCATCTTCTCTCTGTATTTTCTCATCAGTTGAAGAGAGCAGTAAAACTTTCCTGTAGCCTTATCTTTTCAGAGCTAAACAAACCCAGCCCTCTTAACCTCTCCTCAGTCATCATGTGCTCCAATCCCCTTAACATCTCAGTAGCTCTTGGTCACTCAAAGACATGTCTTTTATGTCTTAGGGTACTCAAACTGGACACAGTTCCTCCAGATGTTGTCTCACAAGTGCTTAATAGAAGGGGGAGATTACTTCCTTTAGTCTGCTGGCTTCTTTCTTGCTAATACTCTGCAGAATGCAGTTGACTTCCCTTGCATGGCTTTCTTTACGAAGACCTGCCCATGACCTGTGGAAAGATGATTTCTCTCCTGCTGGCAACAAGCCTATAGTGCTGCATGGTAAATTATTCCAACCTAGATGCAAGACTTAGAATTTGCCTTTGTTGAAATTCATGAGGTTTCTCTCAGCTTGACCTTTTCCATGCCCTTTGTCATTAGATCCTCTGCCCCACTGAGCAATGGGCCCCATTTTCCTAGGCTGTCTTGCTGCCAATGTACTCACAAAAACCAATCTTATTTACAATTCTTGATCTAATTGAGCTACAGCTTTCTAACCTCACCTCTACATTCCTGGGCAAATGTCTGTGTAGGAAATAATCAGGAAGACCATCTCAGCTTCTACCTTCTGTGTATATTCTGGTTTTGCTTACTTTCAGTCAAGATTCTGCTGTTCACTCATGATGGTCTTCTGCAACAGCTCTGTGGCTTTCTGTAGACCACTCTAACTTGTTAGGCTGTCCTTGAAGGTCAACCAGCTCCCCTGGGCTTTTTGTTCTCCAATTCACTCTTACGGCATCCTGCCAAGAAGATTCCTGAACAAACCAAAGTTTGGGTTGTTTGTTGGTTTTTTATTTTGTTTGTTTGTTTCTTTGGTGGTTTTCTTTTCCCCTCAAGTCCATGTTTCTATTTATCTGGTTGGTTTGGTTTGGGGTTTTTTTTCCCTAGAATTTTAAACTTTACAGTCTTGTGGTCTCTACAATTAAGTCCACCAGAGACCTTCATATCATTAGTTAGTTCTTTATAGTGAATAACAGGTCTGCATAACATCTGCCCTAACTGACTTACTGATTCCCTGTGTCAAGAAATTTTCTTTAATACACAACAGGAATATCTTGGTTTGCTTGCATTCTGGCATGTTATGTTGACCTTTCAGAAGATACTAAGTTTGGTAAGATTTTCCATGATTTTCCCAGTCATGAGACTTCCTTACACTGGTCAGAGAATTCACCTACTTCCTCCTTTTGGGCATGCAGTTTGTAGCAGATGTTTTCCACTATGTAACTCAAGATGGTCTGACCCATGATCATTACTGTTGCCTCTTTACAGGCTTGTCAACAGCACTAAGACAAAGCTTGTGCAATCAAGCCACTCCTTTGCCCAGAAGATTACAGTGACCACTAACATCAAAAGTCAGAATGGTCATTCTTTTTGAAAAGAACTAGTCCCACAGTAATTAACTTGGCTCCACCTGAAAGACTGTTCTAGCTTCCAAAGAAAGCACTTTTGCAGTTCAAGCAATTCATTTTAATCATACTCTATGGGAACAGTAACCTCAGGTGTTGGATTTTTTCCCTCTTTACTTTGAGATCCACAAATACCAAGCAATCTGACAGTTGTTTTGCTTTTTTTCTTCTTGTCTCTCAATGGACAAAACCCCCACAACTTATAAACATATTTTAAATACAATGTGACAGCTAACATTTTACTCAAGAGGTGAGATAGGGTTACACACAAGTGACACATTTATATCTGCGTCTATGTAAGACTAAAAGATCTGTGCTTTGCAGAACCATTTGCGTAATTCAAATTGGTTTGCCAAATCCTACCATCACTTACCTGAACCAGCTGGCTTTTTAAAATTTTATTATACCACTTTATTTTCATTTATTCTCCTGCTCCCCCCTCAAGTGGTATGCAGATGGTCAGCTATAGAAATGAAAAGGCTGGGGAATTATAGTTTTTCAGGGTTTGTTTGTTTGTTTGTCTGTTTTTAAATAATATATTTTTCAATTTATATATTATTGGGATGACAAGCTTGGATTTTTATAAAGCCAGTGAAGAAATAAAGGGAAATCTAAGCAGTAATAAATAAGTATCTCACTGTATCTTTATACTGTTTCATATACTTCATATGTAGATATCATTCTCAATTTTATTTCCTTTTGCACGTTAACTAAAAAAATACTGATGCCTTTTATCACAAAAATATGGTTTATCAAGACAGTGACTTTTGTTTTGATGCCTCAAATTTTAATTCTGTAATTCTTACAGAAGCTTAAATACTGATAACCCTAAGCATTAAATTATCAGAAATCAGTTTGGAAAAATGAAAACAAAATAACCCCCCCCAAACAACAACCAAAAAACCAAAATCTTACCTCCCCCCTCCTCCCCCCCTCAAAAAAACCCCAAAACAAACAAACAAACAAAAAAACCCAAC
>JAWWLZ010000082.1:73897302-73917680 GCA_035041345.1 Poliocrania exsul | reverse complement strand
CTGCCAGGGGACGGTCCCACTGAGACTCGAACTCAGGTCCTTGGGATTCAGAGTCCAGAGTGCTCTCCATTACACCATGGGACAGCCCATACAGCCATATTTCTAACACAGAACAAAAAAGGGAATCTCATACTGACCTGGATATATGTCAAAACAGAAATCAAGATGTTTGTTTCACATGAAAAACAACATTTTAAATTGCCCCATTTTTCCATATCCAAGAAACAAAGAAAAAGTAGAACTTCTGATCACATAATAAATACTTAATTTTTAGATTCAGTATTTTAAGTTAAGTAAAAAAGTTTAGTTAGAAACAGCTAACTAGGTGATGTCAGAAATAAACTCTCCAGGGTATCTCTACTGTGCTGTTTATACAACCACAGCCAAATCTCATTTCCTTGCTGCCCTTCTAGCTTACTACAGCACACACCACTTTCAAGTAGCAGTCCAATAGGCAAAGACTTTGGGTTTATGTGGCTGACAAAGTGCTGCCCTGACTACACACTTCACTTCATGTTCAATGTAATGCTGGCTGCAAGGTAAAGCTACAACAAAAAAAGCAACAATCACAGATCAACTTTCAAACTAACAGGTAGAAGATAAAGCTCTTCACTATTTTACATAATTCTCTGTACAAACTATTACTCTGATAATTTTGAAAGGATCTTTCCATTTAACAAAATGACCAAACCAACAGCAGTTTGGGATGATACAATCTGATGTGGCATGGACCAACAAAACCCCAGACAAAGGCCCTCCTCAAATGTTGAAAACCCAAAAGCAGCAGACAGTGGAAAGCCAACCTTTGCCTTGTCATTGCCTGCACAGATTGATACTTTGAGCCTTGTTGGGCGTTGAACATGAGGCAGCCACAGAAAGTAGTGCTTCCTCTGTCTACATATAGACCTATTTTTCAATATTCACTTATTTTGAATGTATGTGACAAAATAAAAGTACCCATCCTCCTAAACAGCTTTCTCAAACCACCAAGCAGTCAGAGGCTGCAACGGAAATAGAACTACTGCTTACATTTTACTTTTGCAAGGTGTGCCTGTTTACTCACTCAAATCCACAACATAGCTCCCTGCTCATCCCAGGGATCACAACAACTTTGCAGTTAACACAATGCTGCCATAATGAAAGCATTAGAGAATAGCTAACAGGACAGGAAAACAAAAACATTATTAACATGAAGTTCCAAATGTTTCTTATAATCAGATTCAGTATTTTTTAAGGTGACTAGGTGGTTCCACATGTAAGAAATGACATCCGTGAATTTAACTCACACACCCAAAAAACATTACTGAGTTTCTGTGCAAGCCAAGAAGTGGCTTTCCCTCACATATCTCATGAAGCTACAAGAATCTTTAATTCTCACACCACAGATTGTGTTGAGTCTTTTTAAAAAGAAGGACAGATGTTACTAGAAAATGTAAGAATTAATGAGATAATAGCATGGGGGAGATGGATGCTGCACATAGAGCTACACAGCAGCTCCAGCACGATGCTGGGGGAGCCGAGGTGTACTGACCAGTATTTCTGGGTGCCCTGCCCCCTCCAAGAGTGTTTATCCTACAGTTACTGCAGTCTGGCACTGCTAAACTCTAACAAAATCTGGGAACAGCAATCACTGCCCTATTGTCTGCCGAATTCCCAATCCATGCCTTGGCCTGTCCTCCAAAGTGAGAGGCTCCTGGCATGCCAGAGCTCAGCCAGCCTTCATATGGGTCCCCTGGCTGGAGAAACCAGCACTTTTGATTTTCATTAGCTGTACCTTTGCAAAAGTGATCTGGGAAAATTAAGGACTATAAGGTTTGCATTACACAAATTAATTAATATCCATATAGGTAGAAACAGCTACTCTCTCTATTTAATTTACTAAGTAGAAAGATAAACACTGTTTTTGTTTAGGTTATCTGTAAAAACTGATTTTGTCTAGAAGCATGATATAAAGCTCTAGCACATAAATAAACATAGAAAATGCATTTATAAATTTAAGGGAAAGGGCTTAGCATTATCAATACAAATTAATTAACTGTTGTGCTGAAGAATGTCTCAAGCTGATAAAATTAATTGCTTCAGGGGATGGTTCTTACTGTTTTTCCTTATGGTAATTATTTTTGGACATTATGGTCACTTCTACCTACACGAGATTATATTTACATATGATTTACAAAAGCTTTGATAAATAAGCCTGTATCTCTTCCTGGCATCTCTTCCTGAGTTTTACTCAATCTTAGTATGCCCTGATGTGACCAACACAGCTGTCTCTTACAGGCCATGCTGCCTGCTGAACAGTCCATCCTATGGGTGAATAGATCACTTGGAGCGCAGCCCTGCATTCTAATGAAGCCATCTTCTCTGAAAATACATCTATTTTCCCATCAGGGACACTACAAGCTATGCATTTATAACATTCTTTTTCCCCCCAATTATGTTCATAAATGGTAAAACCTCAAAATTGATTCAACATTTAAAGCATCTCTAAGTAATGATGGTTAAGACCAGGACTGCAGTCACCACAAATATTTGTGTTTATACAGGTACACAAAACACCACCACCCAGTGACAGAATTGGAAAGAATTCCCTCTGTCTCATCTCTCACTGCATCATCTCTCAGCAGGCATTCATTTCCTCACCAAGGCTTAATCTAGACACTCTAAACTATGAAACATTCACAACTTGCTTTTAAAAATCTGTACACACTATAGTGGATAGGGTTCTAGAAACTCTTCCTTCATCGCCGAAGAACCTGGACTTCTTATTAATATTAATTGGAAACTCAGTTTCTGTACTTTCTGACATGTTTACTTGCAATGTTACTGTTTTTTCCTATGAAAAGGAAAAAAGATGGGATGGAAGGTCTAAAGAGTTTTGTCACTGCTGTCAGCACATTTGAAATGCTTCTGTTGAATACAAACCCTCATGCTGTCATTCAGACCACATTCCCTTTGTGAGACAATACCAGGCTGCTGCACAACTACGTGACAGTGATCAGAATCATTTCTATATAGCCAGCTTGTGAGGACTGAGAAACAGCAGCAGCCAACTGCTATGAAACTGGCATGCTACCTTATAGAATGTCTGCATTTTAACAAACATTAGCACCAGAAATTTGCTTATCCTGATAAAATATTCTCTTGCACTTTTCACTGGGCTGTTTCAAAAAACCTACCGAAAGTGATAAAATAGGATGTAAAAAGTATTTATAACATGAACAAACTGACATTCACATGGTAGCTTTAAACTACCATACAGCTCAAACGTGAATCCCAACTGTACACCTTCCACAGCAAACTGGTGAATTTAAAAAATGAGAAAGCTGTCATTACCAAAAGGCCCTGAAATTGCTCCCAAAGCAATTTATTGGCAGTCTCTAGACAGGCTGATTCTAGCCTGGCTAATTTCCCTTGCCTCTTCTTGTCTCTATCAGCATGCATTCCTTATTAGAAAGAAAATGGGGAGACGCAAACATGAATATGCTGTATTTATTGAAGCACTTTAAATTTTACTTATTGTGCTCTTCTGTAACTTAGATTCCTACACTTTAGACAATGTTTAGCATTTTATTTCCACAGAAATAAACCACGTTATTTCATAGACTTTTCTTTTGCATTGTTTCTCTATAGTTGTACTAATATTTAAAAAAAAATTTCCTATAATCAAACCTCTGAGTATATTTTAAAACATCACTAAAAATCAGAGCATGCTGGCAGAAACCAATCAAATCAATAAATTAAGAATTCCTAACTTTAACTACTTCTATTTAATATAGACCAGAGAAACTTAAATGCTCTCCTCATTTGTTCTAACCAAACAGCTAATGCAAAGGGAGGGAATGTGCTTTCATTTTAAGAACTTCTTTTTTTTTAACTTATTTTTCTATGCCTCAGTCTGTACTAGCTGCACCAGGGAAATGCCACCACCTGAAGAGGAGAGATGTTTATGTAAAGATGAGCTTATGGAAAAGAAAATACACGGCAATCTCTATAGCTGATCATGGCAAATTTCTGCTGGTAGCTGCTAGCTTTGGAGATGTGCTCTTTGTATTTATTTGTATTTTTTAATAATTGTCAAGGAAGGGAAATTTGTTGAACCAAACAAACCACTGAAAATCTTTGGCCAATGCATGTGTGACACATGACTTGTCATTAGAGATTCATTACAAAGCTGGACAGCTGGCTTACATGAGACAGAGTGGGGGACTTGCCCCATCAAATCATTTGGGAGATGCATTGTAGGTAGGTAAACAAAGACAAAAACATCTGGGTTTTATGTGATAATTGTAAAACTTAGATGCAGACCTAGCCTTTGATCATCTTATGTTCATCCAAATAGCCATCCAGGGAGAACTGTGCAATGCTCATGGCAGTACCAATAAGCCACAATGGCATTAACTCTTATTTGTGAAAAATAAACCAAAGTTTGGGAAGGACTTGCTGGAAATCTGAAAGGTCATTGTAAATTAAAGTTTCTAAACATGAGATAAGCCAGAGGAAATGAACTGTGAAAATTATGAAACTGGCATGATCTTGTATTCACCTCTCTTTTCACTGCAAATGAATTCAAAACTATCCTCAAAAATTGTTTACATTATCCTCTAATATCTCTAAACATCAGATTGCCACAAGAGGAGTCACACACTCACATTCCACAAGCACCTCAATGCTTCTACATGACAACTAACCTATCTTGAAAACACACAAATGACAACACAGTCACCAAAGTATGAGGTTTTCTTCTGAATGAGGAAAGCAGGAATAGAAAGCCTATTCACTATTTTGCCAAACAAATATTTGTTTACTTGATGCTTAAGCTGTAGAAGCCCAAAAACACGGTTTCATCATCTGTTTGTCTGTACAGAGTCCAATTTAGCAAGGCTCATGATCTCAGATGGCTGAGCATGGTGGTGTGACCTGCACAGCTCAGTCAGCAATGAATGCTTATTTAGATTTATAGCAACAAAATATGGACAGGCAAGAGTCAAGGACACTAGGCAATGTACTCAAACACAAAAAAGAAGAAAAACAGTGCATGAATTCCTCTAATTTTGTATATGCAGATACACACATATACATTTATATATATATATATATATATACACACACACATACACACACACATATACAGGTAAGTCCAATATACATTTAGGCAAGATGGACAATATGCATACATATGGATGATATGTACATTGGGAATATATATGTATGTGTGTATTTAGATTTGCAGAGTTTTCTGCTGTATTTTTCTTCAGTATATATAATGGACATAAGCATGTGACTACACAAACACATACAGAGAATGTAGTAAAGCTTGTAAGTAACTGAGAGAAAGCAATCTAGCCTACTCTGCTTTTCCTCCTCAAAATCCATGACTGTTCACATACTCTTGTGGAGAACTTTGCTTTGCAATATATGCCTTGAATATTCATAAATGGAATTTACTAGTTATAGAGCAAGGTTCCATATGGAAAATGGTTATATCCCTAGTTTCAAAAAAAACAAGAATAATTCAAGGAACAACCAAAACTTACTAAGCACTGTGCTACCTGGACATTTTGCATCTCAACCTCTTACCTTTCATAATGCTTCTGCTATTTTGGGGCAAATTTCCCCATAAATTTTAAAGGCTTAAGAACATTTGATTTATTCTTCAGACAATAACTAGACTATAGTTATTGACGCTTCTCTGAAATTTCACTTTCATTTCACAAGTGGAGAAAGCAGATGTAACGATCCAAGTTTTCTCTCTTCCCTTTCACAGACTGAGCTTTGTGTACATTCTCTGGGGCAGTGATTTGCTAAGAAACACTGCCTCTTGGCAATTTTTTAGCCATCAGACCAGCCAATAACAACATAGTGTTTTAGCATGAATAGACAAGCTTGACAGAAAGATCTATCAGCTGTTCAGCCCACACTGCTGTACAAATGAGGAGATGACTGGAATATTAATTGCCTTTAAACAGAAGTAATTACTCACTTTTGTAAGACTACTAGCAGACAGAAATAGATAACTAGAATAGAATATTATGGAAAATGCTTCATTTTTCTGGCTCTAACGGTGCAATTGAGAACGAAAGAGCAAATCCACTTCTTAGATGCCGCTTCTTCCTTCTCCTGCTGAATAGTACCTTACATTTTTTACTTTGCATGCGAATGTGGAACAGTGAATGGATTTGATGCTTAACCATTGAAATCCCAACTTCCAGTTTGCTACTTTTTGTCCTTTGTTTGGGATTTTTTAGGCTCTGCTGGTTTTGAAGCAAATGACATGTTGAATTTTTTTTCAGACAAAACATTTTTAAAAGATTCATGCACATATCAATTCATGCACATCCTGGAAACATCTGAGGCACTGTTTTGAATACATTTGCTTGAATGACAGTACATGGGTTTGAAGCTACTAAGGCAATAAATTTAAATAAAGTTTAGCTGCATAATTACATTGTGCAAAAGTCAATATTTTTATATTCCATAAGTTATTCACAAACCGTATTCCAGTATTTATAAGCATTATAAAAAGAAGGGTTTGTGTTACATTTTCTATTTGTCTGCCCACCTTAAGTTTTCACTATTTTAAATGGACATGCAGCAAATTTATTCTGAAGAAAAGTTAATGTATGCTGTGCAACTAGGCTACAGGCACTTTCAAAAGAAGTAGAATTCAGTTGCTCAGAATACCAGGCTTTGTCTATTATTAGGCATTTTTTTTACTGCACAGCATCAACAGATGTAGAGAGGGAAGCCAAGAGTTTATGACATAGTATAATAGCGTTGATTCATTACAGTTCTCTGGCTGTCATTTTAACCCCATTTCATGTCAGCTGAGCTGCTTCTTTCAGCTAAGAATCTATTTAGTGGAAAAGAGAAGATACTCTCACCCTATGAATTCCATGATATCTTAGTTTCACAAGTGATACTAAATGGAAACCTGCCCTAACCATGTTTGTAAGAGGATTGCTCTCAAGAATAAAGTTTTTGTTGGCACAGCATAATTGTAATGCATGTCTGTCTTATTCGCTATGTTTTATGATTTTTCCTATTGTTCTTAATTGCAGAAGTCTTGAACACCACTGCCTCCCAAGATTAATTTTGAAAAGCTATGAATCATCTGATACTTGTTCTTTATAAGTGTAATTCTATTCATCTATTTGGCTGCAGAATTAATCCATATACTCGCTCTTTTATTTAATCGGTTGCATTAAATAGATAATAACTGCATAGCTTTATGAATATTCCCAAACATGGATGTGCTAATATAGGTACAATTTGGTAGCTTTCTTAAGGTTACACAATTAAATCCTTTCCTAAGATGGAAGTGATATGAGTATGTGTTGAATGTTATCTAGCCCAAGCATATCATCACTCTCAGAAATCTATTTTACTGGCAGGAAAATCCCCATTAAAAATGATTTTTTAGACTACTCAGACAAATAGGTCTGCTATAGGGAAAGGTTGTACTTCTGTAAAATGAATAGTGTAACAACAAGAACAGACTGTTGAAGTTCCACTCTTTTGTTAGGCTAGAACATACCTGGCATGCTGATGGATGACTGTGATTGAGGTCCCACTGGGAAGATACTATGTCAACAGACTTTTCAGCCATATTAAGCAAATTCATCCAGCCTTGGAAAAGAGACAAATGGGATGGTGCACTGTCTGAATAGTTGATCCCTTCAGGAATATTTTCCACAAGAGCAACCCTGAGAATAGATAAGGAAAAAATAACCACTTAACAAAGGCACTTTTCTATATTAAAGAGTCCCAAATTTTAAAGAATGTCAGGTTTTGGGCCTGTGGTTCAACATCTGCTCCCAGAGGCTTTCAGCAGTGTGCCACCCACAACTTGCTCTGAAGTTGCTGTCATGCTCCACACTTCTCAAAACAAAGTGCAGAAATGACCAAGCTGGTAATGCAGCAAAGCCAATTAAGCTTTGGAAGCCCTGCAAAATTAGCTTAAACATGGAAAAGCTTACTTCTTTCAGCACAGTATGTGGGAATCAGTCTTTAAAATGAGGATGGGAATAATGAAGCAATCTCTTCTTGCTTTGCCATCTCATCCCTGCCTTTAGTTTCTTCTGTCTAAGGAATGTGGCAGGATGTAAACTCCCTGGCGTTCTCATGGGTTTGTTTTTATAGCTGACATTTTATTACATTGCAGTCTCTGCATATGAATTCTTCCTTTCTAACTGCTCTAACCTACCTAATTTTTCTGCTTTTACCTGAGTAAGGTTCTAACTGGGATCTAGTGGTTTAAAAAAGAATGATGCCCTTCTAATTTCCTATTCTTTCTGGAAGGCTCTTTGATCTTACTGTCCATAGTATTCAAAACATTGGCAAATTAGACTACATACATTCATATGGTTACAATCACATCCAAGAAGTGAAACAAACATTGTAGTAAACTGACATTTCAAAATATACTCCTCTGCTTCAGGGAAATGATGTGTTTCATTCAGCATACTGCCCCATTGCTAGATTTCCTTAAATTGCAGCAGGGAAAGCTTCTCTCTACACCCAAAAGAGGAAGTTTAAAAATAAATATAATTCAAACAAGCTCCCCAATTCTGTCTTTAGGTAAAGAGATTAAATTTTCAGCTTATTCAAGCAGCACTTCTATAAGCATCTCCAGCATCTGCCACTTTTACTGTGAATCATACAAACCAGATGTACGAAGGCTGTAGTAGGAGCTTGGAGAATATTCCTCCTCATTGTATCCAAATACATGAAGCATTTCCTCATTAATTGTTAATGGCATTAATTAGCAACTCCAGAAACAGGAATTGAATTTGTAAACTTTAAGTAAATCTTTATTACAAAATTCTAGTGTAAAAGTGAATTGTACAAGTTTTGACTCTTGGAAAAACAGATGAGTGCAGTATGTTCTATTGATTCAGTTGGCCCTATAGGGCTCACATGGGAACTTTTACAGCTATTTCAGAATATCAAGCCTGTTGGTTAAGTTAATCTATTAAAAGACTGAAGATTACTGAAGTACCAAAGTACTCTTAAACAATGTAAAGAAAATGTAAAGAAAACCCAGCAAAAATTGTGATAAAGTAAATCTGTGGTCATTATCACACTCCTGATCTCCTGGCCTGGCAAAAAATCCCCACTCAAACTAGACAGGTACAGCTCTTCCTTTCATTAAACATTCAAGTATGCTCTCTTTTTCCGTAAAATCTGTGAAACAACATACATACCACTGAGCTGTAATTACCAGTGATGCTCTCCACAACTTATTTTGAACACTTTATTTTATGCATTAACATTAAATTTAACTACATTACAGTAATGGAGTTGTAACACCAGCAAATAAACTGCAAAATGTTAAAATACAACTTGATTTTAAAATGTCTTTAAAGTACATTTTATTCTAAAACAGTCTATCTACATTGCTTACAAATTTTTTGAAATAACTAGTGCTCTAAAGTTTAGTACCCTTATTAACACGTTAAAAAAAACTATTTTACTCTAACACTCAAGGTTTTAGGCTTATTTCTGCTTTATATAATCCTGTTACAGAGCTTAATGAAACTTTTGTTAGACTTCCTTGAAAGTCTAGTTCTTTCTCAAAAGTTAACATTATTAATCATATTGCAGCTCTTAGCAGGTCTGTGTTTCCAGAATTTTATGGAGAGTTGTAGGATGGCCACCTTCAAAGAGCAAGAAATTGAAACTCAGAAGATAAAGTGATCTGTACAAGGACATAAAATCTCCCTCAATAATCCAGTGGCCATATTTCTGACATATTTGACTCCCTACCCAATCATGTGTAGATGCAGGAGTTATTCTGAATATTCTTCAAAGACATTCTTAATATCAAAGGATTATTTGAAACTAAAATAATCTGACAAATGTCAGATTTAGCTAAAATTTAAAAGTGTACACAAGTTCTGACCAAAATTTCTAAACATTAGAATATTGCCTGATACACACAGCATTTTCTGGTGGAACAAATGTAAATGAATAAACAGGAGCCCACAAAATAACTGATAGGATTGAATCTGTCACAGTCACTTCCAGTGGCTTTTAATAGTGTTTGTTTCCTAATGAACTGGAGTCTTAGTGGAAAGCATTAGCTTAACGTCCATTTTTCCTATGTCTATCTTTGGCATGTTGAAAGCTGCCTAAGAGGTTAACACTGTCACAGAAGGGCCAAGATGATCTGGAGATCATGTAGCTAAACCCTCCTTGTCAAAGGAGGGTCAAAGATAGCAGGTTGATCAGGACAATGCCCAGTTAGGTTTTTGCATATCTCCAATATCTCCAAATCTAAACCCCATCACATATGAGATTAGGGACCTGATCCCACCAAACATATACATGTTTATTTCTGACTTCACATTATTTAGGTCTGAAGTAGGGCAAAATGCTGCATCTATATAGTATAAACCCTGATTCCAGAAGTCACTGGAAGCTATACCTTAAACTAATGCAGGAAGAGCTGTAGTTGTGGGTCAGTGCTCTATACATACATTTTGGTACAGATATCACCAAGATATGCACAGAAGTGGGGCTCTTCCCTTTGTTCCTTGAGTTAAAGCCATTTACTCGTTCAACAAAAGTAGCAAGGCAAATTTAGCAGGCAAAAAGAAATTCAACTTCCTCTTAAAAGGGCTCTTGAAAAGAACAAGGTGCCTCTTGTTGAGAAAGGTTATCCTGACTGTTGGAATGAACTTGCTCTTCACTAGGAGAACAGCTCCCAACTTTTAAACCAGGACCAGCACTAAATAATGCATGTGACTACACAGCTCTTCATTTTATAATTTGGGTTTGATTATCCAGTAGACGCCAAATGTATTCCAGTTAGCAAAACTGCAATTTAGAACAGATATTATCTGGTACTATATTTCCTAGTCTTCTGTTTAACCGAGTAGTAAACACAGGGAAGTGGTTACGGCACCAAGCCTGTTCAAGTTCAAGAAGCATTTGGACAGCTCTCAAGCACATGGTGTGATTCTTGGGCTGTCCTGTTCAGGGCCAGGAGTTGCACTCCATGATCCTGATGGGTCTCTTCCAACTCAGCATATTCTATGATTTTACTTCACGTTCTTTAGCAAAACAAACAAAGAAAAACGAATAAACAAACAAAAAACCCCAAAAACAAAAAGTCAAGCTCCAATCGAAGCAATTTTGCCCTTATAATCTTCATTTTTACCTTGGCACATTAGCAAAGTTCCAGTGCATAGTCAAGATGAGTTTTGTTAAAACTTCTGTGCAAAAATTTAAGTTTGTAAGCCCCAATTCCTCCAATAAAAGCTAAATTTACCTTTCATTTTTGTTCCAATATGACCCACAAAGAGGTTTTTCAAATATAGTATAACAAAACCTTCCAGGAGAGAAGGTCATTCATAGACCTTGAGGAAGGTTAGTCATGGTGACATAATTTATTCTGCAAAAATGGCATATTAAAAAAGCTAAACAGAACAAATGCACCATGGTGATTAAAAGACTTTTCCTATCCTCAAAATTATTAGCAGATAACCTTACACCCGTTGAACAAGATGTCCTTTCTTTCTCTGATTTTCTGGTGCTCTGTTTCATCTGATAAAGCCAATATAGGCTAGTCTCTTAAGTTTTATAGATGAATATTCTCAAAACAACCTCACACAGACTGAGAAACCTGAAAGTAGTGTTACACAATTTCTGTGAAGTTAGAGAGAGAAACAAGGGTCAGAGCTGAGATTCAAGCTCCTCTTAGCTAAGAGAAATGTGGCAAATGGAACGGTATTTAACGCCTACCAAAGACTAGACCATGACCTCAATAATAAGACTCTTCTGAGCTCAGCTACAAGGCATGCATTTAGTAATTGCAAGTGAATTCTGTGCCCAGTTAAGGATTCTTCTTCATCTTTGACAGTTCTTTAGTCAGAAAGCAAGAAGATTTGTTTCTGATCTCACACCAATTTCTTTCTCTAAAGGAAACAGAGACTCTTAACCTAGCATAAGGGTTAATCAGAGTAGAAAAAGGGCTAGGACAGTGAAAATAGGCAGATGCTGTATGTGTGTCTCTTGAACAAACTCGGGGCTGTTGACAAAAATTTGTATCTCTGTTGAACAGTTTAGCTGTAAAGATTATACTCATATAAAAGGGAAGTTTTTCTGATGGTTCACCCTTAACACCATATTAAAATGACAAACTGTAGAACATTATTCACTCCAGTTTGTCTCAATCCAGAGTTATCTACTAAAGAATATCCATATAATATGTACTTGAGCATCTCTACATCATTTGAATTTACTCACCACTAAATGGAAGAAATATGGTAAGAAAACACTACAATGATTTGTATGAGACAATAAAGAAACGAAAGCTGAGCAATGCCTTTTACATTTAATTTCAATTAAGGTTTTTAACCATCTCACCCTCAGGCCCTGCACATCATCCTACATCACATCATTTACTCTTCACCCTCAGATCTACTCATTTGCTGTCATGTTGGCCAAGAACATCTTCTCTTTAGCTTCTCAACAGAACCACAGCTCCAGCCGTTGTACTGGAACATACAATGAAATAGATCTATGGCTAGAGGGTACAGCAAAGCAGCATTCCTTCTAGCTGTGCTTCCTTAAGCCAAGGACATGCTGGTCCTGGGCTTCTGCTCATCATCAAGAGTCAGTCAGTGACTCCTCACTCACACTGCTCATGTGGGCCAGTGGCACTGGGCACCCTGACATAAGAAAGGGTCACAGCATTTTACATTACAAATGCAAGAGATGCAGATGCTTTACTAAGTAACATGTAGCTAGAGCCAGTTAAGCTGTCCTGCACCTACTTCAAACATTGCGACAGATCTGAACAGTGGCCTAAATTCTGTGAATACCATCTGTGACTGCACTCAGAAGACACAGGCCCCTTCAGCCAAGTCAGTGGTTTGATCCCATTTAACATGCAGCTGCAAAAGGTGGCTGTGGCACAAGAATGGGAATAAAAAGCCCTGATAAGTTCAAGTGTTCAGTGAGCTTCCGCCTTAAGCACTTCAGCTAATGCCTAAAATTAGATGTTGCCTTTCAACTTTCCCCTTCTATGGCCGCCTCTTCTTTGCACTTGGTCTCCCTTCATTTTTTCTTTACTGGCCCACAGAAACAATTGAAGAGTGTTAACTGTACTCCAAAACATATTAACTCCTCGCCACTTAGGTCTTTTTTTATATTTTTCCATAAATGACTTGGAAATCACTGTGCCCACATAATTGTTTTTGTACCCACTCACCATGATGTCTACAAGCAAAATGCAGCATGCAGACATGCACAATATGTCCATTAATCTTGGTAGATTTCATGTGCCAGATTCCTGGGTGGTACAATATTAAAAAAATAAGATTTTTCCATCAACACTTATGTCCATGGAACAATATGAGTTTTTACCAGTTGAAGATTAGACTTAGTTCTTCAGAATAAATAACCAGAAGCACTCCAGGAATACCCTTCTCTTTGGATTGCCCCAGGGATTCTTAGGCAAGAAAAAGATGATTCCTTGCCTCTCATACCATTACCTTCAGAAAGAATGTACCAATAATAAAATCCTAATGTTCCAACTTCCCTCAAATGACAAGCAACAGTATTTTGCATCACAACATACCATAAGCACATGAGTTTCAAAAGAAGGATCCACTGTACTAATTCACACGTCATCTAAGGTTTGTTGAAACCTCTGAATGATTTGTAATTAAACGTATTTTAGGTGATAAAATGAAGTTTTCATTGTTGCATGTCAGATGCAGCTTTCAGTTCTCAAAGGCAAAACCGCATGCAAAAGAAGGAAAGAATTCACCAGATGCTTCACCATGTCACTTCGTCCCACCAGGGACACTATTTCTATGGTGTCAAAGGAAATCTGAACCTTAGTCAAAAATTCAATCTAGCCATCCAGGATCATTTTAATAATGTAACAAAGACAGCAGTCATATAAAGTATCAAATGAAAAAGGAGCACAAGAAAGAATAAATAGCAAGCACTAAAGATTTTCATTTATTTTACTGACATGACTGATACTTGCCTCAGTTTAAAAAAACACATATAAATGAAGTCCAATGAGCCCTGAGCCTTTAAGTAGCCTTATTGAATTTCTTAGGATTTCTCATATGCTTTATGCAGACTTAGGATTTTTTCATGAATTATGCAGGTCAGTCCAGCTCAATACTGATCTTTTTCCTACAGTTTTACATATCCAGGTACATACCAAAATAATCCTTATCGACTGCCTCTTGGTCCCTAAATGCAATGCTGAAACAAAGATTGTTGATCCCATTGTATAAAACTATTTGCCATCACTAAGACTCAATAGCAAATCCTTCATAAAAGAATAAGAAAAAAATTAGAATTTAATTGAAGTAATACGTGTAAAGACCCTTTGGGATAATATAACATGTTTCAGGTGCTTTGCTTTCAGTTTCTAGCTCTGTTATGTCATGCCTGAACCATTGCATTAGCACACCTGTTAGATATTTTTAAGCTGTTTCAAAAGAAATTTAATTTAACGGATTCTTAAAGTCTACATATGTAAGCAAAATACAACTGAGAACTAGTAATCACTAACAGATAACATCAGCTGAGACTGATATCTCTCTCAGTCTGGAAGAATTATCATCATAAGAATGCAGAGGACCAAAGAAATCTTTAATTTATTGAATTAACTTTAATTTACTGAACAGAGAGGATGTGGATTTTGATCCTCTAGACTTCAGTCTGGCACTTTTCAGCAATTCAGCAAAGACGACATTTCACAGGTCCTGAACATACAAACCTATTTCTTTGAGAATTAAATGCAAACATTGAGTACAAACATTTTACTGTAACTTTCTGCTTTACAGTGCTATGACAAAGCCCAATACAGTCACGGTTCCTAAATTTTCAGAACAATTTATCCTCTCTTTTATGCCTTCTTTAATCATTTATATATATATATGGACCAAACAGATAAAGACCTAGTATGTCAGAACACATAAGTGTTCTATGGAATAACCATAGTATTAATTCTAAATATTTCACTGTTTATGATTGGGATAGAATTTTTTTGACACCAGTTAAGGAAAATTACATTTTGAAGCTGAGCAGCCAAGCCATCAAACCAGAAACAAGCATGCTTACATTTAATAAAGACACATGTAAAAATATAACAAAAGTTAAAATTTTTACAGTAGAGATCTTGCGCTATTCTCAATTTCAAATTTGTATATGAGTTCAGTTCATAAAGAAAAAAGAACCCAACTTAATACCTGAAATTAACAACAGATTAAGCACAGACTTAATTAAGGCTCGTTTGACCAGAAAACCACTATATTACTCCAAAGAAACCCCTATGCTTTATGGTCCCAGCTTTCCCATTTTCATCCATAAGAATTAGTGCCTTATTCCAAGAGGGGATAATTATTTGCTAGAGGAAAGGGCTGCAAACCTACATCCGGATTCCCAAGAGACAACATGGAGTTGGATTTTACGAAACACTCAGGTGTCTTATTTGATCATTCAATTTCAGGTGAAATCTTGCAAGAACTGATGAGCATCTGATCATCAGCATCTAAATCCAGCCTCTGTCAGCAGCTCTTGAAGCCCCCCTGTGCCATCTAATCAGTAAGCAGAACTGAAACATACCACAACTTTCAAACTATACCTAGAAGTTCAGCACTGACATAAGTACATTTACTAAACATGGCAATGCAAAAACACGCCTGGATTGTTTGATAAGGCTACTAGAGGTGTCAAAAAGACATCATTTGAACCAAATTGGCACATTCATCATCTGACTCTCCCCACAGTCTCATAAAAGCTGTCATTTCAAAATTCATAATCAATAGAAAAGGCATCATACACTACATTTCTAAATTCTTCCAATTTTTTGCTTGCTGTCAGAGCTCTGATTTGCATCCTTTTTTAATGGAATAATTCATATATTTTGATAAAAAAATTTTATGGTTCAAGTTAATCTTATTTCACTGAACAATCACTTGTTTGAAATACTCAAGAATTTTTCTCAAATGAAACACTGAGACAATTTTATATCAAAGAAAGGAAAACTATCTCTAGAGACTAATGATCATTCATTTCAGAGCATGCTGTAGCTGAATTTCACAAAATAAAGGCACAATACAGGGGTTAAATGTTGCAGTGTTCTGCTCCTGGCTCTCTTTATGCACAACATACATAAGCCGCAGGGATATGTGTGAAATCTATTTAATGGACACAGACTAAGAACAGAAACTGCCATCTGTTCCTCATATATATTTCTGTAAGACGCTTCCATTAGGCTATTGTTAGGCTATGACAAATCATTACATGAAACTCTAAAATTTGGCTGTGGTAAACCTCTGTCCTTGTCATGTCTAAAACTGCTACAAAACTTTTCAGCACCTTACCATGTGCCAAAATAACTTCCTTTTAGACTGATTTCACAATAGTGTTTAAAAACAACAGAGGGAAAACAGCTTGCCTTTTGGTCTTCTTAAAAATATACATCGACAAAGAAGAATGTTGTATCAACATTTGAATGTGACTGAAATTTATTTGGAGTTACAACTGCACTTCAGGAGCTCATATCTGCTCTGTCAAACTCCAAGATTCTTTATGAACACCATAACTTCATCCTTTAGTTCCCTTATTTCTCATAATTTCCCTCATTTTTTCCCTCAATGCTTATTCATTCATTCCAGCTCATTGTGGAGCACTTTGTGGTAGGGAACAAAGACAATTTCTCTCATGGTTACCCTTCACTGTGATGATGTTTTATACAATGAAATTTAAACTTTGCTGGTAAGTGCTCAAAATGCATCATTTTGAATGAACAGTTCATTCTTGTGAGCTTTTCTTTCTTCTTGCTCTTGAGAAAAGAAATGCTAAGAAGAAGACAGAGTGGAGTCAGCAGTGTCCTTGTATGGGGATCACTGGACTTTCTAAAGACAAGGGGCCTACTCTTGAATTTGTTCTTGGGCATTTTCCACATAAGAAAAAATTGCTCCAGCCACATGCCATCTTTTTTTTTTTCACCATCTTTTGCTCTAGTTGTTCCCTAATTTGAACTCTTCCATTTCCCTGGGTCCTCCTCCCCTTGCCTCCATCTTCTGAGCATTACATCCTAGATGACTCTTTTGTTTTGTTCCTTCTAGTTAGTCTTCCTCTCAATACATTTCTTCCAAATTAATTGGCAGAATTACTTAATTGGCAGAAAGCATAGTACTGTTATTAAATCTGCATGACACAGTTCTGTGCATTCTGTCCTGTTCCTCCACTATATCTGATTTGTCCAGGTAGACTGAAAGCCTTGTTATTCAAGCAAAAGTGACAAACACAGTAGGATTCCTCTTCGGTAAATTCCTAGGAATTACTACATTAAGAAGGAGAAACATGGGCCTCTGAAAAACTCCACTGATGATACACATTTTCCAGGGACATACTTTTAAGTACTGTTACCCAAATTGATTCAAACTTCTTACATCAGAGGTCTCATGCAAGTCTAATTTCACTGAACTGTTTTGGGTTACAGTTTTCAGCCTATGAAGTTTTTTGTTTCATTGGTTGATTTGGTTTTTTAAGGGGGCTTATGGATATTTTGGAAGCTTCCTAATAATAAGATGTACAGCAATAGCAACTAAGACTTCTAATTACTATTTCTAATGATCTCATTGAATGTTTGTTGCAGCTTACCTTTAGCTGCAGTAAATAGAAAAACAGATACATTGCTTTAAAAATGTAAGCCATGTATGGCATGTAAATAGAAGTTCCAAAATAAAATGGAAAAGGTTTCCTGGGTGATCGTCTCTCTCTTTGCTACTTCAGGCAATGTTTCATATGCTTTTATTCTTAAATTATCCAGATAAAGAGAAGATAATAGGACAAGAAAGGGTTTTTACCACTACTTGTCATACTGGAATACTTTTTATCCTGCTGCTTTCATAGGCAGAAACCTGCTTCATTTGATATCCTTTTACCTGCTTTATCCTTTATCCTCAATAATCCAGATCCCATCCTGTAATTTATCTCTCTTTTTGTATAGTCATGGATGACAATAATTTCCAGTGTTTGCTTTCATGCTGCACAGCCAAGTGCTTTGAGTATCTTTTTTATTAAAGTGACTCTTCATTCCTAGAACCTTCTACTAAGCATGAGTTCAACCTTCTTGATTGCTAATGGTCACATACATACACATGGTATTCCAGATCAAAATTTACCAGTGCCTTTCAAAATGGCATTAAATACTTCGCACTTCTAATTACGTCTTGCCTGATGTAAATAGTATTGCATCTATCTCTAAGCAAGTCTGTCTTTTTTTTTTTTTACAGTTCCCTAAGGAGCTGTTTCCCTTAAAGAGCATAAAGATGGAAAAATCTAGTAAAACTGCAGTTGGACTAATGCCTGTGAGTGACAAAAATCAAACTGTTAACCAAAATGGTACTTTATATTCCCATAAGAAACCAAAAGACACATTTAAGATCCATTATAGCCTCACAAATTTTAAAGAGTGGTTTTCCATTTTCAGTTTGAGGAAAGGGCATTTTTTGATCACTCAATTATTTTCTGCCTTCAGATCATGTATCTACTTGTTCAAATTTAATTCTAATGATCTCTGTAGGGAAATGTATCTTTAGGAGGCTCTACAGTCAGCTCTTACTTTAGTCACATATTTTTCAGAAAACTGACTAAACCAGACCTCTGTCATTCCCTGCCTCTGCATGACTGCTGTAATTTGTGAAGTTCAAAGAGTAAAATAACGTAAAAAGATATCAAGGCTAAAGAAACAGACCAACTGAAAGCCAGATGACTGCTGAAATGTGTAACGTGCATAAGTAAAAAATCTTTTTACACCCTCTTTTAAAATTGAAGCAACATCTTCCAACAAAACAACTAACAGTTGAGGCAGCTTTTTTCTCTCAGAGTTGTTTCTGAGGATGTTTTACTATTATTCTCAACTAATTCAAGATCAGACTAACAGCAGAACCTTAGGAGTCATAAACTCCATGAAAAATGAAACATGAGAAAATTTGTTAAGCTTGAGACGACAAAAAGAAGGTGAAAATACAGGAGAGTCTGCCAAGAACGATTTTGAGGTGCTAACCTAGGCTCTGATAAGAAATTGTATGATGGTATCTGTAGAAAAAACACTTGAAGAAATTCTACTGAAAGAACAAGGATTAACCCAAGGAGATTAGCGATTGCCAGAATCATCTGTGTCATACTGAATCATAGGGAAGGCAGACACCCCTCTGAGAAGAGGACATAAAAAGCTCACCTGACTCTAAGGAGGAGCACCACAGCAGAATGGAATAAGGAACTCCAACTGGCATTCCAGCAAACAAAACAAAAGACAGTATTATCAAATAACTCAGCTTAGATGATGCCCCTGGAAATCATCTCCTCTAACCTCCTCCTCAAAACAGGTCCACTTAAGCTGCTAGGCACTTCATCTGGTGAAATTTTGATTGTCTCTAAAGATGGAGATTACACAATCATTTCTGGGTGCTTGTTTTGATATTTGACCACTCTCACAATGACACAATGATAAAGGTTAGTGATATTTTACACCTACTTCAAATGAAGAGCAACCTGAGAAATTTAATAAAGTTTTTCATTTAATGGTATTCTATGATAAGTCAAAAAGCCTAGGACAAAAGTAAGATGCCCTGCTCTAATGTCCATGCTTCTTCAGTTCTTCATTTGTAGCATCCATTCTTGCTTTTTATTTGCAAATGAATGATTTTGTGCTTTGCAATATTAAGCACCATTTCTGTAACTCCAGACCATAAAATCACCTCTTGTCTCCTATGATGTTACCCTATTCTTTTGCAGAATTCCCAGGTTCTTTTTAAGTCACAGTATTTCTCAAACTAGTTTTTGAGTACAAAATACACTAGTTAGAATATTAAATGGCACGGACCTTGACGATCACTGATTCTCAAAAAACATTACTGTACACTCTGTGTTCATGACTTTATAGTACCCAGAGCTGCCTTTCCCTTGTGTAATTTCTTACCCACCAAATTGTTTGCTCAGACTGATACAGAGTAGATCTGCTGCCTTACATTGCTTAAGTAGTTAATTACACTATCAGGAGAAATAGATTAGTCTGGTACAAGCTATCTTTTACAAAATCGTGGCAAATTTTTATCCCTATTTCCAACACCTCTGTGCTAAAATATTGTGTAACATTGAAGTAAAATTTACAGGCTAAGTTAATTCTTTTTTTAAGCAGAGGGTATGTCAGCTTACAAATCATACCTGGGAAAGCATAAAACATCAAGTAACCTATTCCAAAGAGACCAAACTTCCATCACAATAGATGAAAAGAATTTTTCTCGACTGAATCATAAATTATAATCAGTAAATTAAAGCAATACAGATGGGATGTGGAAAACTCACTTGCTACAGGGAATGAGATACATGAA
>JAWWLZ010000082.1:73870402-73897202 GCA_035041345.1 Poliocrania exsul | reverse complement strand
AAATTATAATCAGTAAATTAAAGCAATACAGATGGGATGTGGAAAACTCACTTGCTACAGGGAATGAGATACATGAAAATGATTAGTTACATTATTATAGAACAAAAGCAACTGTAAGGCAAGAAAGGTACATACATACAACCAAAAGTAAAGCTTATTTCAAAGGAACTTCAATAGGAACACTAAGTAGTAAAGCCGGAATACTCCCTAATGTACTCCAGCTCAGCAGCTGTGTTTATAAATTACTTTGGACATTTGCAGCTAGAAATCTTGACATAAAAATAGCTTCAAGGACAGAGAAACACAAAATGCCCTATTATTTTACCTTATACCAAGTGATTGGATATGAAGCCATCTTGTCTTGATCCAAAAAAAGGAAAAAAATCCACATTTATTGGTTACTCGTTACTCAGGCTATTCCCTTTTCCCGTGAAGAAAACCCTCAGTATTACTTCATTCTGCCATTTCTAGTATGTTCTGGACCTATTGTTTCTCAGTTAAAATAACTACAGGTAAGTTCACTGGGACTGCCAGCAGTACCCATATAAGCTGAACTCTCTCTCATTCTTTTCTTGTTCTAATACTTATCATAAACTATGTCCTACAGCATCTTATGGTAAACAATTTATCTAGGCTTACTCAAAGAATAAGGATTGTCTACATCGATGAAATTTTATTTTCCCACTGCAAAATAGAAACATCCAATGAAAACTCAACATTTTGAAATAGAGATTGCCTTGCTCCATGTCAGTCTTCTCAGGAGCTCCATCCATTCTAGCATAATTCCTCTGGTGGGTACCCTAGAGATATAATGGAAGATTATTACAACTAACAATCTTACAAGTTCAAGTCTAAGTTCTTTATGATTGTGTCATCTTTAGTTTTTGTGCAATATCTAACATAACATATCTAACAACCTCTCCAGAGGTCCCTTCCAAGCCTAACTAGTCTGTGATTCTGGAAGATTTGGGACAATAATATATTACAGACCATATTAGGATAATGACAAGATAGATAGGAAGAATTCTGATGACTTTTTTAAAACCAAACTATGCATATCAATGGAGATGCTATGGCATGAAAAATGTCTTAAAGTATGTCTCTGTCCCTTGGCCCCAGTGCTTTCCAATAAATAACACAAATGACTGATGAGTTGCATAGCACCTTCAAAACAAAACCCTCCTTATTGATGCTTCAAAGACAGAAGAGGAGACAAAGCTACAAAGAACAAGACACTCTTAAAAGGTTTATAGTAATGGTGATGGGAGAAGAAAAAGCACTAACAAAGTATCAGCTCTTTGTCTTGCCTATTTGTCCACTGGCAAGCAAAAATTTTGCATAAAATTGATAATTTCCTCTTGCCCTCCTAGGTGCAAGCCAACTGTTTATGGAAACTGTTCACAGATCCCTCATGTGTCCCTCACCTGAGGAGGCAGATGGTGAACTGTAGTGAAGCAAAACAAATTAAAATCTAGACTCCCTAAAGTGAATACAGAATTCCTAACACTTCAGTTGGAAAAGAACTTCACTCTAACTTATCCAATAACCTCCAAAAAAGACTATACATAAGGGATTCTACTGTAGTTCACTTTTTAAATCCATTAATTGTCTGTTTGATCTCATTAATACTCAACTTTAGTTAATTCCGGCCCAGCAATTTTTTGTGCCTCATGAGTTTATGCATATAAAAAAGGAATAAATAATAAGCATGTAGCAGGATCACAAATGTTTAATTTGCAAGGAATGAAAATTGCAAGTGAATGTTTTTAACAGCCTAGTTCAAATGATGATCAAAAGTACTGTAGAAAAAGCACCATTTGAGGCTGTTTAATATCTGTTGTAAGGGACAGGACCCACAGGGATTAGCCTCATCAGTGGGCACACAAACACAAAATTTAATAAATCACATGTAGTCTCTTTAGACAGTTGCTCATTCCATGGGTCATAGGCACTCTGCATTATTTTCTTGAGTGTTCACAGACAGCACAAAACCCACCACTTACACACCTGGTCATGTCTCTTATATGGTGATTAAGACTGGTCTGAAAGAGAAGCAAGGAAAAGCTTATAGCTCAGGGCTTTTCATCTACTGCTCACTCTGTAAAGGCAGGCACACACATCCTCATCTGGTAAGGTTATGAGCTCAGCAGAGTAAGCTCTGCTTGGTTCTGTCTGAGAATATCTCCCAGATCAGTAATTACCAAGGAATATTTTAATTGTGAAACCAAATTTTGCTGAAGGACAAGATGGGGAACTCTGCTAAAAAGGTGGCAGTGTTCGAAATGCAGAATAGAAGAAACCTTCCCTGTTTGGGGTATAATTTTTATTGGAGTAAATTTTTAACAGATTTTTAACAAAACGTAATTCTAATGGATTATGTTATGAACTTCAGCTCTTAATTTCTCCAAAATTTGCATTTCAGTACACAAGGTGTGATTTGGGATACTTATACGAATTTTCAAAGCAAATGTTTTTCTAGCAAATGTTACAATAAGTCAAAGTGAGAGGACAGAACTATCACAAACCATTTAGAGTCCTCAAAATAATTTAAAAACCAACATGATGCTGTTATAACAACATCTGTTTTGCATGGCAAGATTTTGGTAGAAGGGGGCTACTGGGGTGGCTTCTGTGAGAAGGTGGTACAAGTTTCCCATATGTCCCATGTGGAGCCAATTCCAGATGGATGCAAGACAGATCCACCACTGGCCAAGGCCAAGCCCCTCCGCAGGTGGCAGTGCCTACACGATAACATAGTTCAGAAGGGGAGAAATTACTGCTGCCAGAGAGAGGAGTGAGAATATGTGAGAAAAACAGCCCTGCAGACACCAAGGTCAGTGGAGAAGAGGGGCAGGAGGTGCTCCAGGAGCCAGAACCAAAGTTCCCCTGCAGCCCATGGTGAGGCAGGTTGGCCCCCTGCAGCCTGTGGCTGTCCTCAGGGGAGCAGAGATCCACGTGCAAAGGACCTCACACCAAAGCAGGTGGGTGTGCCCAAAGGAGGATGTTGCCCAGTGAGAACTGGAACAGGCTCGTGGCAGGACCTGTGCACCCATGGAAAGAGGAGCCCCATGCTGGAGCAGGTTTGCTGGGACCCCTGCAGGGGAACCACGCTGGAGCAGCCTGTTCCTGAAGGACTACACCCTGTGGGATGGACCCATGATGAAGCCAGAGAAGAGTGTCAGGAGTCCTCCCCCTGAGGAAGAACGAGTGGCAGAGAAAATGTGTGATGAACTGATCACAACCTATCCCATTTTTTGATTCAATTCATCACTTGTCAATACTTTATTTACTTCACAATGCATTCCTAAAGAATTCTTTCAATATGAAGACATGCCTCTGCCTATTAATCCTTTTGCCTTTCCTCCCCAGGTATGTTGCAACACAACTTCCTTTTCCAGTTTTCCTTAATCCTTCAGGCCTTGGCTGACAGACTTCCAAACATACACTAAATCACCAATCCAACTTCAGAAGTTTATGTTGGCACATCCTCACTGATTTATTTGATTATCCACGTTTTGGAAAGCTCGTTCTGGAAATTTATCCTGGACAAAAAATGCTCTTGGATAATAAGACAATCCTTACTGTGACTTATAACACATAGAAGTAAACAATTTAAATTACTCTTACTCAGTACTTTCTATATTCTTTTTCTTCTGTCTAGGTTCAAAGAATAACTAAATCAATAAAATAACTTTTATTTGCCACTAGCTCAAATACAATCAGAAAAATACTATTTTCACAAGAAGCCTATTTATAACAGAAAGGGGTCTTTTACACCTTACAAATGTACACCATAATGTAGATATCAGCCTATAAATTGTATGCCTGGAAAATAACTACATCTTTGGGAAACTACTTTGATTTCTGGAACAACAAACTCAAAAGCAAATATGAATCTCAAAAGGATTCATCAAGTGTTATGTCTGTTCCAGAAGATCAATGAAAACAAAACTACAAAATGATAAATTCTGATGGAGATTACCAATATAAAAAGCAGGGCAAGCAGGACAGATCTGAAATAAACACCACTACCACCCTTCCACCCAATAGTATGCTTAACAAGATTTTCTGTAGGCCTCATGTGTAAAGCTGAAGAAGGATTTTATATAATCAAATTAATTCCTAATATTCTAGGGTATTATTTATTTTTTTATAGATATGATAAGAAAAATTACATAACAGAAGTTAGGTGCAGTGTTTGTGGCAAATTAAAATGAAATAAAAAAAATCATAAAACACTTTGGTTTGGGGTTTTTTTTAAATTTATTTTGGATTTACATTTTAATGAATTATTTCTCTGGTCCCAATATAAAATAGTAATTTTCAGTAGTTTTTTTGTAACTCTATTTTACATTTATTCACTCTTTGTATCTTCTAGATGTTCTTTTTCTTATCTCCATTATTGCTGAATTTTAATGCAGTATTTAATATCTGCATTGCAACTGCAATTTTGAGAGCTTTGGTGGAAGAAGTCATACATTCATTAATTAAAATAATGTATCTTTCATATCTCATAACGTTGAGAGAAGTTTAACTCAGGTTTTTCAGCCTTCAAATTTCTGAACAGGAATACATGAGAATCACATCACTGAAGTAAATCCATCTTTGCTAGAATATGGAAACACAAAAATTTTACTTATTATTATATTTTGTCATTTCAGCTACTAAAAATAAGAATAAAGAACCACGTAGCTTATGAAATAAGTTATGAAATACATCCGTGAGCCATAACAATATGATCTCGTGAAAAAGAAATTACTTCAGCTTCAAAGTATATGAAAGCCAAAAGAATGCATTGCTGTCTTCTTCTCATCACATAAACAGACTGCCCAGTGAGAGTGGGACTGGTTATGAAATCAGATACTTTCTACGATTACAAGCTTTCTACTGGAAGTCAAATAACTAAAAGACACAAACAGTTAAAATGAAGATTAGAACAGTTGCTTACTGTAGCAACAACAACAAAAAAGCAAACCAAAAAACTAAGAAGCTTTGCTGACATACTAGTGCTGAACACTCCCCCACGTAGCCAGCCCCTAAAACAAGTTTGCACATAGTTTAGTTCTGAGTAGGTGAGACATGAAGACTATATTGGGCTACACTTGGTTGACTGACTGACCTAGGGTTTTCCAGTGCCTTCCTTTCCAAGCATTCTAGAATAGAATAACTAAAAAACCCCAAAAAACAAAAGGTAAAACCCAGTAGAAGACATCAACTATTCCATTATTCTATCAAAAACCATCAAGGCCCCAAATCCAGGAGCCACATACACAAAGCACCTTCTTGTGCAAACCCCAAGAACTGACTAGTTGAATTATTAACTACTTGAAATTTGGGCTTTCTATTGTGCCATAAGGAGCAACAAAACCACGAATGAGCCCACATGAACAAAAGAAAATTACCACAAGTTTTCAGCAAGATATTGATAAGCATTAGCAGAAGCCTTTTGCTTCTAATTAGTAGTCATATACAAATAATGGCATTTATAATGAAACTCATTTTTCCCAATGGTATCTTCAAATAAAAAGTATAATTTCAGCATTGTTTCAAAATTCTTATTTTTCACTGGAAATAGGACCTGTTTTTTAAAAACACATTGAATGGTTAATGAAATGGGATAATTCCTGTTACTGTTGTACTCCTTGAATGCCATGCAAAAATGCAGATTTACAAGTAGTCTTGAATTTATTAAAAATGCTTTGCATCTGATATAAATTTTAGATTAAACTGAATTTTGGTCTTGATGAGATATAAATGTTATTAAAAAATCTTCTTCTCACTGTCATAAAACAAAAAGCAGCAGCTAAATGTTTAAAATGAGGTAAATTGTGGGGGTGAGGGGAAGTAAATTTAACACATTAACTCTTCAAACAATCAAAACACTTGACTATGTGATGGGGAGGTCTTAGACTAATTTGGAAGTAGTTTGTGCGGTAGAATCTCTCTCCAAATGAGACACCAAGCAGAAACTCTTTGTTCCAGTACAACTTGCAGCAGTATTTTCAACTTTCATCTCAGTAGTTACCGCATTGACACATGGTATTTCCAGATTCAGATGGCAAGAAATAAGCACTCAGAGGGTGCGGATGGAGACATGGAGCCCCAGCTCTTTGCTGGTGTGAGCAGTGATCACAGCACATTTGCCTGCCTACAGCCACGCTCCCCTCCTGCCCATGGCACAGCTTTGAGAGGTACTTTAGGAAAGAGATGACAACAGTTTCATAAAGAAGCAAAATTCCCGGCAGTAAAATTAAAAGGCACAAGAGGGATATAAACAACCATGATTTTTTCATTAATAATGTGATAGACAATTCAGTTCCTCCATCTCTGTGCTCTGCTCTTGTTGATTATTATCCTTTCTACTTACATTCAATACCCATATGGGCCCAACACCACACCAAATCAGAGTAGGGGGTGAGCAGTGCTTTGCCTATAGAACTGTTAACTTGCAGCTGCAACAGAAAAAAGCCTTCTTGGATTTTTAACTAATCAAATTAATAATTAAAAAACCTTGTTGGAAATACGTTCCTCAGAAAATTAACAAAGGTCCTTTTTTTTATCCTTTCCTCTTTCTGATATAGAAATGGGTGATTTTCACTGAGCTACATCTCATGCAATCAGTTATTCTGCACAGTTTCAAGGCTGGCCACTGTGCATGCAATGTGATGACCTTCCAGCATGCATTGGCTTTCTAAAACATCGGCACTGAACAGTAGAACACTATTTAGACATGGATAGGAGAGCTCAAAGCTTTGCCACTATTTTTGACCTTGAGCAAAACCAAACACAGAATATTTCCTGGGGACAGAGGAAGAATAACCAAAGGTTAGTTGTTTTTCTACTCTTAACTCCAGCTATCCTGTATTCCTAACCTGTAACTAATGTCTAGGAAGAGTGACCCGCATTACAGTCATTACTAATAAAAGGCCAATCACCATAGATTGTGAGATGCATAAAAAGTCCATTAAGCTTGAATAATATGTCATACAAATGTCCCTCTTCATTGCCACATTATCAGCAACAGTATGAGTTCAAAGAATTCGTATTATCTGAAACCTGGAAGAGGGGAAAAAAAGGTACATACCATCATCATGATGGATTGCTGGATCTAGAGAGCAAAGGAGAGGAAAAGAGAAGATGCAACAACAATAAAAAAAAGATTGTTATGAAGACAACTTACTTCCAATATGAAATAATTTAGTTCTATTTAAAAGGTAGCATTTAGAAAATGGATGTTTACTCTCTGACTTTTTTTATTGATTAAATGCTACATCTCTGTGGCTCCCAAAGAAATTAAAAGCAAAGCATTCATTGTTTGTGGATAAATCTTTGAATTTGATTCAAAACTTTTATCATATTAGTAGATTTTTCAAATGAACTCATCTTGGTTATTACCAGAAACAACAGAGTCAGAATTTGTGAGTTAAAGCTCCAGACATGGCAGTTCCACTTTATTTCCAGAAAGGTAACAACGACTAAAGATAAACAACTAAAACCTAAGTTTTCTGTAAAGAAGCTAAAACTATCTCTTTTTGGGAATTGCCACACATGGGTTGGTTATCTA
This sequence comes from Poliocrania exsul, assembly GCA_035041345.1. Lineage (NCBI taxonomy): Eukaryota > Metazoa > Chordata > Aves > Passeriformes > Thamnophilidae > Poliocrania > Poliocrania exsul. The sequence goes on along the minus strand of JAWWLZ010000082.1, from coordinate 73,889,638 downwards.
ATAGCATACTAGGTTAATATAATCAGGGCAAGAGGAAAATTTAATGGAAGATCTTTTTATTGTAATACACAAATATTACACAAATATATCAAGGCAACAGTGAAGAAAATATATATAACTTTAATACCATAACACAGCTAACTAATCTTCAGTCAGTCCCACTGATAACTTCTCTGTCTTGCAGTATGGTTTCTCAGACATAGCTTAAGGATAAGTAAGTTTGGTACAGCAACAGATTATCCAGATGATAGGTCTTTGAAAAAAAAAAAAAGGAAGTCTGTTTTTGCTGAGATCAAAAAAAGGTAATCTGTTCTTTTGTAATTTGTGCACATATTTGTGGTACATTTGTGCCAACATTATTGAGCCACCTGAACAGTGTTAAACGTCCCACATTTAACATTTTTTTTTGTTTCATTCCCCTGTGGGAGGATACAATTTCTTCTGTTTTCTTTATATATTGCTCCTGTTAACAGGACTTCCATGCTGTGCACTGAACACTACAGACAGCTCTGTGTGACCTGGATTTTTCTCAGACTAACTTGTGAGAATCTTAAAATACATTTGTATGCCCCTTTTTCAACTACTTAGACTAAAATTAGACAACACTGGAGTATATGTATTAATTCCACATCTATGTACTGTTGAGATCACTGTTTCTTGATATGGCTGAATCAAGCAATGCTCACGAAACACTCAGTAGTTATCATGAAACACTTCAGTAGTATTGTAAGAAAGTACACAGGAAACAATAATTTTGGCTTATTATTTATACTTGTATAAAACATTCTGAAGATGCTAGTGATTATCCTGAGAGAAAATAAGTTGCTGAATTGCAAAGTGGCTGTCTCCAAATCATACCTGTCCTTGTTATGCATCATCTGATGTAAAAGTGAAAACTAAGTTGAAATACAGCAACACAGATACAGCACATCAATACAGGGACTGCACTTCAGAGGATGTGTCCTGCGCATTATGCCTGAACAGCTCACACAGGGCAAAGGAGGACTAGCAGAGGAGGAAATTATTGCTTTGTTTCTATAGAAAGTACATTATTACAGTGGGAAAAAGCAGAAATATAATCTCCTCCCTTTTTCAGATCCTGGTTGAGGGAAGAAAATAAGATCCTTCAAAACAGTCTTGAGTATCAACTGCTATGCAGCAATTATATTATTTCAGCTGAGAGAAGAAGGAAAAATAAATTTTCTGATCACAGCCTGTTCTAAAATCTGGACAAAGTACTTATCATCTATATTTTTTTAAAAACAGAAAACATCCTTATTTTAATTAAATCTCCTTGCTTTGATAGAAAAAACTAAGCAATGTCTTCAGCTCAGTACTCTACTGACTGACTGGAGGACACCACTCTGTGCATTTCACTTGGCCACAGCTCTACAGAGCATCAATAGTCACAAGTGGTTAAAATATCTGCTGAAAGGAAGTTGACCCTTCTCACCTAGACTTTTCTATGGGGCTTTTAAGTATCCTATTTAGGCAGGTGAGGATGGTGCAATTTGGAGCCTATGAAGCAGTCCTTCCTTTGTGCAGTAACAGAGCGGAACACACCTCTTCGCCCATTATTTTCTGTTATTAAATAAAGTACAGAAAGCAACGACTCTGTGCCAAAGTCCCGAGGTGACTGAAGAACCAAAATACTAGTGATCTTACTGATGGTATAGGATTCTCTCCAACTGCTGAAAACTCAGCATTCCAGCTGTATCAACTCCCCTAAATCCTTATTCAGCAGTGAAACATTTTGAAAAGCATTTCTTGGCATCTTGCCCTCCAGCAGAAGAAAATTTGCATTTTTACAGCATTTCTGCCTGTCAGCACTAAAACATTCTAATGGGTTTTGCAGCTGTGGGGAAAATTGAGAGACGGTCAGCGGATTCTCATGGCAGACTGCTGGGAGACAAGCGCCTGCGGGTGCTGAGGCAGGAGAAACCAGCTGACCTGACCAGTCTTCACACACCACAGAAAATTCAAACAACACCTTTCACTTCCAATGAATGTACCAAAACAAAGGTCTCTCCTGATCCATGGGCTCTATGTGGCAAGTAGTGTTAAAATCCATACTTTTTTTTCTTGATCTTAACAAAATAAGCAGCTTTCTGCAGGAACTCATTATAGAGCAAAAGTATAGCCGATTGCAACCTCAACTCCCATAAGCTGCATCTAGGGAATGGGCTTTAAGACACAGATTACAGTAAATACTGCAAGCAAGAGCAAATTTAGAGAACCACCAGGTGCCAGATTTCTTCCTGGGGCCAGGGACAGCAGTATGGCTGACTCTATGGTGCTTTTTTAAAGAATACTACCTTAACATACAAGAAAGGGGCAGAGTGAGAGGCAGTGGTAACACCAGGAATTAGTTGGCACATGCAATTTCTCTAGAACAGAGCTTTAGGCTGAAGTGTCTGGAAGAAAAGGATTGCAAGACCAGGAGCTGCCATTCTTCAGGTGAGTCATCCAGCATTTGGATGCCCAGTTTCAAGGGGTGAATTTAGTTCAGGAATCCAAGTAATGGGTTAAGTGCACTTTCCTTTGCTAAAAGCAGAATAGGACTCTTTCTCCATAGTGTCTCTTGGTTAAACACTAACCCTACATATTTTCCCCCAAAAGACATCCCCTGACCAGCCCAAAAAGAGACTGCCTTGCTGTTTCAGTACACCAGATTAAAGCCTACTAATTGCTGTCACAAAAAATAATCCTTCTCAGGAGTAGAATAGCTTATGTATTTTGATTTCAAATCTAATAAAACTGAGATCACATAACCATATTCACCAGATTAACTATCTCATGCCACAGCCTTCTAATAATTACACCAAAACTAATTAGCCAAATTCTTGCCTTAACCCCATACTTAAAACTGTGGATTCGTTTGATTTTTGCAGCACTGTGGCAAACACATTTATCCTCGAGACACTCTCTGTCTCCAAATATAGACTGGAGATGGTTCATCTAGGCAGGAAACACGCATGTGTGTGGGAGGGAGTCTGGAAACCTTCCAAGGAATGGAGTTTATGCCACTTTCTAAACCACTGAGAGAAAGGGGAAGACCACAAAAAGGCCCGTAAGGAGAAGCCCAAGAGAAGAGCAATCCTTTTGTCCGAGTCTCACAAAGTCAGACCCAAATGACCAGGTAAGGAAATTAAAAAGGGAAACAAGTTATAGATGTCTGCTAAGGGGAAGGAAAGAAAAATTAAAAAGCTGTGAAAATAAGAAAGCAATGAGGAAACATCTTTATTGCATGACAAAATTTAATCAGTGTGTAAGCCAAGAGAAATTTAAGTCCACACGAGCAGTTAACATGAATTACTTCAAGTCAGAGTTTGTAGATAAAGTATTAACAATTTAACACACCAACATTCAGTATTCAAAACATCCACATTCACAATAAAAGTTCTTGAAATCTAACTTACTTCTCAGATTTGGAGTTGAGAGGAATAGTATTAGGAGTGGTAAATGGCATTAGCGTTTGCCAGTACCCTGCCTATGCGACACAGCCACAGTGCCTCCGTCATTTTGCAACCATCAAAGTGTTACATCACTCACTACTCCAAAAAATTATAACCTCACTCTTGTAAAGAGCAGATCCATGGCTCACATTATCACATTGTAGACAGCTAGATGCTACACTGAAGGGTAAAATAAAACAAGGATCCTGAGGATCTGGGGCGAATTAAAATGAAGAAAGACAAGGTACATATTGCAAAGTTTCTACTGAGAAAAAGAAGAAACAGTGTGACCCAATTCTGTTGAATTTAGAATAAGAAATTTATCTGCCATTGCTGTTTATTATCTAGGATGCCATATAAACTATTAACCAAGAGGCACTACATCACTTAGTTTTCTCTGTTCAGTACCATGCTGTAATTGAAGATCTCCAGGATATGCTTATCGAAAACCCACACAATTGCGTTGTCTACATCTTTCAAAAGCTCATGCTTAATCTCTAGACATGAAAGGACAAGGACACCACCAAAAGAGAAAGTTTTTCTAGCCCCCAATTTTAGTTAACAAAACTACTATTTTACCTCTCCCACTTTCTCCTTAGTTTTGAGAAAGGCTCAGACAATTTAATTTTAATTTAATTGCTTTTTGCCTGTTAGATTTCTGTCCCCTCATGACAGAGATGCAAAGGTTGGGCTAGTTTTTATTTCTGTTCTTCTAAGTATCTCCATTGCAGTTTGTTGCCACAGTTCTACTATATTCTCAGTTTATACACACAAAACAATTCCTACCGAACTTGTTTACTTAACAGCTTATTTGTTTATACATTCTTAATTCTGAGCCGATGTTTTCAAGATTCACTGTCTATAAATGTCTGGAAAAAACCTTCCAAATACAGTAACACACAATGGTTTACATTATATCAAATCCCTGTTTCTTGACTGTCACTCCAGGTGATGTACCTGGATGGCAGCTGGAGCAGCTCTGCCCCCAGCCCGTGGCAGGCCGTTTCCTTTCTAACAGGGATGAGGACAGTAAGGCACCACAACCTGTATGATGCTGCCCTCCTTAGGTGAAGCCATTTTTGCCCCTGTCATGCCTAAAAAATTCAGCTGCTGTTCTTGTTGTTAACATTGCCTTTTTTAATTTAAATATGCAATTTCCCCTAAAACTTATGTCTTACAGCATGCACACTGAAGGGAACACCCTGAATATCCATCAGGTCAGGAATCAGAAGCTGAGACTTCCCACAATATGGCAGTAAGTGGCTACTAGGTATCTGTTTAGCCATTAAAAAGAATCACAGCCCTTTCTTTTGTTTGTATCATATTTAAGTCTTGAGTAAATACCATTACCGTGATTTTCAAATTATGTAAAATTCAACAGCTGAGGTATTTAGTTAGTCCTGTATAAAGCTGTGTAGCAGCCACACAAGCCCCTCGTCAGCTGTTATGCCTATTCAGCTCTTTTGAGCAGCAACCCATTCACTGTTCACCCATCTGTAAAACACACTAAAATACCCTACCATATCAACATTAATGAGCCTCTCAAAAGAGCAACAAACACTGTATAAATAACCATTCACTGCCTTATACATTATTAGATGGCCAGATGTTTTTATTTTATTTCTACACTCAATTTGTGAATATGAAAGTTCATATAAAATAGTTTTCTAAGGCTTGGATACAGCAAATTATTACAGGGACAATTAGACCTTTTTTCCTTTTAAATGACAAAATATATGTTGTCTTTTTATTTCCTTCCACACAACCTCTGATCTTATATGAACACTTTTTAACTGTAAAGAGTAACATTATTTTGGCCTGAATAATTATATATCAATACATAATAATTGGGAATATGATTGTTACCCTCTCTTCTCTTGGCCTGTGCATCTTTCTAAAAGACCATGATTATCTTGGTATGATATAGGATGAATAAATATGTCAGCTTACAGTTGTAGAAACCAGTCGAGAATGAAAATATTATTTTTCCTCATAAACAAACATGATTTTATGGTGCTAACAATAATTTAATGAGAATCTTCAAAGCAAGAGCTCTCTTACCCAGAATAGGAAGGAAATTATATTCTATGATGTTGACATTTTCACAATCGAACAATTCCATGAAAAAAAATTAAATTTCAACTTTTCATTTAATTTCATTTTGTAAGCTTCATGTCAATTCAAGAAATCTGATTTTATTTAATTTCTTTTCTTCTCATGAAATTCATGAATGTCCTTCTTGACCAGCAGGAACAAAAAAGCCAGCATCACAAAACAACAAAGGAAAATTCAAGGTAAAAACTTCAGTCAGCAGCTATTTGAAATCAGCACTGCAAATTCAGCAGATATAGTCAAGGTAGGAATGGTAATAAAAATCCACAGATGAAAAGAAACAAGGACTTAAAGTATCCATTCCCAAAGGGCATTGCCAGCATTCACGTTACAGAGGCAAGATTCCGTGGAAATGTTCCCGGATACCTTAGGAGCATTAAGATAGGTTTAACTATTTTATGTTGGGTTTAGGTATCTATTTGTATTCCTATTTTGTTGTTGCTTGTTTAATTTTGGGTTTGGTTTGTGGGCTTTGTTTTTTGGGTTTTTTTATTTGAATGGTAATTAAGTTAGGTCCATATAGAATTGCATCTGATTAAAATTGCACCTGTTAAAACTTGTTGCATCAAAGTTAAAACCTCAGAGGCAAAGAGGGGGAGTGGAAAAAAAAGGAAAACTGAGGGATAAATTTCTGGCCAAGATGAAGAAAGTGGTGGGACTGCCTTCCCTAACAGACATAAGCCATGTAGCTTGATAAATTAGCATTTATATTTCTACTAAAACACACCCCCTCCAAAAAAACCCCAAACAAACCCAAAAACACCACCAAAAAACCGCCCACAACAACCAGGAACAGAACAAAAAACCCCTACCTTTTCAGATCTTAGCAGAAAATATTAACTGAGTTATTGCTAATTACCCTGTGGAATATATTTGAATAGCAAAATCCTGACTCTCAAAAAAGCCCTGAAAACATAAAAAATCTTCAGATAATAGAAGTACATTTCTATCTATAAATTCTACCATATGCACATAGCCAGAGCAGTACCTTTGACACAGAATCACTTGGCTGCTTATCCTACATATTTGTGTGACTCTTCTGTAGAGCAACTTTGAGCACCTCTCTGTTTTCTCCTCTCTAGTCAATTCTGAAGAGCTCTTTTCACATTCAAACAGACCTGTCACTAGGAAAAAGAATAGTTTGTCTGATGTCATGTAGAGGTTTACATTTCTACCGTTTTCCCATTCCATTCCCCAAAGCTGGTGTAGCCACGGCCAGGCTCCAGGTTGTGGCAGACTGTCTTTCCCCAAAGATCAATGTGTTTAGGACACATCTGAGGTGGCTCCACATGGATCTCTACCACACCAGGTGGGTCAGCTCTTGGTGAATGTAGCCATCCCAGTGGCACTGTGTGCATGCTTGACAAGACAGTTCTACTAGTCCAGAACTTCAGCCTCCACTGCCCAAAACACATCACGCATTGTATGCTCCAGTGCCTTTACTGACCCTAAGTCTGTCTACTCAAGGACTTGTATTTTTGATGGCATTTGAACAGAAAAATGGAGGCTGCCCTCCTCATGCTGGTGATATGCTAATTCTTTCTTTAAAGATTAGTTATTAAGTTTATGCATATATGTATTTTGCTAAACTACTAGTAAAACTGCATTTTTCTCCAGTACTCAGCCAGTAGAAGCAGAGTTCTAAAAATCTTTATTATTTAAGTCCAGCTGACTTGGGGAGCTATTTCTTAAATGACAACTAAGAAAACTAAAATACCCTTTATTTTCCCAGCAGGTTTTTAACAAAATATTTTGACAGATCCATGAAGATAATTAAATATGTATCTGCCCCATTGACAAAAGACATCAGATATCATCTGTGATCATACATTGGTTCCAAGCAGATCTAGAAAAACTGTAAAAATTCAAAGCCAACACTTTTAATGTGCCATTAAATATCCATCAAAAGTTTAGTCTGAGGCAATATTAATCCTCCCCCTCATATGAGAAGGCATGCAAATCACTGATGGCTCTTAGAAGAGCCATTTCAACACTTAGTATGTGAAGAAATCAGTTTAAACCTACCCAATTATGATACTGTCAGTCATGAAAACTCCCTTTGAGCTGTACAATAATTTTGCAATAACCTTATTTGGAAAGGACTGGTCATTAAATAGAAAATACATGACAGATAAGGCACTGCATCTGGCATGTGCCAAGGCTCATTATTTTTCTGTTTTCCAGTCAGGTTGACAAGAAGCAAATTCATTAGGGAAAAAAACCTAAAACAAAATATGAAAAAATAATAATGGTAATCAAATGGTTCTCCAGTGCATTTTTTCCTCTTGGCCAAGACAACTGGATGTGAGTAATTTGAATAAAAGAAACAAACTCGGTCTTCTGATTAACAAAGGCCATTGACATTCAGCTGCCCAACATACAAGAGTACTTTGTATCTAAAGCATTACTTGCAGATCGTGATACTCTTAACTACAGACATGGACATATGGAGACCATATGAGAGATCATGGAGAAGTGTCTCTGGCTTCACCTAAATTTCACCCATGTATTAATAACAGGAAAGTAAACCAGGAAGAAAATTTCCACAATAACAAAGAGAAACTCAAATGCTTCACCAAAATACATCTTCCTGTACATGTACAGAGCATGTTCTAATAGATCTCAACCACCAGTTCTCCTCAAGACTCCCAGGAAGGCATTAACATCAAGAACTGCTGCTGTCTCCCTGCAACCTCAGCGCTGCAGTAGCCAAGTGAGCTCCATGTGGCTGAAAAGATGGTCAGCTCAAGCTCACCAGGCCAAACAGGTTTATGGTTTAGCCTTCAGCAGGTACCACAAGTGCTTTTTCTTAACTGTGGCACTGCTCTGGTGCTCAGAAAGGCAGGCTCAGACGCATACTCAGCAGGTCACCAAAGGTAGCATCGAGCACATTATACTTGTACTCTTGAGGACTATCAAATCATGCCAGCAGAGAGGACACTCATGGTTCCATCATAGGATTAGAGACAGACCTCAATACATCTAATGTAATCTGAGAGAATAATGAGTATCTTTTTCATATACTGCTCTGAGGGTGGAGAAGCAATTAAAAATAAATGGTGTCACTGAACAGGTACTTGCTAAGATCTGATGCAAAGTCAGCCCTGGCTGAATGGACAAGTCATCCTGAAATGGAGCATGAATTCAGACAGATTCTACTACAATTTTTAGCTACTTTTAATTGCTTCCCCACAAAGAAAAGGAAGAACAATTTAACAGGGAGCTTTATTAATACTTGTATTGCTATTTTCACCAGGCAGAATAAAAACCTCTCCGAAATGTAACAAATCAGTCTTCAAGATCTTGAGAATGACCAGCAACTTAGATTTAATAACTCTTTTTAGCATAGGCTTATAATCTAGTATAGCAAATGACCTCGGAAATCTTATGAGTCCTGCCTGGATGAAGTAATTTCAGTTCTCTGAATATGTTAAGTTGAAAAGAGAAAAGAACACACTAAGTAGAAAAGGGAGAAGGGAGAGAAGACAAAATTAAAAAGAGAAAAGAAAAATATTTAATCATAGAGAAGCTCCAGCAAACTACACAGGAGAAAGGATACTCTTAACACATTAATTGCTCCTTTGTCCCACCTTCATTCCTTAGGAACCTTAAAGTAATTGGAATTTGACTATTAGCTTGGAACATTTTCTCTGATGTGACTTCATAAATTTTAAGTTATAAAAGGAGGAACAAACAACATACTTAAAAAGATAACTTTGAAGAACATAAAATATGCTAATCTCTGTATTACATCCTAAACAATAATTAGCATGATAGGAAAAGCTGCCTCAAGAAGACTCTAAAGCCCTCTGTCCTAAATGCCAGACAAAATAATTAGATATAACTGGACAAAGAACAGGAGAAAAAACCATTGGTGTGTTTGAACAAAATAAGTAGAAGCCCAGACCTATTCAATACAATGTAATTAATGATGAACTACCTACTGAGAGTAACGTAGACAGAACAAGATCTAAAGAGAACACAAGTTTTGTCATCCACTTTTTAATTGTTGAAGACATTCTTTAGAGCTGAAAGTAAAGGCAAAGCAAACAAAAAAAATATCCTTTTTTTCTTGTATCAGTGAAGAAACAGAGAAAAAATTGTACTCTGTACGGGTACTGAGGAACTCTTAATACAGTATCTTTTCCATTGAAACGACTTTCTGAAAAATGGAAAATAAAAGGTAGGATATGTAGAAATTCCTCTTGTGCAAGTCTGTTGAATTAGTGATTTCCCTCCCTGGCTTTGCATGTTGAATGACTTTGCAGGAGGTACACCAGGTCTTTGCAATGTTCAGCTTAGAAATTTCAATTGAGGTTGAATCCTTCTTCTGCAGCAAAAATAAAAATTACTGCAAAGAGGAATCATCTGAAAAACCAAGTGGCTTTAGAGCTCATTCTCTATATCACCACAAATGAAGCCGAAAAACAGACCACTACAGAATTGTTCAGGTGGAAAAGACCTTAAGATCACCAAGTGCAACCATTAACCCAGCACCATCATGCTCACCACTAAACCATGTCCCTAAGCACCATGTCCACATGTCTTTTAGATGCCTCCAGGGAGGGTGATTGTACCACTTCCGTGGGCACCATGTTTCAATGCTTGATAACCCATTTAGTGAAAAAACGCCTTCCCTGGCACAACTCAATGCCATTTCCTCTAGTTCTGTCCCTTCTTATCTGGGAGATTACCTGCACCTTGATACAGGCTTTTTCACGTGCTTGTAGAAAGTGATAAGGTCTCTTCTGATCCTCCTTTTCTCCAAGCTAAACACCAGCTCCATCAGCTGCTCATTTTAAGACTTGTGCTCCAGACCTTTCCCCTCTCTTCTCTGGACACACTCCTGCACCTCAATGTCCTTCTTGTAGTGAGCGGTCCAAAACTGAACACAGTACTTAAGGTGTGGCCTCACCACTGCTCAGTACAGAGGGATGCCCTGGTCTGCCCTGCTCCTGCTGGCCACACTACTGTTGATACAAGTCAGGATATCATTGGCCTTCTTGGCCACCTGGGCACACAGCTGGCTTAGATTCAGCTGCTGTCAACCAGTACCCACAGGTTCTTTCCATCTGGCAGCTTTCCAGCCACTTTTCCTCAAGCCTGTAGCACTGCATGGAGTTGTGACCCCACTGCAGGACCCAGCACTTGGTCTTGTTGAACTTCATATGGTTGCCTTTGGCCCATCAATCCAGCCTATCCAGTTCCCTCTGCAGAGCCTTCCTACCCTCTAGTAGATCAACACTCCCACCCAAACTGGCGTTGTCTACAAATTGACTGAAGGTACACTCGATCCCCTTGTCCATCATGTTGACAGAAGGCATTTTTATGCCAAGTAGAATAGTTGTTTTGTAAATAGAAATCTTCAATTGCTCTTTAACAGGCTTGTTTTCAAAATCTGAGCATCTTGGTCTGTTTAGACATTTAACTATTATGCCTGTCATAGTTTGTTTATTACATAGAAATCAGTCAATACAAACCTTGCTATGTTCAGAGCCCACGCAACACAGAGAAAATCTCCCCCACGATAAGCCTGGGGCAAAACACTTCCAAGGTAAATGAATGTAAGCATGTGCTGCAGTATGCTTATTTAACAGTTCTGCAAAAACCTACTTGGGGAAATAGCAGAGAGTAGTTGAAAGAAAGATTTAAAAAGTAACATAAAAAAAATCAAAATCAATTGTGGGTTCCAATTGTGAGCCTTTCTTCACAACCAGAGAATAACCATCTAATGAAATCAAAAGCAATGCGTGCAAAACACAGTATTGTTCAGTATAAACCATAATTGTATACAACTAGATTTAATCTCTGGAACTCAGCGTTGCAGGGTTTTTATCCTAAAACTTAACATTTCAACAGGAACATTCAGCCCCTTTCCAGGATACCTAAATCATAGAGGATACAAACCCTTATCCGAAACAATCTAAACAATATCTAAAGGAAACACAAGCACTGCTCAAGTATCATCACCTACTTTTTATAGGGCGGAATTGGTTAAAGACCCCCTACAAGCACAAAATTAGCTCAATACACTTTGCCTCTCCTATCATACAGAACGGCAAATTCCTCCAACACAAATCCAAATACAAAAGAACAAGTGTCTTTGTTAGATATTACTCTGAAGAGAAATGATCAAAATATTGTCACTGAACAAAATTTAAGACAGAATCTTCCTTGAAAACACACACACACACAAAACAAGAAAATCCTTCCAATTATCATCAGAGAAAGGCAAAATTGAAAAAACCCATATCACGTCAACAGTTTCAGTATACACTAAGCTTGAGAACCACAAAAAGTAGCTACCATTGCTTTCTTTTACATCTTGTTCTGTAGTCCCTCTCAAGAGACAGAGCCAAACTCATGACAGAGGCAGGAGCTGTGCCAGCTGCTACAGCTGCTTCAATGGATATTGGAAAAGATGGTGAGACAAGGATAATTAAGGGCATGTGTAGGCTCTGAAGGAACCCTAGCACAACTATCAGCAGCAACCAGCAGAAGTAGCCAAAGCTGAGCCTTGAAGAGCTCAAGTTACTGCTAATAAATCAAAATGACCTTGATTCAAACAGTTTGGGTAACAGAGACCATCTCTTAATCGTTGTAATTTCTTCTGTTTCCCAAATCACCATTTTTAGAGTGTACTGGTCAATTCCAACAAAGCCAAGTAAGTCTTGACTGATATTATAGCACAGGCTAGCCAAGATTTATTCATACTAGATCAGCCATTAAAATGTATTATTTTCAAATTAAAATAATCTAATTTTATAGAATCAATGTCTAATGGACCCACAGCAAGACAGGCAAAATTCCCAGATGGCTAAGCATATCCTCTTAACCAGTCTCATCCATCAGGTCTGCCTAACAACATTAATGTGGAGGTCTCAAGAGAATTATTTCCACCACATACCAAGTACAAGCTGCAGAGCCTCAACTTTTCACAGTCATTACTACTTTTTTCATTCAAGTCCAGCATTCTGAAATAAAATTTTGTGGAACCAAGCCTAGAGTTTATAGCACTCTCTAAAGCAAAAAGCTGCCTCTTAGTAGACCTGGTCTAACTGTAAAAAAAAAAAAAAAAAAAAAAAAAATATAGAAATAGCTACTGCAAAGTTCAGTTAATAAACTGGATATTCCTCACACTGCAAACAATTTTAAGTTTACTTTTTCATTATCCTCCTCTTCAAACTGACATAATTTGCAGACTTCATCTGCCAGAGAGCCTGTGGTGCATCTCTTTTCATATAAGAGTATTTGTCACAATCACAAGCCTTTCAGGACAAAAACAAACAATCCCCCCGCCCAAAACAATCCTCCAGTCTGTGTGACAAGTAACAGGATAATTAATATGAAAAATATTTTGCAAATCACTTCCTTCCTAGATCTGATGACTCACAGGACACAACACAAAACCCTTTTCCCAAGCACAGCGGACAGAGTGAATGGAGAACAGCAACTTTGAAAAGGTGTCAATCCAGTGCTTTCAGTCAGGTACACTCTGCAATCTCCTCCTCAATACTAGCCCAGTAATACACAACAGCACAGTCTCCACATATTGTTCAATACATACTCAGTGTCTTTTCATAACTCATCAGTCTCTTTTTGAAGGTAACAAACAATAGGACAAGATGAAATGGCCCCAGGATGCAGAAGGGGGTGGTTTAGATTCGATAATAGGAAAAATTTTATCACTGAAAACATTGGGACAAGCTGCTCAAGGAAGTGGTGGAGTCACCATCCCTGGAGGGATTTAACAGACTCATATATGTGACAATCAGAGAATGGTTTAGCAGCGGACTTGGAAGCGTTAGGGTAATGCTTAAGACTAAAAGGTCTTGAAGGTCTTTTCCAACATAAATAACACTTTTACCTTTCAAGCCTGTCCCTCAGAAGTTACACATGTACCATCCATGACAAGAGTCAACAAAATGACTCTATTAAATAAAAACAAAAATGCAAATAATTTTGCACCATCATCTCAGCTAATTCTGCTTTCCAGGAATTATGAAGATAGGTAAGGTATGACTGAAGTGACCATCCCCCTTCCCCTAGCCACTTCTGTCGCACTCCCAGCTCTTGCTAGATCAGAGGAAGGGAGCCTCTTCCTTTCCTTTCACTTAGATTTTCATTTTACTGACATGCCAAAAATGGCACCCTTACGCATCATGCAGACAGACATGTTTTATTCTCTGTTACTCCTGATTTCATTCACAATCATTTGTTTTCCACACCAGCTATGTTGGTGATTTGGTCTCACTCATAAATTTTCCTTCAAACCCAGAGTTAAAATTTTGATTCTTTTGAGCTGTGTGCTGCAATTTTAATAATAATATAAAGGCCAAAGAAAGCATCCACAAGCAAAAATGAATGAAATTTTAAGTTTTCAATTGTATTTTTTCTTCATAGCAAAAGAAAATGGTGAAATGTGTCACAGAGAAATTAAAGTATCAAGAAGCCACTACATGGCTTTCCATAAGCCATTTTATAAAGGGTATGGAAGCTTTGAGAGCTCTTATTCATAGTAATGTGGCTGTTTATGAATATTGACACCATAAGTCAATCATTAGTCACAAAACTAGGATGGTGGGAGATCAAATTGCCTATAAACTTACTCAGACTGCAAAATTGTGCTAGGAATTTTGTATGAATTAATTCTAAGTGGTGTCTTTCACAGCTTTATAAAAGAAATCATCTTCTTTCTTAGCTCCATTAAAAACATATTTACTGAGTTATGGGCTCCACAGCAGGAAAAATTTAACTGATTTAGTCCAAATTACTAAATATTGATTCCTCTTGACTGTGAAAACACATCTGTATACAGACATTTCCAGTTTTGTAATATTTAAAGTGACCCTACTGGAAATAGAAAAATAAAACTCTGTAATGCCGCAACCCTGTCACTACTATGTCACTGTGTTGGCAGCAATGTTGAAGGAGGTTATCTTTTTCCTCTACACAACACTGGTTGAGGCCACACCTGGAGTCCTGGGTTCAGTTCTGGGCTCCCCAGTACAAGAGAGACATGGACATCCTGGAGAGAGTCCAACAAAAGACCAAGATGATGATGAAGAGACTGCAGCATGTCTCCTAAAGAGAAAAGCTGAGAGAACTGGAACTGTTAAGCCTAGAGAAAAGAATTCTCAGAGCGGATCTTACCAATGTGGGATAGCTACCTGAAGGAAGAGAATGAATAAGAGGAAAACAGACTATTCTCAGCACTTCCCAGTCACAGGGCAACAAACAACAAGCATAAACTGAAACACAGGAAATTTCAAATGAACACAATAAAACACATCTTTACTGCAGTAACTCAGGTTGTTCAGTGAGCTTTTAAACTCTTCATCTGTGGGAAAATCCAACACATAACTGGACATGTTCCTGAGAAAGCTGCTGGAGCTGGCCATGCTTGAGCTGGGGAAGTAGACTAGATTAATTCAATCCACGTGATTCTGTGACTCCCTAATTTTTAGAGGGTCTTCTACCAAAGATATGTAAAGGTATTTCTAGACAACCACACACCCAACATCAGTGCACTAATCACCTTCATGAATTATACTAACAAGGGCCTGTAGATGGTATCACTGTGCAAGCAATATATCAAAAATAATTTTAATAGCCACAAGGTAAAAGATTAAAAACAAAGAAAAGTTCACTTTTTGGTCAGTTTACCATCTGCCTATGAAAGTATAGATGCAAGAGTGCATGAAGACAAGCTTTTATGCTATTTGAGTTTTCTGCTTTTCAAACAACTTGTCTACAGATCTCTAAGCAATAGTGATCCAATGATAAGATTATTCTTTTACTATATTGCATATTCCTAAAAATTTCTTCAGTATTATCAGAATACAGGTGAGATTTCTCTAAGGTTTGTTAGCACATGTCAGAAGTTTTTCAAGCCTCACAGACAAGGTTTTAGAAGTGCACTTCTCCACAATACTTAACTGTACCACAGATAAAGTAAGCATAAACAACAGCTCCTCACAGTGAAATCTAGGCAATTAATTACCTTGTGCATTTGGAATAAATAGCCTTTTAGACATTATGGAACAGTTGCACTAAGACTGATGTATACTATCCCAGCTTAACAGTAATGGAACAACAATTCTGATCAGCCTGACTCTTCAGATAAAAACAAACATTCCTGAGGTTAAGTAAAGCCTATAGCCTTAAGGAGTCTGTACCTTTGTGAATCTGACTTAAAATTTTTGCTGTATTATCCCATTTCCTAGATTTCAGGCTCACACTTGCAGATTTTCTCCTACTTCTCTAGAGGAAGACCAAGACTGCATTTTTATCAGGTGACTATAAAGTCTGATTTATAGTTTGGGCAGGAAGTATAAGTGAAACAACAAAAGAAGAAAATATTTCAAATAAAGTGAGTGAGCAGCGAAGATGGTAAGAATTGTGCATAGATATGTCTGAGATATTTCGACTAAAACAAAAATATTTTTTAGCACAAATGTGTCCCTCTACATCAACATTTGTGTATACAAAATTCCATGCAGTTGACATAATTTAACACTATTTTAATGTGCCAATCAAAAAAAGCCAAGACGTTTAGAAGTTGAGTCAATATTCTATATAAATGTTTTACTGTTGAATTAGATCCAGTCATCTCAGACATTTCTGATCATGAAAATACTCAATGTATTTCAATTACAGTTTTACTAAACAGAAGGCACAAAAAAAATCCATGTAATTTCTATAGTTATATTTTTAAGCATGTGAATCTGTAATAAAAGCTTTATGTTTCTTCAGTTTTATTATAAAGCCACTTCAAATCTGACAGTTTTTTTTCTTTTCAGTAGGAAAAAAGAATTAATCAAGTAAACCAGACAACTTAGGTTACCACTTGTAGCCATACTTGCACAAATGGGCACTTGCTGAATTATCAGGGTAGTGAAAGTTACGTGCTTATTTTCTGTCCTTTCAGGATGTGCAGAAACACTGCATCTCAAACGTCATTTTGTGAGAAAAACAGATAAAGAATGACATGAAATGTCAACACCTTTCCATATGGTATTTGCCAAAAAAAGATATGCTTTATATAAATGTAAAATATACCGCATATACACAGACTAGATTATTTTTAAGCACTAGCAACCAATGGGGCTGAGAAAATCTATGGACTTTATGGGTCTGCCATGCCAGCCTGTAGTAAGTAAAAGACCTTGTTGACAACATGTAAGATAATTGGGCAATGAGGAGAATGTAAATTGTATTAAAAAAAAAAGCATAATAAAATGAGTTTCAGAAACCAAAACATGTAAACAAATGTAGAGTGGTTACCAGAGATGACACTGAATGTTGGATACATGACTGCATCATTTTGCACAAACTAGTTTCAAAGCACAAAGTTCTAATTTTAGTTTGAACATTAAAATATGCTTCTTTTTATTGTGAAATGAATTAATGTAAAACCATATTACAATTAATACACACATGAAATCTAAACTCCAAGCCATTCTATTTGCAACTTTTGAAAAGCACAGGTTTTAGATACATGAACACATGATTGCACTTTTGAGAAGTCATAGTCAACTCTGAATCTAGTATGTGTTTTACAAGCTAGGTAAGAATGTACTTGCAAACCACATAAGTAGTTAAAAGGCAACAGATCAAATGCTGTAGACAGCCTTTCTAAATGTCAGCTAGTAAATCACCTCATGATATAAAACATTTCTCACTCTTGGAAGATGAGAGCAAAGTGCATTTTGAAATGTCTGTCTTTCACTGTACAGCATGTAAGGTTAAAGAACTGTATTTATGACATATTCAAGCAGAGAGGTAGAAAACATCATAAACAGTGTGAATTCACAGGAGTATGTATCAAACATCTGAATAACTTCATTACATAAATGCTGACTGGGTTTTTTTTCCATATTCTGTTCATTTATGTACTGAAGTAGATCCATACAATGAAAGACACTGCATAATATTACGAGAAGTGTTAACATATGCTACTGAATTACATCATAGTAATGTGACATCAACAGCTGAGAGACCTGACCTAGGTGCTTGCCACCTATATCTCAGGCTGATCTGAAATACCCATCAGTTTTTCTCTTTCTTTCATAAAATGGAAAAAAATCTATAAGAAATAAAAAATCTCTAAGAATGTCCACACATAATTCATAAGTGACTATCAACACATAAGCTAAGATTTCTTGACTATACCTATGAAATAAAATACACCTCTGACTTGCAATTCAAAATGTTGCATTCAACAATAAAAGGTGAAATCCCTTATTTAGAAGTATCTAACTCAGTGCTAGTTACTTAAAAATATGATCTGAAGAATTTTGAAGAAAAATAATCACTCAATTGGCTAAATCTCCCAGTTGTAGATTCTCTCTAGAACATTTGTAACAATAAAATGTTCTGACTAACCTGCACAATGAAGGAGGAGATATTTAATTGAAGAATTATCCTTAGAATAGTGAAATATGTAATCAGATCATTTATCACTAATATAAAACATTAACTCATTTTTATTTTTTGAAATCACCAACATGTGCTTTTGGGTTGTTTTGGGTTTTTGTTTTGTTTTGTTTTGTTTTTTGTAGTTTTGCTTTTGTTAAACACAAGAATTGTTATATGGACTTAAGAGAAAGCAAATTATACTTGGTATTTCCCTTCAAAATTATTTGCAGAGCAAGCACTAAGGCCTACTCTAAAAATTTAACTAAAATACTACAATGCCATACCACAATTTAATTCTCTATTACATAGGCTATTTATGCCTGTATGATTAAACCAAAATAAATAAAAAATAGATATATATATCTATATATAGCCAACCCCAAGACAATTACAGATTTTAAAATAATACCAAAAGAATTTTTCCATGTATTAAATTGCTTTTATGCAGTAGTAAAAGAATACACTGAGATTCATTTTCCTCCCTTTCTTTGAATACTTAGCTGCTGTTACTGATACAGTATAAAACATACTAAATTAATGACCTAAACAGTAAAAGTTTTCTAGATTATTAGTCACTTTGAGATTTTGAAACGTACTTCTCTTTTATGCTCCTTACACAGTATGAAGTTTCAAGAATTTGGGGAGTTTGAATTTCATTCAATGCTAACTTTAGTCAAGATATCCTACTTCCCAGGACTATTGAAGTGCACCCAGTACAACATATGTCCTGGTATAGTAAGTCACATTCCTCCTTCTTTTTCACTTTGAACAAAAAATTAGACTGAGAAAGTGGATATTTGTTTAAACATTCAAAGCTTCTACAAAAATGTAAAAACCTCTTCCTATGTCCCGAATATTCCCACATGTTGTTGAATGTTTTGCACATACATAAGCAGATTCCTAATGATCACTGGAAGACTTTTCTACCTCTGCTGATGTTTTCATACAAGCTCTGGAAGCAGTTTACATGAAGTAAGTCTTTTACCTCTAAAAGTTCTAGGGAGTGTGCTAGAAATCCCTGCTCAGGGTAATCCACAATCCTGAGCCCTGGCAACACCATCAAAAAATCTGATTTCTTTTTTGGGTTTTACTTTTTGAAATAAAACCAAAACATGACAAAACCCACAAACCAGTAACATTAAACTAATTATAAATAATGCACTTGTTAAAGAAAAAATGTTTCACCTGTTCATGACAAGGCTAAAGCTGAACTACAGCCAGCTGACTTGCTTTAGGCTCTTGTTATATC
>JAWWLZ010000082.1:73853962-73867851 GCA_035041345.1 Poliocrania exsul | reverse complement strand
CTAACCAAACTTGATCATTTAAATGCAAGTAAACATTGCCTGCTGCAAAAGTTAAAAATTACTCTACTGCAACAAGTAAAGAAAAAGATTACCTTCTTCTTGGGCTCCAGACCTGTGATGTAGCCAAAAGGATGTACTTCTCCTTTCTGCTTACTTCAAATAAAATTCATTTTCTGCTCATTTCACAATGCCTAGAAATGAAAGAGATTTTACTGAGATAGCATTGAAAATATTTATTTAATGCAGTCCCTTTTCAGAAACTGGATTAAGAATTTTTTGTAGTTCTGGTTCTTTACAAGAGATCATAAATTTCAGATGGGAATATCAAAGGTAGTTGCAAGGCAATGTTACTGCAATGCTAACTCAGCATCCTTAACCCCTCAAATTATTAAAAAAGAAAAAAAGGAGTCATTAATAAACACCAGAGAGATGCCATGTTTACTTTCTTGATGGTCAGCAATCTGTACTAAATACAAAAAGATGACACACTGCTTCATTGGAAAAGAAAGGAAAGGTAAGAATTAAGTAGCTACTTTATAATTTCTGTCTAGATAAAATACACTCTAATTTGATTTCTGTGCTGGGAGAAAAAAATATAAATTACCTTTCTCATTCAAAGAAGTAGGAAAGAAAGTTATGTGTTTCAAAGAGGCACTACAACAACAAAAATGATACAGTATATGTGCTACTTCCAAGAAATAGAAACGTTTGATTATTTTGAAGTACGTGGCCAGAGCTCGCAGTTGAACTCAATTATGATTCTATCAGGTGTCAGCTAAAACATTCAATAGTATTTGAGAGAAGATGAAATATAGTAGTCCATGCAAATCATAACAGAAAGGAATTTTACTAAGCTGATACTGAGCTGCACCTTGTCTATGAACAGATCTTGCACTCCAGATAAAAAACTTAAAGCATTAAAACTAATGGATAAAATCGACTTAGCAGAATAATTTAAAAGTACTTTTGTTTCAAAAAACCCACTCCCGTAGAACTTTAAGCAGACAAACACATAACATGGTATTATTATCTTTCTAAAAGACTGCAAATCATGACAAAGATCGTATCTTGTTGTAACGCAATGTCTGCATTGTTTTCTGTGTCCATCTGCAAAAGACCTGTGTTCTCCACTCTATTTAGCATACACTGGGAAGAGGTTATAATAATAAGATTGTTTGAGATTTCTCCAAAGGTTGCACAATGCACTACACATGCAGCATTTACTTAGGATTTTCAAATGCTGCTGCACTGGAAATTAGGAAAATATTAAACATACTCGGAAATGAAGCAGTAGTCAGTCCTTTAGGGCAGTTGGTGCTTCCATTTACTTAATGCCAGCTAGGCCCCAACCCACTGAGAAAAGCACTACAGATTAGTATTTTCTGCCAGGCCATGCTGTAAATTAACGTTCTTACTTGTACTGGCATGGTGCTCAAGGGGAAAAACTAATTCTAAACTCAGAGAAATCAGAAGAAGGGTTTTTAATTCTGCTCTACTAAATAAGAGGGTTATCTTAGCAATTAAAGCAATATTTTAAGCACACAAAGAATCTTTCTGTCATCATTATTTTCTAGAATGCTCTGTTGTCCATCTGAGTAATTTTGTTTCAAGAGCTTCAACTTCTTTTCTTCAGGTACTAGTCCAATGCCAAACAAATGTTTGGTCCTTCTGGCAAGCACTCTATTTTCTATATCTTACCTCAAGATGACATAAACATTTTGTTTCACCTTCACATGTTCATCTTACTCCTTTGGCCTCAAATATGCCAAACTTTATAAATCAATTCTGCTCTTGCCATTATGACAAACAACTCCTACTTACACTTTCTGTGCTCCAAGTCTTGAATTTTCCCATTCACTAATGGAAATAGACCTCTCCACAAATACTCTTAACTCTCTTCAAAAATACAAATTTCTGAAAGAAGAGGACTTGGCTTAGTGTTATAGTTAAAAAAGTGTTATAGTGCAGGTAAAAAAAAAAGTATCCTCTAAAAATGAGTCTATCACTCTAACCTGGTTTCTCCAATTACTGAAGCTTGAAGTCAACACTCATATCCAAAGTTATTAGAAATGAGCACTTAATAGATGCAATACATTCCCAAGTCAGGACTTAAAAAAAAAAATACAGTGCTGAAGACTAAGAACTGAATTTGATCCCTGTGAAAACACCACATAGCTTCGCAGCTATTTATAAAAAAAATAATAAATTATAAAAAACCACAAATAGGACTTCACACTGGGCAATAAAAGCAAAAATGTAGGTTGTAGATCATCTAGTCCAGTCTCCTCCTCAAGTCTTGGCTACCTTCTAAGTTTAGTTGGGTTGCTTTAGGGCCTTGTCTAGATGAGTTTTAAAAACTTCTAGGGCTGGAAGTCCCTCTCTAAGCAACTTGTCCCAGTGCTTAACCTTGCTTGCTCCCTGTGAAAAACCTGTCCCTTCAAATCCCATGGGAGTCTCCTTCATTGCCAGTTGTGGCCACTGTCCCCTGCCCTGTTGCTGTGCACCTCCCAGGGGAGCCTGGCTTTGTACTCTACTGCTCCTGCAACCAGCTCCCTGCAGTGCCCTCTCTCAACTCCTGACAATCCTCCAGAAACTCAGAGGCCTCCCACTCGTCACTGAATTCTCTTGACCTTTTTTTGGAGCACTGAAAACAGGGCACAGCTGTCCCTCTGCCCCAACCCCTACAGCTCTGCCTGGCCATCAGGAAACCTTCCTTGCTGTAAGGACACATGGGTGTTTCACTTGTAATTCACTGCCCACCAGGTCCCTACGTCCTTTTCTGTGTAACTATTGGCAGCCAGGCTGCAGCACTGTGCAATACCAAACTAGTTCTTCAGAACTTCTATGTGAAGGGTATTTATACAGTTTTAAGACAGATATGCCTGTCCTAAGAAACTTAAACCTAAATTAGATGAGACAAGTACATGAGACAGGATGAAAAATAACTGTTCAAGAAAGGCAAGCCATTAAAAAGGAGGCCAGTTAAAAGTTTGGATCAGGATTCAGAGGGACCATGAAAACAAATGCAAATTCAGGAGCTTCTGTTCAAAGTGTGAGAGATAGATAATTGAGAGACTCAAATCCAGGGATGGGTAATAAATAAAGCAATAGTATTACAGGGTTACCTGACTGTTAGGCACAAGAGTAGAAGAATGACTGAAAGCAAAATAAGATTATGTACAACCTTAGGCCTGCTGCTCATCTCTTCATTCAGTCATTTATTTTTTCACTTTTGAGATTCCAATTAGGCAACATCAAAGTTAACACAAGCCACTTTAGGTATAAAAAGGTCTTCAAAAGGAAAAGTAGTACTGCAGTCTGACTGTACTACCTGACAAAGAAGAGTTCAATAAACCTCTACTGCACTCAAACAATGAGGAGTGAGAAGTATAACCTTGAAATATAAGTGATGGAAAGAAATAAGCATGTGCCTGAAAGGAAATCTCCAATTCATCATCCTAAGCTTTCAAAGACAAACTTTAAACAAAATGGAGGGAGCTGAAAATACCTATTCATTTTGCTTGTGAGAAAAACCAATCTCTCATGCCTTTAGGCAGTCGAGAATTATGTGGTCTTTTGAACTGAAAAAGTGCAAGCTGTAGAGGATCAGACTGAATAAATGTTAAGATACCAGTCTCACAGGGCCTTTGGGAATCTACTCAATAACAATATTTTTGAGATGTCACACGCAGGGATGGCGTATTTGTTATAGTTATTTACAACTTGCAGAATAACCAATAAAAAAGGATGTGTTTATGCAATAAGGAACAGAGTCAAAGACAAAGGAAATATCTGTATGGGAACACATAACACATATAAAAAGATCTGTCATTTTAAGGTAAACTGAAAAGAAAGTAAAACAAACAAATAAACCCAAACCCACCCAAAACATCCCAAAACAAATTGATAACTTTTAACTGGAATATACTATAAGAAAGATTAATGTTTTTCCACTTAGTATATTTCAAAAGTTGAAAAGTAAGTCCGGTTATTAGGGCTCTTTCCCCTTACTTATGCAAAGATTTGGCACGCAGAATTCATTTAGTCATAGCAATAAGAAACCTTCTTCCCTTAAATAAGGCAGATGCTAGCAATTGGATGAACAGTGCACTAAATCTGTAAAGATTATTCCAGTACTACTGTTGCAGCTGTTGAAGATATTACAAGAGTGGTATCCTTCATCCAAAAATGAGACCTATACATCTGAAGAAGGCTTTTTGAGTAAGTCCTCTTGTCAACCTTGTTGTGAAGACCTACTTCAAGAAGACAAATTTTGAGTGCACTTTATTCAGGCTACAATAATGGTGGTAGCTGTGCAGAAGCCCCTTGATCAGTATGATGGGAAGGTTAACGCCAACAGAAGCTATCTCCATTGCAGAAGTTCTCTCTGTGTTGTTGTGTAGAAGTCTCAATAAAAATCTGAGGCCCTTGGCTGAGGGTCTCAATATATCTCAAGGTTGAGATACAACTCAGTATGCAAATATATTTTGCCCTGGTGAGCCAAAATTAAGCAGAAGATAGGTATAATTTTCAGTATCTAGCATATTGCTTATAATATCGTAAAAAGTATTTACAAACCCTGATTATTCTGTCTAAGCCTGTAATCCTCTTTAGCAATAAGATATCTACAGCATAAATAGCTTCTTGAGGGGGAAAAAAAAATCAAATTCATTATGTGGCAACCTGTAAAAATAACTACATCTTTTTGTGAAAAGAATAAGATAAGAAGGCATAAAGAAGCTGATTCTAATTGACACCTTTCCTACAATAATCTGGAACGATACTTGAAGAGGAGCAAAAACAGGTTTAGTCATGCCCTTCTTTTCTCATATCATGTGCCAAATTAAAAAAAAAAAAAGGTGTCAATCTCTTTCTTAAATGACATACTTATACTTCTTTATTGAATTCTTTACTTCATCTCTTTTATCCTTTCCCTTCTGGCCTTATTACTCAGCAGAACTGCACATCAGGTACACAACACTTCTTTTTATTGGCATGAGATACATAGAGAGACAGGAGCGTAAAAGGCCAGTTGTTATGTGCAGTCCATAAAAGAACATTTCCTGCAGATAGTGTAGATCCACAGTTAGAGCTAAAATGGAGACAAATTTGATTTAAACTCTCCATTTGAAGTTCTTTGGTTCCGTAATTATTCAAAGTCATCTTTTTTCCCAAACATTCTCTAATGCCAGGTATATTGAGAACTCTAGAAAAACAGAGCAAAGAACTTGGATCTTTAATGTAGTACAGCTAAAATACAGTCAAAAGTGGAAGTAGAGAGTGGACAGTAATGAAAAAGTCATAAAAAGGTTTAAAGACATAAGGGGGAAAGTGCGGAGTTGAGAAGACACAAAAACTCACCAAGAATAACTGTCCCATCTTCCGATGCAATGCAGGTTCACACTTGCCTATCTGACTGGTAACTGTCTGGTGTTCAGCTACTCAGCAGAAACTCACGTCTGTTATAGCAGGAATTATACATTCTGCATGGGAGTAGGTGAATCTTACCTATCTGCTGTTTCTATCAGCAAATAAATAACTGCTGTGTACTCATAAATTCAGTAAATTTCTTCTTGCAATTTGTTGTGGATGGTAAAAGATGTTCAAATAAAAATGATGTAGTAGAGGAAGAGTACAGAAAATAAAGGAATGGTTTGATTAAAGAGTTGTCTATCAGTCTGAATTACTAATTTCAATTTTTAGAATAAGAAAATGAGGGTGACCTTCTGGTTTTGCAAAGGAGAACCAACTTCGCCAATTCAAAAAAAACAGTTCATATTTTTAAGTCTTAATGTTGATAGCACAGGATTTTTTCAAACAGTCTGCCTCATTTTGAAGCTGGCTTTTGTGGCAATATTAGGAGATGATAGAGAAAAGTGTTTCCCTTCAGGGCTAATGCTGTACATGGACATTACAGAAATGTCATTATCAAAAGTTCTGGTCTCACAGCAAGATTGTCAGCAATCTACAAAGACTGACTAGACAGACAGACAGGCTTAAGACTTTGTCTGCAAGTCAATTTGTATGGCATTCAGTTTCCTGTTCTCATTTTTCTGAATACAGTGGTTCCAGAATGTCAACAATCTTCAGAAGACAAAAAAACAATTCTATTTTAGAGTTTTTCTATTTAGTTTACAGATGCCGTAACCCTACTTAAATATTGATTAATATTTAAAAAGCACAAACCTGAATCTAAAAAGTGTAGATTTAGAGGGGGTCAAGTACCAAATCACATTAACTCATGAGCTTTAATTTTAATGAATACATTGCAGTCCTGAACAAAAAAAAAAAAAATATAAGCTGTCCCTTAATACAAGAGCATTTTAATGAAACCACTCATCTTTCACCTTGTATGAAATACGAATGCTAAGTATAGAAGCATCCATGTCTTAGGAGTTCTGTAAAGTTAAGAAAAGTAATGCCCTGCTTTTAAAAGCAAAATTACAGCCATGTGTTACAAATAAGTACATGCACATAAGTCCCAAAATGTTAACACTTCCATTTAAATGAGCCACATGCATGGATGGGAACATTCTTGAGTTTTGCTCTGCAGGGAAGTCACAACACTCATTAAGATATACTGAGCTCCACAATGAATAGAGCAAGTGCTCATTATAATATAATGAGCAAAATTATCACACAATAGTACTGTGGAGTAAACCCATTGCATTCCAGGAATGTAATACCCTTTTTTCTTAAAAACAAAACAATAAAATAAAAAATAAATCCCAAACAAATATAAATGAGGGTTTCTCCTGTCTTGATTAAGAATTAGAAAACTTATAGGCATGTTGATATGACATAGTATATTTGACCAAACACACTACCATAATGTAACAACATAAGCCAAACTGACTTCAGTAGCACAGTAGACATTAACAGCTTTAGGAAATCAGTCATCATTTGACCCATATAGTCTGAAAAGAGCTCAAGTTCCTTAGCTTTCAAGTCACACTGTAAGGCTACATAGTCAACAACAATCTTCCTGCTGGCTCTCCATAAGAGGTGTTTAGACACTTCCTGAATAGACTTCCATCTAGGAGGCTACTTTTCAAAGTTCTGTACAAAGGAACATCCCTCTGGTCATCTTTTCCATTCATCTGCCTCACGGCTAAAGAAAGATTATTGAAATAATGGTGCCCTATTTTTATTTCCTCACATCCAGCCTGTTGCTCTCTCAATTTTCCCTGCTTTAATCCAGAACTTGCCAAATCTTTATATAAAGTAATACAACACTCTGATCCAGTAGAAAATTAACCCAAGGAAAAAACAAACAAACAAACAAACAACAAAACTACAACCAACCAAGTCCTACAGAAAACCAGTGACTTATTGGCTGAATAATCTTGCATACATTCTCCATTGACTCCCCTGTGCTCTTTGAGGCTCAATTCTCTAGTAACAGATATCCATCTGCTAACTCCTCCTTAGAAAATAACGAGGTCTCCAACACTGATGCGGTAGTTTGAGTGGGATCTGAGAAACTTAAAAGCCTCCTACAGGACAATACTCATGTAATATGATTACTCTCGCTAAGCCTTCTAAACCTAGTGTCCAATTTATAGCACACAACTGATACGCACCATCAGGCCAATGGACTTATGTCCAAAGGCTAGCTGGGGACTGAATCACAGAACTCCACCAGCACTGGGGATCCCTATCTAAGAGCCATGTGCAGTCTGCCTGTCCATAACATGCCTGGTTACCACCTGGGATGAGGTACCTGCTGCTTTAAGGGACTCGTGGCATCAGGTCACATCATCAGCTTCAAGAATATTAACTACCTTCCCACTATGCTCCTCCATGAGACAATTCTGGTATACCCACTGTGTTAATGCACTGTGAACCTTATGCCTAGGACAGCTGTTCTGAGAATACACAGAATAACAAATAAATCCAGTTTAGGAAACACTAGACCTTGTATGAATCAGTTGTTACTGTGAATACTCTGCAGTCTTTATCTGACACTGAGACAAGCTCAACCAGCTAGAAATGTTGAGCACCACTTGAAAACATGTTAGCTTGCTGATTGCCTTGTCATTTTCCAAAAACACTTAGAAGGGCTTCTAGTACAAAGCTACGTTGGATTTCAAAGTGTTAGCTGTGCATGAATAAGAATGAACGTTACAGTTCTTCAATAGTTTTCTTAAAGAAGTCTTAGATAGTTCATAACTTTAAAAAAAAAAACAACACACACAAAAAAGCAAAACCCACCAAAACCCAAACTTAACATACAATGCTAAATGAACTGATTATGTTACACTTTCTCCCATGCAAATACAAAAATATTTAAGATATCTCTAGGCTGAATAAGCAAGATGATAACTCTGAGCTCAAATTCCCTAATATGAATGCAAGAATTCACGCTTTAATGAACAGCAAATATATAAGAAATGTTCTTCACGAGGAAAGTGTGCAGAAATTGCATGTAATAAATGATGTGTAGCTTTTTTCTTTCTTTTTTATTACTCCAGTAAGAAGGCCTATTATTTATTGAAAGACCAAATGTAAAACATAAAAGAAATAGTGATTGAGGACTGTAATCCAGACATAAATTAGTTTCCTTTTTATTTTTAAATATTGGCAGTTCCCATGAGCAGTTAATAGCTGCCATGCTACAGTGCTGCTCATATGCCCTAGTTTTATTTCACGTCTCCTGAAAGCCAAGATTTTATACTTAGAAGAGTCAGCAGTTCCCAGGTGCTAATACAATATATCAGTGTTAAAAATACCTTCTAACAGTCAAATGAAATCTTTCTCACTATTGAGCAAACTCAAGGAGCTCTCTCCTTTTTAGCAACTACTTTTTCCTTCAAATATGCACAAATACATGCACTCCAACACCCTCAAAATTAACAAAAACACTATTGTTCTCTATTACATTTTTAATAATTATAGGAAGGTTCGCTACTGAAGGAGCATTTCTACTTTACAAATAGTACAGGATTCACTGGGGCAGAGTCTCAAACCTGGCTCTGAATATCTTAAATGCTTGCCCTACAATTATAAATATTACTTCCATGTTGCTATTTTTTCATTTATTCTATCAATTTCATACCATCAAAAACAGAACATGACTGAAAGTTCAACCAAATACAAACCTGAGAAATTTCACCCCGCTTCAATTTAGTGTCAGCTTTAGCCTTACTCTAACGACTGCCCAATACAGAAATGTTGTTTAAAAGTAAAACACAGAACAAGAGTATTTCCTCTGGAAAAGACATAATTATTGAAAATGAAAGGCACTTCATAGCCTCTTAAACCAAAAGATTTTCATTCACAGTTTTCCCACCACTAAACAAGAGCTAGAGGTGAAATAAACAGAATTCAAGTCCAAATGTATAACTTTTGTTTAAAAATATGTTACTCATTTGAGTAAGTTGACGAAATATAGAATAAAAAAATAATTATGGAAATACACATTCTCATCTGTCAACATAAGCAGATTTGAGTCAAATAATAGCTCAGTCTAATGCCACACAATGTGACCAATATTTTACATGCTTTTAACAGTACCAAGCGTTGTACATTTTATTTTAAAAAGAAGTTGACATTCATTTCTTTTTACCTTCTCAAAGAATATGTGTGTGTATGTGTAACTATATCTACATTAATAACTGTGGCTGTGAGGGCTTAATGGCAATCAATACAGTGCATGCCCAAGACACTGGAATAGGCTGCCCAGAGACATTGTGGATGTCCTTGTTCCAGGCAGCATTCAAAGCTTTAAGCAGCCTGGTCTGGTGAAAGATGGCTATGTCTGTGGCAGAGCAAGAGGGGTTGGATTAGATGATCTTTCAACCCAAACCATACTATGATTTTATGATATACCTGGAAATAGCAAAACTGGGAGTCAACAAATACAGAGCTGGTTGCTTTCAATGGGAATACCGCACAGGAAAAAGACATTTGGGGCACTATTTAGACGACTAACCTTTAAGCATTTACTGCCAGGAAGAGGCAGATTTCTCCAAAGAATGGTTCAAAATAATTGAAGTGCAAGATTCCCCAGGTACATGAAAACCCTGAGGATGTCTGATTTGCAATGGCCAGTCAACTGTCCCCATCTGACAGACGACCTGAATGTAGACACAGTAGTCCCCACTTCCACAGTCAACAGACAGCCCTGAGGAAAAGCCTGCTAGTACTACTGCCCCATTCCACTCATCTGCTAAGTCAAGACAATGTAACTGATCCCTCTTGCAAAGTAAAGTTCAATATTACAGACTGTGCAGCATTACAAAGACCAAAAATCTCAGATTGCTAAGATCTTATGGCAGAAATGCAGCTAGTACCTCAGCTAGCTTGGGTATTTTTACACCACACTTCACAAATAGCCTTTAAAATTTGTCCGTGTAAGCACTTAATAAATTATATTGAAACCCAGGTAAAGTGAAGTGAGAATGGAAAAATATGTCTGTGACCTAAATATAAATATATTCCCCTTTGCAATAATATTTGCTTAAAAGAAGCAAGCAATTTCATAAGGAGTGGAGAGTAAGTTTGTAATTGTAAAGTAACGCTTAGCCTTTTTTATGATAACAAATTCAGCCTTAACTCTGCTCAGGTTCGAACTAATTCTACAAAAATATAAATGAAAATTGCCATCAAGCAAAATCATGTTTCTTACAGGCCTCAAATATCTGCTAAATGTATTTTCATTATACAACAACTGTGTCTGTGCAAATGCTACCAGGTTTCTTATCAGTTACTTATAGAGTTATGTGACTGTGTTGTTATGGGTGTGTCCAATGAACAAAGACATGATTTAAAAAAAAAATCAAAACCAAGACACAAAAACTAAACCTGAAAAAACAATTCCCTTCCCCAACATTAAAACAATCCCCAAGCAGAAGATTAGTCGTTTTCACTCCTTTTAAATCTCAAACTAGTTTCTTCTAAATAACTCTTGATTCTCCATGTGCCTATTAAACCAGTTCCAAAAAAGGTAATGACACTTTATTTAAAGCACCTCAGTTTTAACAGTTTGTCTGAAAAAAACTGGTTTTGGAGGAAAAAAATCGCATTCTGCCAGTCTTTGTTCTCCCTAATAGGATACATAGGGTTTCTTTGCTCCCAATTCAGGATCTTATCAAAAATTCTACTTCTGTTCTTTGAATTTTCAAATTCCAGATAGCTTTTTTTGCTGGAAATGGATAGCAAAATTGTGTATCAATCAAAACCAAGTAATGGAGACACTAATACTAACTGTATTAGGTTCTGCAACATTTCTTTAAAAAAGTATCACGCAATAGTCATTCTATATTTGTTGTGCAATAATCATGTTATACATCAAGTTACAGAGTGCTTCTGGGAGTTTTCTACAACTGCCCATCAAATATATGGTTAAATTAAAACACTTCACCCTGATTTATCAGTACCTATAGTCACACTTTTTAAACTACACCACTGTTGAACAAGAAAATTAAGTTTTCTACTTTAATTAGTGCTAGTGAGATATACATGTTGAATTGTACATAAACTTTGTAGGCAACATTGGGATTTTCATATAGTTCCCTCTTATGACGACCTTTGCATATGTATATCCTTCCTGTAGGAGAAGGTGAATGGAATCTCTTTCTATTAAAACAGTCATTTTATATTGTTGAGTGTTTTTTGCTGTGCATTTCCTGCCCTTCCTGCTGTGTCAGTTGCCACCTTTATTTTGCACTGCCTATAAGCAAACTGTGGCCCACGGTGTCATGATGGCTGATTTAGCTTAGGCCCCTTTGCAGGACAAGTCTTCTGGGGCTAACTACCTGTTAGCAGTCCAAACAGAAGCTCATGTTCATCTTCATGGTACAGATGACTCACTGGTATTTAGCTGGTTTTATTCAATCTGATAAGACTGATAATTCTTAGCACTAATTGTATTAGCAGAAATGTAGTTTCTTAACCATGAGCAGAAGCTCTGGTTAACAGAATTTTTCATACCTTTCAAGTTGCATTTATCACCCTGAGATAAAGGTCAAAATGTTCCATACAACCATATTGAGAACTAACAATTCATTTTTAAATGTTCAGAGATGACATGTTAAGTGTTCAAAAGTTCAGAAACTAAATTATTTAAAAAAAAATATAATCACTTCTAAGTACTGATTGTTCCCTGAAGATATTATGTAAATGTTATGTACCACAGGAATGTCAGTACTGGTGCAGTAACAACTGTGCCTCCCTGGCATACACATGTGTACTCTCATACACTAATTTTGGATGTTGAAGACAACCCTTAGTTGTTTTATAACTTTGCATATGTTCACCAGAACTAGTACCATGAATTAGCGTAGCATGCACCAAAAAAGTGGTGGAGTTACTGTCTCTGCATTGCAGGACAAAACCGCTAAACAACACTTTTAATGTTAGTAGTAAAGAACAGTGCTCTCAAATTAAGCTGCTTGAGGAACTAAACTGGACAAAAATTTGACTGCATTTTGTCCTAATAGCAGAGTCAGCAATCCTATCCTAGAGAAGTCTTATAGGAACCTCAGCACTTGCAAGTGGAAGGAATCTGGTTTTCAATCTCATATGTAAATGGTTGTCAGCAGCACAGTGCCCCCTAAGCCATGCCATGCTTGCGCACCAGATTTGCTCCTATTGAAAGGAAAGTGCTGTCTGACATAGTATTCCTCCTGTCGTTTTTTCAGAAAAAGCAGGTAACAGTGAATGGGTTTCTTTGTTTGTTGGATTGTTTTTTCTGTTTGACTGACTGTTTTTGTAAGTGGAAATGAAACAAAGTTATTTATTGTAATCCTTAACTAATATGATTGACAACTCTACTAACTACAAAAGTATCACATTGTTTTCATAGGTACACATAAAAAAAAAATGCCACACCTTAATTTGTATCAAATAACTATACCATGTCTTCTTCAGAAAAGTCTGAAATTAAATGTTCTGTCAAAGGCAATGGAGTAGGTTAGGGAAGCCTTTGATTATTTCTCTAATACAGTTAGGCAAAATGCCAAACATATGCCAAACTTTTAAATTAATTTGATATTTTCCCCAAACAGTTACTATCATTCAGTAGAAGGACAATTAATGCAGAAGGAAGGCTTCAGTGTTTTCATACAACTGTGTGTGATTGACTGCAGCACAGAACTGAAGATTTGTAAATGTAGCAGCTATGCTTAGTGTTTTGGAATGAAAAATAAATTCTGTACCATGAATAGAGACAGTGGTTTTATCACCTGTGCTAACTGAAATCATAATTTTACTTGTGTTTTCAATTGTATTTCTTTAGTTCATGAAAAACTAATGGGGCATTGATGCACATGAAATTGAATTTATCCAAACCCTAACCCGAATGATGAACTACATTAAAATATTAGAAATGTTCATACTGCTTTACAGAGATCCATTCAGAGAAATACATGCAGACATCCACATTTGCCATGTTTCACTGGCTTCTGTACCCTGTCCTCCTTGTATCTTGTCACTCACGTACACAAAACCGACTCTCACAGGCACAGACATACACACACACACACACACACACACACACACACACATACACATGCACAGAGAGATTCAGGACTATGTTGTTTTCAAATATACACATTAGTGAAGTCATCCAGAGGAACTCTTTGCTTGCCAAAACAGTCAGTTCCAGCCGACTGACAGTTCAATTGGTCAAAACGAGATGTGAACTAAAGGCACATAGTAGTTTTTGTTCATTAAGAAAGATATTACTAGGGTAGGCTAGAAGGAAGTTAAGAG
The DNA here is from genome assembly GCA_035041345.1 of Poliocrania exsul. Classification (NCBI taxonomy): domain Eukaryota; kingdom Metazoa; phylum Chordata; class Aves; order Passeriformes; family Thamnophilidae; genus Poliocrania; species Poliocrania exsul. The sequence continues at coordinate 73,854,135 of JAWWLZ010000082.1, read as the reverse complement.
AAGATGTATTTCTGGTTGTGCATTATTTACAGTGCCCCTTACACAAAGTAAAGTTGGGTGACTGCTTAAGCTTTAACAAGCAGCTAAGGGTAAATCTGCAGGAGGTCTTTTTTTTGCTGCAATTTCAATCCTCAGTTATCACATCATGCTAGAAACATGGGGGGGGGGGGGGG
>JAWWLZ010000082.1:73828424-73853952 GCA_035041345.1 Poliocrania exsul | reverse complement strand
CCCCCCCCCCCCCCCCCCCCCGCCCCCCCCCCCCCCCCCCCGGCGGCGGCAGGACGACCCAAACCCAAACCTGAAATTGCTATTCAAATATCAAGCTTAATGTTCTTCACATACAGTTCAACATTACATGCTTTTTTTTTATTTTACAGAAAGGCTCACATATGAGTTGAGCTAAAGAATCTGCCTGCTGTCACCATTAAAATGCATCTGCACATTATCCCCCTAAGTTAAGGAGCAGAATTGTAGGTATTACGAACACGGTCACACACAAGCACATACACAGAGCACTGCTACATTCCTATGCCTGTATTCTTCAGGTCCCTTTGCAACTGCCTCGGATAAGCAAACACGTTTCTACAGCACCACAAGGGTAAGGCTTACGTACCAGCGGTAACTTTAACACAGACTAATTACTACGATAGCATTATTGCACAAAATATTTTGTACTGCTGAGAGGGCTGTGTTAGCAGTACCGCTGTCCAGAAATATCCATGTTGCCACATATTAAAGTGTCATTTTATTGAAGCCTTACCTTGGCTGACTTGCCCTAACTGGTGACAAGGCACTCTAATTTATGAGAAGCAAATGGGGACTTTTCGCAGTGCTGGCGGCACAGCTGCTCGCCGTCCTCTGAGAGGCACCCGGCCCCGGCTCCGTGTCCCTCGGAGCCCCCAGCCCCGCGCCGCGGCTCCTGCAGCGCCGGCAGCCCGGGCGATTGGCCGCGCCGCCCGCCGCCCCCGCCCCGCTCCGCGCCCGCCTCGCCTCCCCGCCCGCCCCCGTCCTTCTCTCCCCGCCTTGTTTTCCCCTTCTTCAGCGCTTCGGGGCCGCAGACAGCCTCGGACAGATGCACGATTCATCCGTCCATCCATCCATCCATCCATCCTCCCATACCAATATAACCGGTGTGTTCGGGCACGGGAACGTCCTTTTCCAGCTACTGCGCGGCGGCTGCGATAACCCGCCTTTCGTGCGTGAGCTGCAGAAGGACGGCTGCGGCTTGGTGACAGCGAGCCCCTAAATTCGGTGACGGGAAGGGGGGCCGGGGCCGGGAGGGCTGTGCTGCCGAGCGGGCGGGAGTGCAGGCAAGGGGCGAACCACCGAAAGCGGGCAGTACGGCACTGTTGTGGCAAGCCGGCGATAAATTTTCCTATTTCTGTGCAAAGTCGTCACAGCCTGCTAAACATTCCACTGCCGGCTCGTTCATCAGCCGTCCACATGGTCCGGCGGTGGCTGTAAGATGCAGGTTTAATGGTGCCCTTTAATGCCTCCTTCCAATTCTGATGGGACACAGCGTATCACATTGGCAAGCCACCCTCTTCCAGATCAGCCACACTCCTTTCAAGATTTCCTGCCCTCTAACACCCCTATATTCATATTACTGCACCTTTGGCTGTAAGTTGGTAGATAATTTGTGCCCTTTCAGTCTGGTCTGGATCAAAGCAGACCGGCTGATGCAAAAATCATTCAAAAATCTGAAACTTACGTAACATCTTTCCTCCAAACACACCTTATGCGGAATTAAGACTAATGGCATTCTGATACAGGGTTTCAGTAATGGGGCAATCATGTCAGACTCTGCTTATCCAACCTGCTAAGACAGCATATTAAAAATGCAATTAACATGTGAGTGAAAGCCCAACCCTGGCGCATACCTTGCTGGTGCAAAGGAACCTTGCTTCCAGCCAGTAGAACCTGTACCCTGGAGTAAGCCATGAAACCAAAGCTCTGGCAGGAAATGGCAAGATGAAAGGAAAGAAAAGAAAGCACCTGGGTTTTTGTTTTTGTTTTGTTTTGTTTTTTGTTTTGTTTTGTTATTTTTTTAAATGTACTATGGATGAGAAGCAGCATCTAAAGCATAAATGGTAGGTACCCCATGTACAAAGGATCAAGATTTGAAAAGGAGAGCTGAAAAGAGTAATTCTACAATTTAACATAACCGGAAGGGAAGCTGTTACACCAGATTAGATGTAAGGAACAACACTGCTCACAGATCACTTGGAGTGCTGGATTTTGAGAACTTTTCAAGCAAAATTGCTCTGAGCTGCTCAGCGATATACATTAAAAATGACTTCGCTAGCAGGGTTGGAAACCGAAGGCGAGAAGCAGCTAGTTGTTTGAATTTGGGCGATGTAAGCTCTTGGTGGAAATGAAATAGAAGCTGTTTCAATTTGCTATTTATACGTCCTCTGGCTTGCAACTGCAGCACATATGAATCAATGCTTTAATACACAGTCTTCAGAATGTTTTCTCTCATGCAACTTCTGTTAGGTTGTGCATAGCTCCAGATTCAGATCTCATAATCTGGGGGATGGGATGCTTTTATCCAGATGCTTTCACTATTTTACTGTACTATGGCAGAAGCAAGTTTCAAATCTCTCTGTTAGGGAGATGGTTACATTAGTAATGTGAAGGGGGTAAAAGGAGGGGGAAAAGGAATGAAAAGTCACACCTTCCCTTTCATTCTCTTAAGGTCCAGACAATTCCACATGAAAAAAGAATTCATGTCAAACCATCCTCCAAAGAGTCCCTCCTCAGTGCATGAAGTGAAAGAGATAAAATACAGGGTTGCCTTTCAGCCTGGATGAAATGCTGCTTAGTTGTAAGAACTCAAGGATGCAGCTGAAAACAAAATGCTTCATTTCAAGGCCTTTTCTCAGTAATTTCTAGTGAATAAGAGAGAATTATGAATATTCACCAGATACTCAGAGCACAAGTCATCAACCCATTTGTTTCTGCAATAAGAAACATGACAAGCAGAGGGAAGTCTTGATGCTGCAGAAAAGCATTTAAAAAGTGAAAATCTACAGTTCTTTCTTCTTGTATATTTGTGCATATATATATATATAAAAAATAAATACATGCATATAAATTTGTATTGACATTTTTCAAAAACGTCTCACAGGCAGGAGTATAGAATATCTGTGTAAAGAGATTATAACCAGTATTTCAAGGTAATTTGATATACAATGATCAAAGATTTTCTTAAGAATTCAAAATTATGGCATTTCAAGGAAAAAGCTGACAGTTTGAAAATATTAGCCTCAATGAACTCTGACATTTCTTTTACGCCTACGTTTTAAGACTAAATACTGAGATGTGGTGTTACTGTCGTTAGGTCCATCCTTTCATCAGTTTGAATGCTAAAAGAATCTGAATTTGTCATGGGGACATAAAGTGTCATGAAAAGAACCACGAAATGAAGTTACTGTCTGAGACTGCAGCAGTATGGCCAAAGGAATTTCAGGGAAATTTGGATATAACCCTTGAAGTCATTGTGTGCATAGGTTTTACCTCAGGAATCCATCAGATTTACACAATTCTAGCAGTGTATGAAAACACAGAACTGTGCCAATCAGATTCAGTAAGTTCACTTCCTAGACTTGAAACGTTGTGACAATGATTACAGGGAAAAAAGAAAAAAGAAAAAAAAGGGGCTCTTTTCATAACTTCTAACTTGTGGACTTGGTATATGTTTACGAGCAATGTTGAAAAGGAGGTTAGACTAGTTATGAAGGAGCATAAATAGCTGTAGCAAAAGGAAACTAGTTTCTAAAAATTAAAAAAAAAATATTCTTTTGCTGCGCCAGTTAATAATTTATAGGATATGCCTGCATAACCAGTCTCTCTTTGTTGGGTTTAATATGCTAAACATGTATTGATTGTCTTGCAGGTAACTGCTAGAGAACTAATCATCCATCTAACTTTTAACGAGATATAAAAAGACTAAGTGGTTCATTAATATATAAAGTAATGAAAATTCTAGGTAATTTGTGGATTACAAAGTTCCTGTACCCAAGAGAGATACATTGGGAATGGCTAAGATCATACTGAGATAAGGATGTTGCCAAGTTCAAGTCCAACTCTTCCTTGTTTTTAGACACGTGTATTCTAATAGCTGCAGTCAAAGAAAATTAGCTCACTGTCGCTGCCAAGAACTTCTGCTCACACACTGAGAGCAATTGTACTGGGAATTTTCATGCTCTTATTCAAAAGCACCAGGGAATAACATAATTGCCCCCACTGCCAGCAGCAACTTTCCCGTCATACAAACAAATTACAAACTTCTTCTCTTTTTCCTAGATTGAAAGGGTAAAAACAAAGGACTGTACTATTGCACACCACCAATTTTACATTCACAAATCATAATTTTTGTTCTCAGCTGCAGTGCATAACAAGTCCCGGCTACATGTCTGAGAATGTTGACACTCCCCCCAATCTCTGTTTCTTCACTTATTAGAAAAACACTTTTTATTTTCAGTTATTAATAAATATTCTTACAACTACTACTATCTGCAGAAATTAACTTTCTTAAAAGTTTGTATGTGACCCACTAATGACAGTTAGTTAGAAACTATCATCTTAAAATGTATATCAATAAGTGGAATTAACAATTTTACTAAAAAGCAGTAAAGCAAAAAAGTGCAAAAATAATTTTGAAATCATATGCATTCACAATACTGTTGAATTTCTGTCTTTAGATTTCTTATAGAAAATCATGCCAAAGTAGATCACAGCAGTCAAAATTTTCATTTTCTGATACAAAATTGTGGGATAGAAATAATTTACTCTTCTAATGAATGAAAACACAACTGAGCCATCTTCATGTTCCTAATGAAGACTCTCTGGAGGCTTCCGAGATCATGCCGCTACTATATTTTGATTTTTAATTTTTATTTTTAGTTTGGTATTCAACATAAATATTCAGAGGGAATAGGATCAAGACATTTCATTTTCCATGTGGTTCCTCTGAATATTCTGTAAGGCATGTATTTCCTCTAAAAAATTAAAATGATCTATTAGAAAAAGTGATTTTTAATACAGGTTAGCAAATTCTTCACCATACTAATTGCAGAGGGAATGGCACTGCTGATCCTGCGGATACAGATACTGCCTTGGCTCCTTCTACACTAAGCATCACTGGAGTATTTTCTAATAAAACAACAACAGCTGTTCCTAGATATATGATGCCAATAACAGTTGCCAGTCACAGAAAACTTGTGATAATATAGTCACTTGACTTTAGTATTGCATGAAATGGCAGGTAAAATATACTGACAGGACTTGGAGAAAACAACAGAATACCTGGCATTTTGCTACTTGTTACCATAAAACTCTGAGCTAATCAGTCCCTCTCTCAATGCAGGAAAGCCCAGAAAAAAATATAAAGAGCTACAAAAGAATAGCATGGTGTCTCATTCTCTCAGTCTGCATCACAACAGCAAGGGAAAGACAAGAAGACTCAGCTGAGGGCAGTGAAATGATTGACTCAGACAGTAGTAGATCTTTCTGCCCATCCTATGGAATTTCACACTGCCATATATAATAGACACCATTCAATCAAGCAACTTGCTTAATTGGGGTGTTTCCTGGGAAACTAATATAACACTGTAACTGTAGATCATGCAGTGACCAGTATAAAATGGAATGCTTCCTGGTAACTGTATAATGTTTATGTGTAAAGGATGGCATTTTTATAAGTGTAAATCTGGTAGTGAAACTATCCTGATGTTTCTGAAAATAGTGTTGGCAAAGAAAAAATCCTTTTTATTTTCATTCACAGGCTGGTGTTAAATCCTCACAGGTCAAGGTTCTATCTGGATTGTTGCAAATGGTTATTTATATGTATGTATGGCCAGACTTCACCAACGAAGATTTGGGAAGGGCTCTCCCCACATGGGTGTGCCCTTCCAGCCTGCGTAGTGGATGTTTTAGGTGAGGCACAGCGTGTGCAGAACTGGCCCCATCGTTTAAGTCCTAAGGTCCATTTGCCACAGCCGAGCGAGCTTGGACAGTGACAGTGAAGTCCTCGGGACTGTCTCCAGCACCCGGTACTAATCGGGGCTGACCCTGCTGAGCATCCAAGATCTGACAGGATCAGATGGCAGCGAGGCATTGAACTGCCAGGGGACGGTCCCCACTGAGACTCGAACTCAGGACCTTGGGATTCAAAGTCCAGAGTGCTATCCATTACACCACAGGACCACCCCAGTCATTTAGATACTCCATATAAAACATCAGATACAAATATGTCCTATTTTAAATTATGAGCATTAAGTTTGGTGGAGTTTGGTGCTTAGAGTTGGTACTGAGATACACACTTCTTGCTCACTGTGATAGGAGCTTTAAAAAATTCTTAGAGGTAAGAAAACACTAACAAGCAAAGGCTCCTAGGATGTTATAAAGACACATTTTTGTGATATCATCCTAAAGGACATTATTTCTGGGGCATATCATGTACCTTTTATCTTTACTAATATAAAGAAATTGCATCTCTTAGACTGAACATTCAGGAGGCTAACAACACATCAAAAAAAAAGAGAAATGTAAAATGTTACAAGATGATGATGAGGTTTTTATTGAAGTGAGGATACCCTTTCTATTGAAATCATAATGCTGAAGCATGTTGAAAGTATGTTAAGGAAAAACTGTTAGAATCTTCACTGGATCTTAGCAGTCCTCCATGCTATAGTGTATCCTATACTCCCTGTACTGTATCTGCATGTTGTTCCAGTTGGGGTTTTTTAGCACTTCTTGCCAATATGAGGATGTGCACAGATACTGTTTTGCTCCTTCCGAAAAGGTACAGGACCAACAATGATTTTAAATACAGCAATGTGTGCTAATAGTTTCATGCCCTGTCAGTGGCCAGCACTGAGAAGAATCTGGTTTCCTCTTCTTTACCTCCACCTCTTCATCAGGTATTTTTACGTTTTGGTGAGACCTCTCCAGAGCTTTCTCCTCTCCAGGCCAAACAGGGGCAGCTCTGTGTTTCAGCTGATACGGTGTATATTCTGACCATTAATGATGGACATGACAGTTTTCTGGACTTGCTCTACTAAATGCTCCTGTGTCTTGCGCTGGGGAGGTAATTGGACTCAGCACTCCAGATGAGTTTCACCAGGACTGAGGCAATGGACAATCTCCCTTAACCTGCTGCTGATGCTCTTCTAATGAAGTTCAGGATACCATTGACCTTCTTTGTCACAAGGGTACAAATTTGCACTATATTTGGCCTGTAGGTTTTATAATTACATTGAGCACTAACATAGGACCAAAGTTGAATTTTGAAAATTACTGATCTATTTAGTAGAGCTCTTAGTTGCTGAATTGCCGACAGCTTGTGGGACAACTGTGTTTAGTACAGGGTTGTAGAATCAGTTAATATCTAATCCCAGTGCTTCTATTAACTAGATTAACTTACTTTCCAATTAGAGCAGGAAAAAGGATAAATCTGAGTAGATTTCTGAAAGAGGAAGAAACTGAGAGGAAGTGAAACAAAAGGTAGACTTCTTGGTCACTTCCAAATTCTGAAAGCTTAGATGGACAACACTTGCATTTGGAAGTGTCAAATGAGAAAACAAGGTTCAAAAACATGTAGCAGTCTGCAGGTTCACCCTTAATGCACTGCAGCCAATGGGGATTCTCGTTTGTAAAGACTAATGTAGAGGCACAGCATCCTTCCTATTCTGCAGTGCCTGGCCTTGTGTGTCTTTGTCCACGCCCAAAGTGTGCTTAGCACAAGTGAGAAATCATGATTTTCCTAAAGTTTTTAAAATTCCATTGGAGATAAATCTTTGGTATCACTAAGGCAAAAGCCCCTGCCTGCTGCCCCCCCTGTTGCACTCCTCTAGCCAGGCAGTAAGACAACTGAAGAAGTGGAAACAGGAGTCAAGAAACAAATTGATTCTTATTCTTTGTTCTTGCTTGAAGAAACACTGCAGTTTCATCAGCCAACTACATGCTCCTGTGTAGGTAATGTCATGACTGTCGTTTATTTAGCTGTTTTTAAAAACACCATCTACTGGAATGCTTCTCAGGATGTGCTTTTCTTTTACCATTTACTTGTTACTGCTCACTATAATTACTTAGAATTAAGAAAAATTAAGTTTATGACTAGTATGATCTGTTTAATAGGCCAAATAAGCAAAAAGAAATAACCTCATGTTAGATGGAGACAAACAATGAAGAAGAGACATATGTTTGTTCTGTTCCCCAAGCATAAACAGAACACAGTTTCACTGACTAATAAATTTACTTTCATTTTAATTAAAACAGAACATTTAGTTAAATATTCTATGTTCTGTCAAAGAATTAAATAGATAAATGGCTAGCAGGGGAAAAAATGACAACATTTTCTTTAGTGCTCCAATTCTACGCATAATCGATTACTACCCATCTGTTCACTAAGGTGTAGGAAAAACATATCATATAAAGCCCTATTCCCTTAAAAAGGCTTGCTATGGTACATTGTTTCTTGATCCCATATCTTCCAAAATTAAAGAAGTTTTTCACCAAGTAGACTCTGGCGGTTCTGTTTTGGTATAACATTAGATGAAGTGTTTTTATTGTTTTACTCTTCTGATTCTTTCTACCATTAAATCAAAACTCCTCAAGAGTAGCTCCCCCTGAGGAAATGATTGCAATGGCAATTCTATCGATTCTAGCCAAGAAGGAACAATTAAATAACAGTCATGTGCAAGACAAGACAAAAGACTCCACTCACTTTCTCTGGTAGTAAGCCTAACAACTGAGCTTTGATTGATGCATATAGTCCAGGAAGGTACTAATTTTGCTTTAAGAATCTGAAGAAATGAATTAACAGCCACTTCCCTTGGTAATTTTTTTTTTCTAATGGTTAATGAATCTTGTACTTGGTAACATAATTTACTGGGTTTCAGTAAATTTAAGGAAATCTGTTCCATCTACTAATAAAATGTTCCATTCTTTCAGGCATATTAGAGATAGGTAGGTAAACTGGAGAAATACAAAATGGGACAGCAATGTAGAGTGGAGTGACTTGTCATCACTGGGGAGGTACACTCTGCTCTAGAATCATAAAGTGGGTTGCGTTGGAAGGGACCTTTAAAGTTCATCTAGTTCAACCCCACTCTACCATGGGCAGGGACATCTTCTGCTGGATCAGGTTTCTCAAAGCCCTGGATCCAACCTGGACTTGAGCACTTCCAGGCCGCAGACATTCACGGATTTTCTGAACAACTTGTACCAGTGCCTCACCACCCTTGTAGTGAAGAATAAATCTAATTTAAATCTGTCTTCTTTCAACTTCAAGCCATTACCCCCTGTCCTATTACTATATGCCCTTGTCATAACTTGTAGGCACCTTTAGGTACTGGGAGGTAACAACAAAATCTCCATGGAGCTTCTTCTCCAGGCTAAACAACCCCAACTCTCTCAGCCTGTTTTCACAGGAGAGGTGCTTCAGCCTTTTGATGATCTACATCCATCACTGTCCTCTGAACTCTCTCCAACAGGTCCATGTCCTCCTTATGCTGGAGTCCCCAAAGCTGGATGCAGTAGTCCAGATATGATCTCAGAAGAGCAGAATAGAGGGGGAGAATGACTTTCCTCAACCTGCTTGTCATGCTTCTTTTGATGCAGTTCAGGATACAGTTGGCTGGCTGGGCTGCAAGTGCACACTGCTATCTGTTAAGCAGAGGAATTTCCCAGCAACTGAAAAATGGAAAACCATGTCCATCTTCCAAAAATGGTAAGAAAGAAGATCCACAGAACCACATGGCTGATCAGTGATGCCAAAGGCGTTTTTGATTTTTGATTTTCACATTTTGTAGATTTTAGGAACACAGTAGCTGTAGATTTTTAGTGGGTTAATATTTCTGGCTTAAGTTTAATGTCTTTCTGTTATTACCCTTGCCCCAGAATGGGAAGCTCAAATTCTTTAGTTGTTTAGACTCTTTTTCAAAGTACAAGAAAGGCTAGAAAGGCTTTCCAGGCTTGTGGACAGCAACCTAAGTTGAATAGTAAGTATGGATTTACCAAGAGAATATCTTGCCTGGTCAGCTTGTCTTCTCTGATGGAACAACTGGATGTAGACCAAGACAACAGTGCAAGTATCTTTCCCTGACCATAGTAAGGCTTTTTGACACATTCTCTCACAGTATCCTCATAGCCAAACTAAGGATTTATGGGTTGGATGGAATATAAGGTAGTGAAAGTCTGGCTGGATTATAAGACTCTGATAACTACATTCTCTTTAGTGATCCTGATACTATTTAGCATATTTTTCAACAACATGAACAGTGGACAGCATGCAAGATGACAGGTGAAACCACATTAGAAGAAGTAGTTAATGCACTGTAGGGATGGGATGACATTCAGAGAAAATCCAACAAGCTGAGGCGTGGACATTAAGGTGGTTTGGGTGCTGGAAGACCAGAGAGACTGCATAATGTGGGTCTGTTTTTCCTGGATAAGAGAAAAAAGACACAGTAGAGATCTAATTGCAATGGGTCAGTACCAGAAAGGAAGCAGTAGAAGAGACAGAGCCAGGCTCTCCTGGGAGGTGTACAGTAACAGAATGGGACAGTGGTCACAAGTGGCAGTAAAGGACACTGTCATTAAACACAAGGTGGTGGCTTTTCATAGAGAGTGAGGTTAAGCACTTGGACAGGTTGCTTAGAGGTATACTACAGTGTGATTTTCAAAAGATTTCAAGATTTTCCAAACTTAACTGGTGAAACTCCTAGGCAATTCAATTTAATTTTGAGTAAGACATGCCTTGAGGAGGTCTTTCAATGTATTTTTAATTTCAAACTGTAAAACTAAGCAAGATATCTTAAAAACAGATTAGTCCTTTGTTTTTCCTTTGCTATATTGACAATAGGAAAAATATTCTCCAAGTTAGTCTGCACTAAAGACCATCTAGTCAAATTCTTAGCTTTATAGGATCACCAATGAGAAAAAAAAATAGCAGAAACTTGCATTTATTATTAAAAAGGCTAGATTTAGCTATATGAATGCAAAGAATGGACTATGCAGTTAGAAAAGTACTGGGTTTACAGTATTCATTTTTAGTGTAGCAGAAAACCATTAACTCATAACACTATTTAAAACCATGATTGATAAAGAAGAAATAACTGGTTGATCTTTTAAAAAAAATTAAAATAGAAATATTTAACTAGTTTTTTAAAATTAAAAATTTATTATTTCCTTCCAGTGAATTTTAATATAGAGCTATAGATCACTGAGCCTTTTTCATTCTTTTAAATGCTTCAATAGAAGTGCAGCTTCATTTTTGTAAATGAAAACTCAGTGTATAGTATGCATAAATTTATGCATACATCATTTTACTGCTTGTATTTTAACACAGTATGGAATGTTGTACATTCATTTGTTTTAAGCTTATACGAGTTAATATTAATTTCATTTAATATTAATTTGATTTTGACCTCACTTACATGCTTCATTGTACCACATCTAAAAATACTTTTATCAGTGGAATTTAATGGAAACACTACATCACCGTAACCTAAATGAATAGGCAAAAATCGATCTCCAGCATTGTTCTTTTTTGTCCCAGTGCAATATTAGTATTAATAAACAGACATTATTAAATTCCAACACAGACATTATTAAATTTAAGATCTTATTTCCATGGCCAAGACCTAAGTCCTTTAATATGCCTTTTAATTAATAATGTGTTTTCTAATTTCATTGCTTCTGCTGTAGTGCATGTTTTTTAAGCCTATCTATTGTAAAAGGTTCAAAAGTATCATCAAAGTTGGATGATAAGCCACTCTTTATCTAAAGGTAATTATGCTTCTGTTACTTTTATGGAAACATAAGTCCAAAGAGCCTGCTACAGAACATCCATTTTCAAAACTAGTTAGGTGAAAGCTCAGACTTTTCTGTATGGAAAGAACAGAATTTCTCTAAAGTCTTCATATTGCTAAGGGGAAGGAAAAAGGATCCAGAAGCAGAAACAGTGCTTCAGAGCAGCTGTGTTTCGAGACTGTCCAAAGCCCTTCCACAGCCTAGAGGGGGAGGCCAGATGATGTACAAAGTGCGGCACCCAGCTGTACTGATGTGATCATGAGGGGTACTGAAAGCCTGAGGGCAGCAGGGTAGGCGGGAATCAAACTTCTAGCATTGCATGCATTACACTAGCCACTACACCACAAGGTAACCCAGGAGCAGATACACACAAGGGAAAGACACTTAAATACCTATAGCCACCGTCAGAGGCTTATAACAAGACAATAACTGATACACAGAGGTTTTCTTTTTTTTCTCTCTCTCTCTCTCTTTTTTTTTTTAACCTAGTCACACTTCCATCTTTGTGAGTAGGGTTTCTTCCAGCATTTTTTTGTTACAATGAACAAAAACTCTTAAAAAAGTCTTGCTGGGTTAGATTTACTCAGTGAGTTCAGCAATACAACAGGACAGGGAAACATGCCGTCCTTGGCCTCTCCGAAGGATGAGAAGCTCTGGAGAGGTGAATGTAACAGAAGGCAAAGCCATCTGGCTTTCAGATCAGCAAAGGCCAGCTTCAGAGCTGACAGGTACTTTAGCTTTTAACTGCTGATAATACTGAGAAGCATTCGTATAAATTGATGAATTTCAAAGTACTTACAAAGTCTACAGTCAAAAAGCCTTGTTAGAACTTCAACAAGGGTTAGGAAAGGGGTTGTGAACAATTTTTTTGCAAAAATGGCTCATTTCTTTCACTATACTCTTCCTTCAAACAAAACCAGTGAGACATAATACAAAAACTTTGCAGATAAAACACTAGTGCCTGATACAGATGAGAACTATTTTATTGTTAAAGTTACCATTTTTTAAGCATTTAGAGCATCTTAAACACAACTAAAGCAGAATAATAACTGCATAATAATTGCACATAGATGAGAAAATCTGCGAATAAAGAATACTGAATAGTTCTAAAAAATTTGGTTTTCAACAAAAATTCAGACTAATCCTTGAAAAACAGATTTCCTTCTTAGCTGTACTTGACACAAATGTTATTCAGGTTAAATGATGGAAAGAAAACTGATCATCTATGTATAGAAATTGGTTCTAGTTTTGAATTTACAATCTCCTTATCCATCTTCTCTTTCTGGTGTTCTATTGATATGTCACATGGTTTATCAAAATAGTATCCCATGTCTTCACTGCCAATGCAGTCTTGTAAGCAATAAAACCTTATAGAATAGACCTAACTATGAAAAAAAAAAAAAAGAGAGTGAACAACTATGTTTACTGATGCACAATATTCCAAAATTTAGGACTTTTAAGCTAATGAGTCATACTGTGATTAAAAAAAATGTTAATTGACTTGTGAAATAGATGTATTTCATAATATCAAGGAAATACCAAGAAGCAGGCATGACTGATTATTTTTAGAAATTCAAATCTTATTAATGCCTCAAAGATACCACCATTTTTGTGCACACTGAAGTTTCATCCCATATGGTTCTTAGGTAAACCCAAAACATTTCTTGAAAGACATTTCTGGCTTACCTTAAAGTAGATAAAATGCCTTTATAACATGTTGCATGTATCAATATGTTTTAAGCACCAGGTTGTCTTTTCAGCTAGCACATTTTCTGAACAAACATTCTGAGTGAGAGGCTCTAGAGACAAAATTATCAAAATGTTCATCGTTGACAATGTTGGGTGTAGCGGAGTGGAAACACCCCAGCCGGCCTCTTTGAAAATCCTTGCAAGGAGGAAACTTGATGGTATCTTTTAGCTGAGAAGCCACATAGCAGCTGTCAACCAAGGGAGAAAAAAGGAACATGTCTTGCTGTTAAACCAAATCACAGATATAATACTGAGGCACACCACCATCCCAAAGGTTACATCATATGTAATATACTGACACACCTCCATCCCTAAACTACCTGCTTCACAGAATCACAGACTGTTCTGAGTTGGAAGGGACACACAAGGATCATCAAGTCCAACTCTTAAGTCAATGGCCCATGCAGGGGATTGAACCCATGACCTTGGCATTATTACAACCAAGCTTTAACCAACTGAGCTAATCTCAGTGGACCACCCTGATGGAGCATGCCTTCTATATCTTAGTGACTATATCTTGGAATTTTACACTAATCAGTGACAAAAGTATGTATGACTAGAGTCGCTCAAGCTCCACATAAACATAAAGAAATAATGGAAAAGTAAGTTCAGAATGGGAAGAAGTTTGGGAAGACTGCATAGTAGCTTCTGTAATTTCTGTTGATGGACTGAACCTGTCTTCTTCCCTACAGGAACTCCTATTGGCTAAGAACCATATTCATATGCACACTGAATTATTATCTTGAGCTAGCATTTGTTAGGGATTAGAGCTTGTTTATATATTGTTGTGGATCCATTTTTGCCTTCAGTTGCTATCACCAGCAATCCTTGAGCCTTAACTTGTCACAATTTTATTAATAAACAGGGTTATTCTGAAAACTGTTAGTGTGAGTCCTTAACAGTATTGGCAGTCAGTCATAGAGGGTAACATATCCAAATAAAGATGTGGAAACTTGGAAGGGGGTCTCTCTGTTGGAGTGTGACCCTGAACAAGTCAGTTGAATCTCTCTCTGATACAGTGAACTGCTTAGTGAAGGGTCCCCATAATAGGACACTGACAGACTGGTCAGACACAAGGGTCTTGGCTTTCCTGGGGCACTAAGAGACTAATTAGGCACAAATGGTTTGAGGAAATCTCCCCTTTTCACATGACAGAGTATCTTTGGTATGTCCTGTACTCCATTGCATTACAGCAAGTGTGAACTTCAATGCCAAATTTTTTAATGGAACACATGGTCATTGTCACTTCGTAAAGTTGTTTTTGTTTCTGTTTTTTAATTTATTTTGTTTCTATACAAATTTCTTTACATTCAACTGGATGCCACCATTTGCCACAAAAGGGAGACACAGTTTTAAAAGTTTAGTTTTTGCCATCATAACACCAGATTAGTCACTGGATTCTGAAAAGATTCATATGTGTGGCCTAACTATTTTACAGTGAGCAGTTTCAATGATTACAGTAAGTCTTCATGTGCTTGCAGGATCTTTGAAATGTTTCTGCTGATCTGCTTGCAATAGTACACCTTCAGAACAATTTTATAGTTTAGATTTTACAAGTGATGTCACATACTTCACCTTCCAGAAACATACCACTCTCTTAATCAGTTTCCATATTTAGTAGGAATTACTTTGGAGAAAAAAAAAAAAAAAAGGATTTATTGGAATCTGTGTATTTCCTACAATGCTAAAAGAAAAATCTCTAGCAGCAATATGGAGATCGTTTAGCAGTGAACACTAGAGATAAATAATTTATGTTAAATGTTTCACCAAGTTAAGATCAAGTCCTGTAAGGTGTTACACTGAGAAGCCCCATGGCACATTCAATCCCCCATTAACTTCAGTGAATCTACAATAAGCAAGAGTTTGCCAATTCCTTACTTCTCAGCCAAGACTAAAGTCATCTGCTTTGAACTGTGTCAATATGATTAATTACAGAAAGAACTCATTAGTGAGACCTCTTAAAATACATAGATTAGTGAAATGTGAATGGGAATTAAATTCTGCTACTGTTAACAAATTTCAGTACTGTTTTCACATGCCATTTACAAATTTACATTACAGTTGATGGCCATCTAGCAGTTGGATCACTACAAAATGATATAAATGTGTTAGCAGATTAAAGACAGACAACACATCTTCAGTTTACAATTTGAATGTAAAATACTCCTACTGTGGTGATTTATTTTCTGTATGTGAAAAAATATTACAGTGTTCTGCATGTTCTAGCA
Organism: Poliocrania exsul; assembly: GCA_035041345.1. Classification (NCBI taxonomy): domain Eukaryota; kingdom Metazoa; phylum Chordata; class Aves; order Passeriformes; family Thamnophilidae; genus Poliocrania; species Poliocrania exsul. The sequence goes on along the minus strand of JAWWLZ010000082.1, from coordinate 73,838,383 downwards.
GTAAACAACAGTCAGTCAATGTAGCTTTACAAGGATATATGTGTATACATCTGACTGCCAAATCAAGAAAAAGACACTTGCGGACCACACCATGCTAAGAACAAGATACTTGGATGCACTCACGCAAGTGACTCACTGAAAAGATTTGAGGTAACCCCTCTCTCTGTCTGTCAAAAGATCTTCTGTAACAGAAAATATCTAGGTTTTGGAGGTTTTTTAATCGTAAAATTTAAGCTCAGACTGCTCTCAGGATTTGCTATTTAATTTTTTAATTACTATTTCTGTCTTATTTCTAGGGTTGAAACAGAGATATATCTATACTTTATTCCTTTCAAAAATTATCCCATTCTACTTCCTAGCTTTTCTGATACTGTCTTCTTTTTGATAGAAATAGTAAAACCTTATTTTTAAGCCTTTGTGTCTGCCACCAGCTCTCACAGAATTGTAGTGAACTACATATGCCCTTAACATTTGAACTTCATCTTTCAGTTTTAATGTTTTTAGTAGGTGTTAAATAAAGTTAGGCTCAGAGTTTTCAGGTATTATGTATATTCATACTATACCCTCTTTTCAGTGCCAATTTAAAATTATTTGATTTTTCTTCTAAATTGCTATTTTTTATTATTTCCTGTTTGGACTTTGCCTTTGTTTTCAGTATAGGAAATGCAAATTTTAAAATACATACTGGTTGGGTTTTTTTGGTAGACTTTTTTTTTCCCCTCACATTTTAAAATTAACATAATTTCTTACATTCATTTGTATTGTTGGCACATTTTTTACCTTATTTTTTTTTGTGGCTGAGTAAGATTGCTGCAGCATTATCTTTATTCCTTGAAGACCAAGAAAAGACCTCTTTTAGCTATAAGAGCTGTGTTGAAATAAAATTCATATTTTTAACTTCTTACATATGCTCTTCCTTTTAAAAGTAATGGGTATATTAAAAAGTTAAAAGAAAAAGGCTCTATCCACTTTCCTTCTTTGTAATTTTTGCTTCAAACAATTGTTGCTGAATACCAAGATTCTTTAGGGCTGTCTATACTGAAGGAAAAGAACATGATTGACAACTTTAATCCCCAAACATAATGGCCCTTTCTATTGCCAAAGTACAAGAGGTTCTCTGTGGTCTGTGCAGAGCTTTCTTGAGAATTGATGAGGACCATAAAGTGAGCTACTACTTTCATTACATTGCACTTCTAATGCAAGATGTATTTCTTCAGATGTATCTTCACTAATATAAATATAAACATAAACCTAAACCTGTGTATTTCTATACAAAGTAGTACATCATACAAATGCTTGCAAGATAATGAGTGACAAAACAGAAAGAATGACTGCTCTTTTTGGCATAGGTGGAGGCTAATTCAAATATAAATGCTCCTGAAATTGGTTTAGGGCAACTGGTCTTTGGGAAATAACTTATCAGAATGGCATAGAAAAGTTTCCATTAATTTAAAATACATTAAATAAAAATCTTCAAGGAAAATAATTGATAATAATTGAAAATAATTGAGGCAGGAATTATATATCTTTATTTTACAGAAAGGAAAGAAATTTGTTTAGGATGGTCTAAAGAGATAGAAAGAGATTGTCATCCCATATGAAACATTCTCTAAAAAGCCCAGAAAAACAAAGACCTCAGCCTTCTCAAACAGGGTTTTATTGCACTTACTTTAACTGACTCTGACTGGCCACTCAGACTTCAGTATTTGTTGCCCACTTTACACAGATAGAAAGGATAAAAGGTCTACAATTTAACAAACCATTCCAATTTAAATGGAATAACTGAGGAGTGTGACTTTTGACACTGTGACTCACCCTATTCTTCAGATGCAAATCAGATATTTGGGGTATTTATTACCTCATCTCTGGAGTGTAATGCTAAACTTCATTCTTGAAATAAATAGAATTTAAGTTTTTCCTTAAATTCTTTAAAGAACACACTTTTTTTTTTTAATTTAACTGGAAAACAGAAAAGGAAAAATTTCTTCATCAAAATGAGTGTTAATTCACAACTAGTTAGACATAATAGGAGCTAGATGAATTAGTGAAATTATACAATGATGAGTAAGATGATGCTGTTTCACTTTTGTGTAGATCCCCTTTTCCATGTTTCCAAAGCACTGGAGCCCAAGGTTGTCTCAACAATATGAAGGGAGAGTTCAAGGAGGAGGGAGCCAGGCTCTTTTCAGTGGTGCCCAGTGACAGGACCAGAAGTGATGGGCACAAACTGAAACACAGGATGTTCCTTCTTAACATCAATAAACACTTTTTTAACTGACCAACTATTGCCACAGGTTACCCAGAAAAGTGGTGGTGTCTCCATCCTTGCAGATATGCAAAAGTTACCTGGACGGGGGTTTGGAGCAGATGACCTCTAGAGGTCCCTGCCAGCCTCAACCCTTTTGTGATTCTAAGATTCTATTCCTCTGATCAACAATTATTTTAGTTTGTCAGAAAAGTGAACCACTCTAATCAATTTTCATGTCATATTTATTTAATGAATTCTAACACAAGAAAGACTATCCTCATCTTGGACAGTCCAAATCTCTTTGGTGTGGTCTGTTTCTATTTCCTCTCCTTGTTCTAATACTTTATTTCCTTTTCCCCAAATATGCAAGGCAAAACCTTCAGAAAGTATTCCATCACAGCAAGTGTTTTGATGAGCAGGTGGTGGCAGAATGGAATGATCCTATTTTCACCTGGACTTCTGAAGTATATTGAGAAGTTCTAAAGTTAGGATAAAGAGCACTACTCAACCCAACCAGCTGCACCATTCAATATGATAAGAAAAACACAGGAAAAACAAAACAAATAAATAAGCAAACAAAACACCCAGAAGTTTTCCCCAATCCCCTAAACCAGTTAAACACACAAAAAATTCTCTTTTTGAAACTTACTTCAGCTTCATAGCAGTGATATGCTTTCTATTTTCCATACCTTCATTAATTGAACTTCATTAATTATCCTGAGAGCTAGAAGTGTATGCTAGTAAAATGGTAATTTTGTACAACTGCTGGTCAAGCATATTGTTACAATTTGTCACCAAGGCTGATAAAACCTGTAATTTTCAGCTATCTTGTCTGTTGATACTGTACCTATATCTAAAGATCATGCTGGCATAAATTGAACTCTTCAACTGTCACTTGAGAGGACTTAGTTTTCTCATCTTGAGAAATTCTTTTACCTTCTTTTTAGAAGTACTGCATACCTCTCTTCACATCTTTTTGGCAACCAAACCACCCCAGGTATACACTATATTTTAATAGTGGCCTTTCTGTGTATGCATAGGCATAAGATCACTTATTCCTTTCATTTGTCCCATTCTGCACATTCAAAGGCCAATTCAGGTGAGAATTTTTTTGCCATATTAGGGTACTGAAAATTCCTTTTGAGGCAATTTTCAGTGATGATTCATTACCAGTTTCCTGAGAGAGTAATTTTCAGAAAAAGTTCTGCCATCATAAGAGAAAACTAGATCATAAAAGAACTTAATTTTGCAGTATTAAATTTCCTTCTGTGGAATTGCTCCACTTTCATTAGAAGATAGATTAGAGGACTACTTTACAAGCTGTGTCTTGATTTCCTCACAATTTACTATATAACTAAGACATATTTCACCTGCACGCTGTGCCAGTATTTGCTTGACCTACAAACTACCAATACAAGATTATGGACAAATCTTAATTATTCAAACTTCTAATAAATGTTATAAAGTTACCTTGATTCTTAGGCAGATATTTTTTTCTTTCCTCTCAAGTAATCCTGAAGTCACCTCTTTAATGAATCACCTTTATATTGCATTTTTGAATTCGCTGAATATGAGACAATAAGTTTATACAAAAAAAAAGTTTCTTGAATCAAAATATTACAGGTAAAGCAGAAAATTTAGAGAATTTGAGTGTGGTATATGATCTCAAACATATGTATCAATCAGATGTTTGAGATGGTTATCAGAATTTCTTGTTTACGAAGACCTAATTTATGGAATTGTTGTGGGTTCATATCGATGACATACAGTATTTCCTTAATTGTATTATGACACATAAATTATTTCCCAGGATCTGCATCAGACTAACTATTCTATATAAGTCCCAAAGCTTTTATTCTTTTTATACTCCCCCATATTTTAAGTAGTCATCTTTGTTCAAAAAAATATTTCTAGCAGTTTAACAACATTCAAAACACTCCTGAAAGATATGTCATCTCAAGTTTCTCATGGGTTCCTGTTCTGAATACCTTTAATTTCAGCTGATGTTATTTCATGTCCTCCTTCACTACAGATGAAACTCTTCAGTGATATGAGAAAGACAATGCCCGTACTTCTGTTCACATTTTTTTCCTGCCTAAAAGAATGAGCACAGGGAGTAGTCTACATCTGATTACATTGTCTACATAACAATTACAAAATCAGAGCAGACTCTGGGTTTCCCTTGGTCTGTCCAGTGTCAGTGTAGTAAGGTAAAAATTAATCCTGGCCTCAAGGCAGGGAAGGAGACCAGCTGTCAGTACAAACATGAAATAAGCGTTTCTAAGTGGGAGTCAGTTCCTCTTCTGTTTGAAGAAGACTGCTGTAAAAATACGCTAGTCAAATATATTTCTATTCCAAGAATTTATGGTATAATTTTTAAAAACAGCTATCATATGAAGTTGAGAACACAGTTTTATACAAAGTTAAGTAGGTAAAGAAACAATGCAATTATCATACACAGTTAGGGTAAACTTTATGGTGCATTGGTTTTCAACATTTGTTGACATTTTCCATGTACAAATTAAAGAATTGGAATCTCCTTAAAATATACATTTAGGTAAAATATACTTCAATCGAGAATATGCTTTATAGAGTCTTTCTTCTGTAGGCTCCCGAATTAATGCAAAAGATGTAAGAAGATGAAATGAAATGTACTGAAGGTGAGAGTCTGACCCCATGCTAGTAACAGATAGCAAAATATTTTTAATATGAAGAGTTCTGTCATTTTTTGAATTAAAATTCAATCCAGTCTTCAGTCAATCAAATTATGTTTAAAGGCAGGATATGCAGTAATTTTAAAGTTATAATTAAGTTCCACATAATAAAGATTGTATGTACCAATTCCAAAAGAAATGAAGTATTGAAATTTCTATTATAATTACAAAAACACTACCAAAATTGGATGTATTGGTCTGAACTATCAGGGTTTCTCTTCTCCCTATTCACTCTATAGACCAATTTCTACCTGCAAAATATAAAGCAACCAAATCCAAATGGTGATACATGATAGAGATCTCAAAAAGAGTGCTGGTTTATATATTACTAAGTACTTCTCAGTTGTTAGAGAAACTCGAAAAAAAAACCATATGTAGCTGCAGCTCTATTTTATTCCAGCACTTATTAAGACACATTAGTCCCTTCCGATAATTTATTTTCTTGATTATGTCTCACATTTTAGTCTCAGATTTATTTTGATTTTCTGTGTCTTGTAAGGAATAAATACTTTCAGGCCACTTGGTTTTATTCAGTTTATTCCATATGATAAGATGTACATCAAAAGCTGGAAGAATGGTATGGGTTCCTAATACTACCTGTTCAGTAGCTTGTGAGATTTTTTTTTTTTTGGTAGATTCAGTTTTGATTTTTATGATCTGAAATGTCTTTACCTTTCATACCTCTTCAGTGGCAGCTTTTTTTCCAGCTTTTTGGTTTTTTTTCCTTTCCATTTAAGAACAGAAAACACAGCTATACTAGATGGCTTTTTAGAGCTCTTTAGACCCTGTAGTTTTGCATTGTACAAATTTAGTCGCTGAATGTTTATTATTATTATTAATGTGAAAAAGAAAGCAATAGAGGGCAGGCTAATTACCTCTCAGCACAGGTAAGGGTGGTTGTTATACATTGTTAAGTACCAGATGGTAGCTGACTTTTATGTTGGTAGACAAGTGAGAAGTTATTAGCAGGCCTGGCTCTTGAGGCAGCACAAGGACTGTCTATCACTGCACTGTCTAGTTTCATACAAGCAATCACACTATGATTCAAACTTTCCCATTTAGGTGGAAAAGACAAAAGATATGATGAAATTTCCATAAAAACATCAGAGTGCTTTTACTAAAGTGTTCTGACCTAAGCAGAAAGGGATATCTTGCTGGACAGTGATGACAGTGACTTGAGGATTAAGAGTCAAAAAAGTTAAAAAAAAAAAAAAAAGCCCATGCCAAAGTATCACAGAGTTTCCAGTTCTGCACTTCCTATTTAAAAATATGGCTTCTACTTTCTCATTTTTCTGAAATATGCCAAAAAAAAAACCAAAACAAAACGATGAGGATCCAAATGTCGTGTGCATTGCAGAGATGTCATAATACAACCAATGGGCATCCATCGTATCTCACATGTGAATCTGTACGCTACAGTGCCAATTGGCTTCCTAACATCCATAATTTAAGTTTATTCCTTCTCTTCCTCTCTCAAATTCCTGCATACTGTTATCTCAGAAATGTAAGAAGAGCTAAGGAAAAGGTGTAACATGTCATCTCAAAGAAAACCTGCTGCTAATGTACCAGCAGTAAACACATGGAAGTTTTGAAAAAGACTGAAGAGTGCTGTTTTTAATTATATTACTCTGGATTCATTTGGATTGTGTTCTGTGTCAAAGAACTGCTAAACAATAGAGCACAGATTCTTTGGTTTTGATCAGTTAGTTACTGAAATGACAAAGAAAGGGGTTTGTTTGAAAAGGATTTTGATAGCATTTTACAGTTGTTACTCCCACTTTCTTATTATGGAGCAAAATTTCCCATATTTCTATCAGTGCAGCAGATATTCCCTTGGAAACAGTTAAAATCAAAGCTCAGCCAAAGTGAATATGATTTTAGAAATAAATCTAAGCAGAATAATTACTATCTTTTAGGCATTTTTTCATCAAAGAACTCTGCTCATACTACTTATAGGCACAGAAACTGTACAATCTGTTGAAGCTGTGGTAAATTTTGCACTGGTGAAAGCATCAAAAATAATAATAATAATTAAAAAAAAAAAAGACAAAGATTGTCCAAGCACTGAAGCTCAGCTAAACAGCACTAGTTCACAATTAAATAAAAATTCAGCAAATAATCCCAATTATCCAGACATCTAGAAAGACATAAGAAAACTGTAGATAATTGGAGAAGTTATCTGGCAAGCTTAAATATTGATCCCTGATCCCAAACACAGAGTTCAAACCTGCTAACAGTCTCTCCTGCTAAGTTGCCAAGGCTCAGTGAAAGGAGTTGTGTTCAGCTCCAGGATGCGTGCCTTGTAATGAGGATCTAATTCAGATGTAACTTCAGCTCAAACTTCTCTGTGTTCATAGCTGACTAGTCCAGTCATATGTTCTGGAGTAAGCCATGAAGCATTGATTTGCTTCCTACAGATTCTTAACATCCTGAAGATTAGGAATTTGGAAAAGGCAGCAAATGCGAGAGTTTAGGAAAGCAAAAGGATGCCAAAATTTACAGCCAAAATTATAGTGTTACTTAAGTCAATGTAATTTCTGTCATAAATTACAGTGGAACTGAGACTCCATTCCTGGCGATCAAGACCATAACTGATTAACTACAATCAGGTATTTATATAAATACCTCAATTTGCAGATGTGCCAAATACCCACTGAAATTGAACACATCTGTCTTGATATATATGTAGTCAATATTTTTCACGTGGTATTTGTCATCTTTAGGGTACTCTATGTACCCATATTTGAACAAGACTCCTCCAGCCTATGAAGATTTGCCTGTTCTATTTAGTATGAAGGGAACTAGATCACAGAGGAGTGAAGGAAAGTGAAGCATTTGCCCAAAGGTCAAAAATAAAACCTAAGGAAAGCCTGTTCCATTAATCCCTCAACAAGCACACAAGTCACCAGCTGTCCAGTGTTTAGCAGACTGCTCAGAACCTCCCAAGACAGATGGCTGCAGAAATGTTAGCTGAAACAAAGTTTTCTTTAAAGTATATTCAGTCCCTAGCATTAACTTTCTGTTCTGTTTGGTAAATGTCCTCTGTGCTTCAAAAATGCCAGGTTTCTGTTCAAGAACAGAATTCTGCAAGCAAATGTTTTTCTCCTCCTGAAGAAAAGCCAGGGCTTTAGTGCTCCTCCGGTACTATCCAGAATTGATTTAACCTTAAGCCTTTCTTGCTCTGTCTGACTGATAACTTTGATTTTTAGTGGAGAAAAGAAAAAAACAAAAAAAAAAAAACCAACAAAACATGATTGATAGTCATGTACGTTATTTCATACCACTAAATTAGGAAATTACTCTAAATCCTAACAATTTTATTTATTAAAACACAAGGATGCGTGGTTAAGTTGTTATAGCACAGCACATTCATTAAAGGAAATATCAATGAATGCTGATCTGTGTCACTTAATGATGTAAACGCTGAGCACAAAATTCTCCCCTTCACATGATAAAGATGCAATGCCTATGCTTTGAAACAGTTACGGCGCAGCTGAGGAGACAGGCTGCACATGACAGCTGGGATTGAGGCATTTAGAGAAGGCTGCTGAACTGTGTTGGGAATAAATGAGCTGCTAATATTCAGCTCAGAGGTAGAAGTGAGAGGCTAAAATCGCTATAACTCCTTTCTAAATTATCTTGTCCACTAAATGTACATCTGCATACAAGACCTCGAACATGATAAAATGAAGAATAAATTAAAATTATATTACCCAGTTTTGCTCCTAAACACTCCTGAGATCAGCACCAGACTACTGCCATATTCTTTCCCAAGAGGGTAGTGAACTTCAGCAAATCTATCACGTACAAATTAAATCTCTGTTCCTTTCACACATTTTTTCCCCAAAGCTACTGAAAACCATAAATTATACCTGAATAATGTGATTTTTGTAAGAATTCAAAGAAATTATTAGAATTCTCTAAGAACGTGAATCTGAATAATTGCAAGAATATTTTTCTATCCTCTTGCTATTTTCTTGGTATTTTTCTAGTCCTGAAGTTGATAGAGACGTCCCACTCAATGTATTCATTGTGAAGCTCACACTCAGTGCACATAAGCACAACTAATACTCAGAAGGGCCACTGCCAGAAGATACATATCAAATAATAAAAAAGGAATATGTGCAAGTTATGATGTCTCTTCTTGCACAGAAACTTCACTAGACTGAGCCTGTTTCTGCCATCTTTGGGGAGAGCTGAAACTTAACCTATGCCAAATACTGGAGATGACTTTTAAGGTGAACATCAAATACATTTTAAGATGCAAACTGTCTGAATCAAAACAGAAGCAATGATCTTTTTCTTCCTGCTTGACTGGGTCACTGCCAGTGCTAAGTGAATTAAATGTATAATTTATTAAATGGTCTCTCTGAGCACTGAAATCTGTCAGAATTTCAACAGAGCAGTTAACCATCATCATTTTGGAAGGAGACTGTAGAGGTTTATTTTAATTATTTCTCTCCTTTTTCTGTTCAATGCTGTCTGTGGGATAATTCTCATGGCCATCCTTCAGCTGCTCTTTTGCAAGGGAGACTGAAGTTAGTTTTATTCCCAGGGCACGAGATCCAGGTTTTACCAGTCCTATTCCAGGAGCAATTAAGGAGAGAGGTCCCAAAACACTTTGTGGGCATCACGTATTGATTGCCTCATTGACAGTGGCTACATATTGAAGACTGAGGTTCAGAATTTATACCAAATTCTTTATCCAATTTGCAAAATAAAATGATAGTGCTACTCCACGTCAAAAAAGGAAACTTCAATGGAAAAACTCTTGCAAGTAATAGGTTCACACTCAGCGCTACTGACACTGATATCGACACTATTCAAATAAATGTAAAGATGATACAGTGCTGAGACACAAATTGTTTCGACGTAAACAACTCTTTCAGGAGACAAGTACTGCTCTCACTGTTAGCAAGAAAATTAAGATAAATGGATATTACTGGTTTTAACTTCTCTGGGATTACTTTGGTCCTGCTGTCATGCAGGTAGACCTT
>JAWWLZ010000082.1:73805910-73823411 GCA_035041345.1 Poliocrania exsul | reverse complement strand
TGGTGAAGGGACTGGAGCACAAGCCCTATGGGGAGAGGCTGAGGGAGCTGGGATTGTTTAGCCTGGAGAAGAGGAGGTTCAGAGGTGACCTCATCACTATCTAGAACTACCTGAAGGGAAGTTCTAGCCAGGTGGGATGTTGGTCTCTTCTCTCAGGCACTCAGCAATAGGACAAGGAGGCACGAGCTTAAGCTCTGCCAGGGGAAATTTAAGATGGATATCAGAAAAAAATTCTTTCCAGAGAGAGTGCTCAGGCATTGGAATGGGCTGCCCAGAGAGGTGGTAGATTCACCATCCCTGGAGATTTGTAAACTGAGATTGGACATGGCACTGATTGCCATGATCTAGTAAATGGTCTGGAGTTGGACCAAGGGTTGGACTTGATGATCTCGGAGGTCTTTTCCAACCCAATTGATTCTATGATTCTATGAAATTTGAGGCCATGAGAGGACCTGATAGCAAGCCATACTGGCACGCTCAAAAGAGAACCTGTCCAACAGAACTGGCAGATAAAGTCAAGAAATGTTAATTCCAGGAGATTGGTCCACAGGAAGTGACCAGGTTCACCTGCACATCTGCATGATATGTTCCTATTTTCATTCATTTAAATAATTTCCTACATTCGTTCATTGATAAGACAATTGTACATACTGATAAATTATGGAGTGTTATAACCATGTGTTTTACACTGCCAAACCAGTATTGTAAGATAAGATAGCACCTTCTAAAATAGAAACCTAGAACACCATTACTGTTTACAGACATTTATAATTTAGTCATATTTCAAGGCTGATATGCATTCCTGTATAGTACTATTTATTCACTAGAGATTTTCTGTTAGATCATGATGAACTGGATAATATTTATAGATTTACAAAATTTATCTGCCTATTTATCTTTGTTGGATTTTTTTAATGGAAAATCAGCTGTATTTGTTTTGTGGGATGGCATATGCTCTTATATTCCAGAGAGAGGTGCTTTAAAATGACAGGTACCTGTCCAATACTAAATTTAAGATGCCTTTGAAGCAACAGATTTGGTAAATCACTATGTAATCTTACTTGCTAAATATAAAATATTTTCTACTTCTAATTTTTTCCCTAGGAGTGATTCAATAAGCAGACAAAGAAAATGTGAGATTTCCCATTCTGATCCAAACATGTTCTTCCGAATTCCTTCTATCTACAAACACAGAAATGTCGAACGTTCTTTTCTCAGGATGCTTTTCCTGGTCTTTCAGTAATACTCCAAAATGTGAACACTGTTTTCTAAGGTGTATTTATTATTGTTCTCAGTTAAAATTGAATGATGTTTTAAGCCACTTATTTATTAAAGATAAACAGAATATGGCAAATTTAATGTTACAAAAAAGACTTCTGAAATCTTCTTAATTTTTTTCCACTTAGTTTGTCTATGGAATTCTTGACAACTACAGAACTTGACCATATTGATTGCAACAGGGGTCTGCACTGCAGAAGTCACACCAATATTTTTTTCTTTTTGTTCTGACAAAAAAAAGACAAGGTGAAAGGGTTATGATCTATTTGTTTGTTCGTGTTTTTCTTAGAAGTACTAATGCCTAAAATACCTGGCTAAAGAGAACACAGCTAATTTTTTGGGTTTTTTAAGACGAGTACTGTGCATTGATTTTCTGTATCTTTTTCAATTTACAATGTATTACAAAAGTAAAAATTCTGAAACATGATTTATATTCAGTGCAACCATAGAATGCTAAATTATGTTTTTGTGCCATAATTTACTCCTTTGAAAATAATAACATCTTTAATGAAATTTTGTAACTATCACGAGCACTTAGTTTAGCAGTATGAATTTAGACCAGGTAAAATAACCAGAATATAGTTTCCATGCTTTCTGAAGTATCTATAGAGTATACCACTGAATGTTGTGTTTTCCCCATTGCTTCTTCCCCAATGATATTGATATTTATAAAGACTATCTATGTCCAAACCTGAATACCTCAAGGACTGTGCCATAGGTTAAGAATTATTTCTGTGGCTAATCCTTGATGCTGTTTCATAGAGTACATTTCTTTCATGAGTTCCAAGATGCAAATTTTTATGAAACCATAGAAACTATGACAATCAAACTGTGTCATAAATAATACTCACAAGATGGAAGTTATCAGCATAAATGATAGCTGAACATCTGAACATTCTATCTGTATGTATTTTCTTTTCCCCTGTTATTGTACTGCAGTGAATTGTAGTTCTCAAGAAAATACCTTGAAACCATGAAGCCCTAAGAAAAGGTCTAGAAGATATAATCGAAACAGGCCATAATCTTCTACAGAAGGTTAGCCCATACAGAAAAATCTGTCTCTGTTGCTATATGTTCCAAGACAACAACAACATCAATAACTGCATCATAGAAACAGAGGCATTCATATCAATCTTGCATCTCCATTAATCTGAGAGGAGAAGAGTGGGTACAGAGGGGAAAGTGGTGAGTGATACACAGTATACCATGGTGTAAATAAAAAGCAATGAAACAAAAAATTTACTAACAAATTCAGCAACATACTGATTCAGCTGCAATCAGCAAATCAAACTGGTTTTAAACAAAATAAAACAAAACAAAACAACAAAAAAGGGCCAAAATATACTAAATTATAATTCCACATGTTTATAGAAATTGGAGAGATTTAGTTCCACCACTGTTACTGTGTTTAATAACTATGCTTAAAGATGTCCAAAAACATTTAAGTTCAAGCATCAAAATAAAGAAGATCTTTTTATCAATAAATTACCCACAAAGTTGCCTCAAACAACTTCATACTTTTGGTTCCTTCCAAACCATTAACATGGTAGTGATCTGACTGATCACTGACTGATGGCATAAAAATAAATATTTACAAAAGTGTTGCAACATTTTGGGGAATATTTTAATAAAACCAAGAGCACTGAGTTCAGATTTAACAGCCAAATTCTATTCTTGCTGAGCTCTAGAGTCAACTGTTCAATTTCCATGAATACAATGATTCTAACTATCAAAGACATTTAAACCAATCTAATGCAGAGCATGAAAAAGTTCTGTCAATGGATTTTCTTTAAACTTGTATTGATACAACAGGATTAGAATGTGATCCTAGGTGATATGATTACACCAGCCATCTTTGGCAAAAAAAAATCTTACACAATGTAATAATCGTGACTCTAATACCATCTAAAAGGACTGAAGTGTCCATTACTGTCCATTTTCTTCCACCTCTCCTGTCCAAATCACAAAACTGATTTTTAAGAGATACTTTCTGAAATAGGATGTTGTGCAATGACAGTCTTCTCCCATGAAATTATATGAATAGTGCCAGAAAATAGCATCCTGCATGGTTGAACATAATACAGTTTGACACCAGTGGCAAACTTTGCCTTCACTGCACTGTTTTGTGATCCACAAGGCTATGGCATGGCAGTTCACAACCTGTAATTAAATTACCCCTGTAAATCTACAGCTGAATACATAACCTAATCTGTGTTATTGGGTAACATTTCCTCATCATCCTCTTGCCATGGGGATCTCAGTGAAACTACAGTCTCCATCAGAAGACCAAACTTTGCATTGCAATTAGGGCAAATACTCTGTTGTCAGATCCCTGCAGCCACCAACATGTTTTAATTGCCCTGACCAGCCTCACCACGGACCCTCACCCATGCACCTATGCATATGGATCTGGAGGCATCTAGACCAGGACCAAACTAGGGACAACTCCTGGAGGTACACCTATTCCCATTCCTGCTCTTAGCTGGGGATTTCCCAGACTAGCATCAGACCTGTGATGTTACTTCACCTGTTGCTAGTTTGCTGACTGCTGCATGGATGTACCCCTGTCCCCACTCTTGTGGACCAGCCCCAAAGCCCATGTTGAAGTAACATGGAGGTAGCTGTTCTTCCAGTATAAAAAGTCTTATTATGCATCACATTATCAGTGTGACCTTTCTTGATACTGAGATCCTTACTCCCCTTTTATGTAAAAAACCCAAACAAACAAACAAACTGCACCCCCCCCCCAGTTTTCAGAAAAATAAAGGAAAACATACATTATTTTCAAATTCTTTGATTTGTTAAAATGTGCTTTTCACCCTCACTTTACATAAAATATTAATGACAGTACATGCCTGTAAAATATCATATTTAAGGCCTTTGAAATTAAAAAAAGAGATTTTAAGTTATTTTAACATAAATCTAAGATGAAAAGATATTTAATTTATTGGTGAGCATGTGCAAATGTGCATCAAAATATTTTCATGCCAACTGCATAGAAGTTACAAAGAATTATAAGGTTTTTTTATGTGTGCATGTTTATAGTATAAGAATATCTACATTCTAGCTTGCAAACTACTTGTATCATGAATAGAGCTCTAGTGAAAGAAAGAAAATGCTATTAATATTTGCCAAACTTGAAAACTGTTCATGTCCTACTTTCACTTATTGCAGGTATTTAATGTCACCTCACAGCCAAAACTAATAAAGACAACAGAGTCCATGTAAATATAGTTTTTAAAGAATTAATCCAATTTAACTCTTAACAAAACCCACTAATTTTATAGAAAATTTAGCAGAAACTGAAGGAGAAGGGAAAATATGGATAAAAGTGTTCAAGCTTGATGTCATTTTACTCAGTAGAAATTTTCCTAACACATCTGTGTGGTTGTCTGGTTACCTTTTTGAAAGCAGAAGGCTGAGATCAATCTTTGAAAGACACTGTCTTCAGCTTCCCAAGGAGATTTCTAAGTGGAATTAAAATCCCACTGAATTTATAGCTGTGAGTATGGACAGATAGACAATACCACACAGTAAACTTTTTGTATCTGCAGAACAAAAGAGCATGGGCTAAGTAGGCAAAAGATACGTTGTATGAGAGATGTATGCACTTTGATGCTTACATTTTTGGGAGGACAGAAGTGAAGTATCTTCCCTCTCTACACACTAATGAAGGAATACATCTAAGACTGTAGGAAAGCATTATGTTTTACAGTCTACTTATGTTTTCACAAATGTTCTAATACCTGAGGGCTTTATTTATAAACAGGCATGCCTAGTATACCAGGGGTTGTAAAATTTTGGTAAGATTTAAATAGCATTTACAAACATCCAGTCAGTTATTTGAACCATGGTAAGGGACATCTCTGAAAGCACAAGCAGCAACTAGATACCTAGTTCCTATTTGTTGTCTTTGTACACATAACGAGCATTCTAGAGGACTTGAAAAAGAACATCACCCTCCTAGACTGCAAAATTACAATTAAGTGATATCCATTTCCATCCTATCACACTCTGGTAGATTTAGCACTCTTCAATCAGAATTTCAGTAATAATATAAGAGAAATGGGGATGGTCAAAAGTGCCTGATTAAGACATTATCCTTTCTCAGGTCATGCCATAGTTTCATGCTTAAAAAATCCAAACCATAATTCTGCACAAAGCCACCACAAGTAACTGAATCTTGTAGTTCTGAAATACAAGTGTTGTGACTCCTTCATTTACAAAATGAAGTGTCAATACCTTTTATTCCTTTCTTCTACTTTGGTGTCAGTAGTGTCAAGTTAGAAGAAAGAAGTTAAGTGCAAGAACTGTGAGAATGACTGGGAGGAAATATGGTGGAATGACTTGCACAGCTGAAGTGCTGCAGTGGATAGCTGTAAACTCTTCAGAATGGACAGGGAAGGAAGGGAGGAAGGGAAGCAGGCAGGGAAGGCAAGAAGGCAGGCAGGAAGGCAAGGCAGGAAGGCAGGAAGGCAGTCAGGAAGGCAGGAAGGCAGGAAGGCAGGAAGGAAGGAAGGAAGGAAGGAAGGAAGGAAGGAAGATGTTGCAGAGTTTCTTCGGTGTCTGGAGCTTAATGATGGTGCTAACAGGGTTGAGTGTTTATGGATAAGAATCAGGGGAAGGCCAAAAAGGTAGATATCCTGATGAGAGTCTGTTATAGGCCACCCAACCAGGATAAAAAGGCAGATGAAATAAGCAGCTGGAAGAAGTCTTACTATCATCAGCTTGTTGACGAATTTCTGCAAGATTGTTCCAATACCACCTCCAAGAAAAAGTTGAGAATCAAAGCATGATTTGTTCTTCAAAGTTCTTCTGAATTGTATAACTTCTTAACTTAGTCATAGCACTATAAAGATTCTTTCAATTTGCAGTCTCCATAGATTTAAACAGCAAAATGACACTGTACAGCAGCAGGAAATGATCTGCAAGATAACTTAATGTTCTAAAGTCAAGCTGACCAGTAAGTGTTAGAAATAACTTGTGCAGTTATTACCATAAATAGTAGCCTCAACACCCATTAATGGAAGAACTACAGATTGAATCAATTTCACATTGTACCAGTCTGGAAATCAGAACACAATTTTCACATAATCACTAGTTGCAGAAAAAAAATCATAAACAAGTGCTGGTTGGAAGGGACCTTGTCAAATCCAAAAACCTCACCCCAACTCAAAGCAACATAAAATGACCGTAATTATTAACAAAAATGGGGAAAACCAGATTTAGACTTACATCCTGAAAATGCTATATTCCACTAAGGTAAAATAATAATAGAAATGTAAAATTCATCTTGTTTATTGAAGCAGGAAATAAAACTTCTATCTTTATCTCATTATGTGGTTAATCCTGAGTGTAAAAACAGAGAGTACACTGCATTCTGTCAGAGTAAGGTTGATTTGCAGCAGTCAGAGGAGGCAGAGACAAACTCAGGCAGCAGTTAGATCAGAAGGCTTACACCGAACACAAAGGACTTTATTTTTAGTTACAGCTTTACTTTTATCTACTTTCTTACACACCGTGTCATCTCATAACTGGTCAGTCAGCTCAGTTAAACATACATGGAAACATTCTACTGGCTAAAAGGTCTCCTGCATTCTGCAGGTGGTTTCTTCCCCCTTCAGGGTGCATTGCAAACTGCTTTCATTCAAGAATACACTCTGAACTGCTCCATATCAATCTCTTCATCAATTACCTCAGACATTAGGTGGTCTGCAGACCCACTGAGTTAACTCCCATAGCATTCTACATCTTCAGCAGAACTGAATGTGGGAGTGGATCTGACTATTCCTTGGAGTACCAGAGCCAGTTAAACAAAACAAAAAAAAACAAAAAACCAAACAGTAATCCCACTTGAAATATAGTTCTCATTTATGCATGATTTCCAGCTCAGACTGCTTTTGATTTCTGATATAGTACCTATTGCTGATTACCTTCAATTAAATTTAAGCATTGAAACAGTTAATGGAGAGCGGGTTTTTTTAAATGAAAAGCATAAATTCTTCTCTAATGGTGTTAAATTGCTATAGAACTGCCAGCACTTAAAAGACTGGATGTTTTGAGGCAGCTAATGCTTGAGTTTCTTCATTATGTTTCTATTCATTGGAGTTCTGAAATATGGTAAGTGCTATGACACTGGCCCTCTTGCTGGTATCCTTCCAAGCTCATTTCACTCACTGAAGAATTGCCTTCTGTTGCTTGATAATACACTTTAAAACAAGATCAAAGTAAATTTAAACTCCAAGTTTTATGTAAAATTTTGAACAAGTTCAGGAAAAAAAATAGGGTGTTTTAGGAAAAAAATATTTAGATTATAAAAATTTATTAAGCACTTTTTGTGCTGCTTGTTATAATGATACTCAAACACATAAACTTTCCAGAGATTTGTTTCTTTAAAATATCTTCAGTCCCAACTGCATGTACCATCACAGCAAAACTGGAATGTTTATTTTACCATTTGTAGTGTACAAAACAGTTGTTGAGAAAATAAGAGGTAAAACTACCAACCACCACCCAAAACCTCCTTGAAATTTCAATTGTGTGTTAGCAACTGTGGAAATTCAAAATATAAAATCTAAAAGACATTATTATTCTCTAGCAAATTAACAATTGCAAAGCTATACTAAAAATTATGCTTTGAAGACAACAGTTTACAAACAGTATTTGCAAACAAAATAAAATGAACAAAACATTTTTAATTTGAAATTAGGCTCTAGACAGTGTTTCTATGAAGAAATTTTTCATTTTTTCTTACAATTTTATTTAATGCAGAAGACTAATCAGAGCTATTTGTTACTATTGTAATTAAAACCTTCATTGAGTGATTATATTAAAGAGGATCACTTTTACTGTAGCACAGACATATGCATCTCTAGTTGAGGATCACAGCTAATTTTGTTGTCAAGAAGTATCATCAAAATAAAGTCCCTCACTCCAAAGACCTTGACATGAAGAAGAACACAAGTCTTTTAGATTTTAATATGAAATGGTTAAACCCGTAAGCAAATCCAGAGAAACTTGGTCCCTAGTACTTTATTATAGGGCACAATGTCCCTTATTATCAAGAGATGGTCAAGGTCTACAGAATGGGGTTACCACAAGGGGTCCTTTTACAGAACTACATCGCTGTCTTGCTGCTTGTGATTACAAAGCACTTTGAGATCTGTAAATCAGAACCATCTTTGATAGCAATTTAGCAATAGTGTGGTTGAGGAAAGCAGACAATGTGAATGTTCAGGCCAATGAAAGTTCACAAATGTTATAAAAAAGAACAATCAGACTGCATGCTATATTCTTAATTAAGTTCCAATCCCTCCTGCTTGGAGGGCACAATAGCAAATAGCTGTGGATACTGGCTACATTAGAAAGTGGAATAGGAGCAGATTAGAGAGTGAAGCTATAAGCACTATGGACCCTATAATCACAATATACACATTTCAAGGAAACTATTTCTAATCTGGTCCTGTAATGAATTATCACATAACAGCAATAAAATATGGGGCCATGTGGTTCCAGGGAGCATCTTCCAGTTTATTCTTCTCTAAAAGAGAATAATATTGAAATTGCTTAGCGATAAAAAGCAAAAAAGTGATTGTTGAAGACAGACCTGCTTCAAACACACTTCAATTGATATTTTGCAAATAAATAACAGGTGACATTTCAGACTAAACATATGTAAACCTTGTAAATTTCAGAGCAAACTTATTTAAGCCTTCTGCATGTCTTTAAGTGGAGCTCAAATCTGTCAAAAGTTACCTGATGTCTCCCTTGAAAAATTTATCCAAAATGAGAGGAATTGAATTCTGATGTTTTCTTAAGAACAAAAAATTTCACATCTTTATATTCCAAAATGTCTAAAGAGGCTTATCATCTCTAAGAACAAATGAAGAATTACCAACCTATCAGAACACATGTACTTAAATTTAGACATCAGAGACTAAAATGATGAAATATTATTTCAGTAACTGCCTCTAAATTGGTTGAAGGTTTGCAGATTTTCTATTCTACCCCTGAGAAAAATTATATAATATGTAAACATTGTCAATTTATTTAACAAATTCTGGAGTGATATTAAGAAATTAAAAAAAAAAACAAAAACAAAAAAAATTTCTTATAATTTTGGCATATTAATAGATGTATCTGGGTTTTCACAATAACTGAACATGTGAATATTTCCTAAGATCAAAAGTGTCTAAAATATTCTGTACACTTTTTATGATTTTTTTTTTTTGAATGACAATTTAAAATTTGCATTAGACTTTTAGACTTAATTAAAAAAAAATTGTCTTCTACACTACAGGACATTCTTTAGCACATTTACTTTAGCACATATCTTTCACTCTTTCTTCACTCTTCTTTCAAGGTTGGCTTGAAAAACTGAGATGGTATGCTTATTATGCATGTCAGAGGAGTTCAGAGAAGATTAAGGGGAAAATGACCATGTGAAGGCTAAATTCCAAATTTGCAGGAATTTCAGCTCCAGAATTTCAACTTAGATCTAGTTTACATTTCCTGAATCATTCAGTTTTGTCAACAGTGACACTGGAGGCAGAAGGCATTTTCACTTGCCTCAGTTATATTGTCTTGCATCTCTATAGTTATGTTTTGGCTTGCCAATGGTAGGAAAAAACAAACAAACAAACAAGGAAACCAAAAAACTATCCAACTGTGCAAACTTCTAAATTTCATTTCAATTATACAAAAGTAGAAAACCGTCTGCACTTTCATATCATGTTTTTCATACTTATCTGTGAAAGATAAGCAATTTCACAAGTGAAATCACACTTATATGTGAAAAATAGGCAATTTCACAAGTGAAACAGTGCCATCTTGTGTATTATGGACTTTTTCTCTTGCCAAAGTAGGAATATTTATCCCAAGAGATATTCATAGATTTTTCCCCCTCATAGGAATATTACCAAGTCCCATAAAGAGTTTGAAATTTACAGATGAAAATAATTTTTCAAGTTTTTCAACATGCCAAGTTAAAATAATATCTTCCATTGAGTACTTCCATTGAAACAAGCAAAATAAAAACCTGTTTTCAAATGAATCACCAAAGTTAGATTCAGTTATCTGCAAATATATTTTGCTCATGCAATACCTGAGACTTATGCAGTCTCTCTGCATAATGATTTAGATTTAGTTTTAATTAACAGCTTTAAACTCATTTATACAGACTGAGTCTCCATTTATTTAATGTCCCTGATTACCTACATAGGTCCTTATCAAACAATTTAAAAAGTATTGATGACCATCATTAAAAGGAACAATGTGGCTTACAAAATTTTATTTTCTGTAAAAAACCCTCTTATTAGTTTAGGCAACTGGAAAGAATTAATTGGTACTGTAACATTCAAATATCATATAAGAATGAACAAAGAATAATTTTAAATAATGGTTCACATTTGTGTTCATTTGAATACAAAAAACCCCAAAGCCACCGTAAAACCATCAAGAAAACTCTGTATAACAAACACCAATATGAATTCAGAGTAATTAATAACTCTAGAGCAGCTCTTGATGAGTGCTTTCATAATTTTAAAATTACATGGTAACATGTACTGCCTATAATTTGGGTAGATGTTTTAACAGCTGATAAGTCAATGCTTTTTGTATTCATAAAATTATTAATTCCTGCTGATTAACAAGCTTTACTCAGAAAAGCAAGCTGAAGGACATAGGTGTTTATAGTACAACAAAATCAGCAACAGTGATAAAATTAATATATTTTAAAATGGACCAAATTATGTCATCAATGTCTATAATTTTAAAAATTTCAGTATTTCTTAATCTTTATGTAAGTTGGCACAAATATTAGAAAGCTTTTAAAACATAAACAGGTTTTTGAAATCATAGATAAACACACTGCATTATCCAGCCACATACTTTAAATAAAAACGACTCTCATCTGAGAGGAAGATTTCTGGGGAATAAAACACTAGAGAAATGGTAAGATTGAATGTCAAAAGTTGGTATGTACCCTAAAGGTAATTATGAACTGAATCATGTTTAGATTAGGAAGTAAAAACTCTGTCTATCACAGGCATAATCTCAGGAGTGTTCCATGTCAGAGTTTTAGCTTGCTGTGCTGAAACTGCTAGAAATATTACTGTAAGATTATAAGAAGTCTTATAAAAATTTGTAGTCAAGTACCAAATATGAACTGACATATTGCATATCAAGGAGTTATATTGAGATGAAGAAATAAAAGATAGAAACTTTATGTCTTCTATCTATTTCCCATGCGCTGTGTAATAGAAACAGTTCCAACCCAATGAAAGTAAGGCAAGCAAGACTCAATTTCTGCTCATTCTTTATTTTTAAACCGCAACCCTTAAGGTATTCTGAAATTTTCAGAGAAAACATCTATCATCTCACTAAGAAGAGTAAGCTTTCAAAAGGTTCAAATTGATGCTAACAAATTTCAAAATATTAAATATGTCATTCAACTGCTAGAAGCAACACTGGTAATGGAAGTCCCAAGCCCCAGACCTAAAGAGGATTTCAAGTATTCCAGCAACTTAATTAATATTCTCTGGACATAAGTTGGCACTACAGCAAAAAGATACTGAAGTAGAATAACAATGAAATGAATTTCAGTTGCAGTTAATCAGGGAGGGCACTTGCTGTAGGTAAAAAACTTGTTTCCTGCAGAGGAGATGATGAAAGCAAGCATTTCTAGGTGAAAACTTAAGACACCTGAACTGACTTCTCAGTTCTTCTAAATTTCTGTCACTACAATTGACATGTCCACTATATGTTTATATGTATGTAAATACAAGTGTATGCACACATACATATACATGTGTCTTCTCTGTATATTTAAAGTACGTATGCATATTAAGTCAAAACATAAAAATGCTACAACTCAGACACACTGTTTTCAAGCAGAGGTCATCCCTTTGGGCAGAAAACCACAGATCTCAGGCTCCAAAGTGGTTTGTAAAACTTATCCAGCACTTTACCACACCCCTGTCCTACCTATGCCTCTATTTTCCAGATATAGAAATAGGTTTCCAAGTCCCCAGAAAGTTTATGTTTTAAAAAGGGAAGAACAAGGTTTAAAAGTTGTTTTGCACATCACTAGACCAAATCAAAAAGTGGTCACTAAAGAACTTATCCTCTAAAAGAAAGCAAAAGCAGATTCATAAGTTTGATTTTATTTTTTAACTCACACTCCAACAACCTCCATAAAGGTCATTGAATTGTCAAAGAACAAACCCAAATCTTTAAGGCCCAAAACCCAAGCAGAACAAAACAGACTTTTCCAGATGTCCTGCATGTAGCAGAGTCTACTACAGGCTAATCTACTCTAGCTTCTTTATATAGAACAAAAAAAAAAAAATTCTAAACTTTTTACAGTCACCCAAAAACTAATTTGTTTATATAAGTAACTTCTATGTTAAATTGTATTTTAAATACATAATTAAAATATGCTTGCATGGTTTGCCTGCTACTATATGGAAGTTACAGAAATAGGAGTAATTCAATTGTCTGATATCTGTGATGACTAACTTGACACACATCAGGTAAAAGTGAGACATCCATGTTGTGATTACAACATGCAATATTTTCTACATCAGCTACAAAATAAGACCCCATCCCAATATAAAACAGCAAACAATATTTTAATCTGTAAGAAATATGCTACTGGAACCTCAAAACATGACAATCTAATATTTGCATAGCTCATATTCAACCTACTGGTCCTGGAGCAGGCACATTTCCTACTTAAATTTTTACGTACATGTTACCTGCAACAGTGACAACCATCCTCTTGAAATAAGTCATAGCATTAAAATGCCTGTACAAGGAGCATTAGGAAGCCCAAGACCTGGTTTTACCTTTATAACTGTATTGTTTCCTTTTTTGTTTGCATATCAGGTAAGAAAGACTTCTGATAGTATAAATTAATTTTATTGTTAGAGGAATTTGTATATGCTTACATTACCAAGGATTACTTATTAGTGATTCACAGAAAAACCATTCACATATCAGTCTAATATTCACAAAATATTAAATTTGTCTATGATGTCAAGGTTGATTTAAAAAAGAAGTCTCAAAATATTGCTGATTAAGTCTGTATTTTTCTTTATGTTAATTTTACATCTTTTAAAGCATGATGAAGAACACCCAACCTGAAAATCCAGGCCACTTAGAAATAACTTGTGATGTGGTCGATGTTGGTCTCTTCTCAAAAGTAACAAGCAATAGAACCAGAGGAAATTGCCTCAAGTTGCATCAGGGGAAGTTTAGATTGGATATTAGGAAATAATTCGTCCCAAACGGGCTGTCGAGCATTTGAACAGGCTGCCCAGGGAAGTGGCGAAGTAACCATCCCTGGAGTATTTAAAAGATGTATAGATGTGGCACTCAGAGACATGATTTAGTGGTGAATTTGAAGTGCTGGGTTAATGGCTGAACTTGATCGTAGAGGTCTTTTCCAACCTAAACCATTCTATGATTCTGTGATACCAAGATAAGGCAAGGCAAACTGCACCTATGTAAAATTAAGGGTGTGCTATCTGAGTTCTATAATCTTAGCTACTATACTCTTTTATGCCATCTCTTATGTGAAGAGTCAACATAAGCTGAAATGGTGTGATAATAGAGAAGTAAATGAGGCTACACCAGGTAATAGATTATATCCTCTGTCTTAATGTGAGTGGCAAATTATTGGTAGAATGACTTTTCAATACAATTTAAGTATGTGAATTATCAAGAGAAATTCTTTATTTCCAACTAATTTACTACCTACACATATCCACTGTGTTCATTGCCTATGTCAGACAGATATTCTTTCACACATTTTCTAAGTCTAATCTCCAGTAAAAACAAATTTTTAAAAAAGTAGGGTTTGGGCAGGAGGTTAGTAGGAGGGAATGATAAAATAATTTTTCCATGTAATAGAAATGTAATCTTTTAGTCACAGCAGGTAAGAGCTTGTTTAACAAAATAGTACTGCAGATTTCAGCACAGACTGTCAATGAGATGTCATTTCAGATGAAAAGGTGTAATAACACTGAAACCCAGTTGGTTTGGGGGAGAAAAAAGTTGCTTGTACTCTCACCTGCCAATAGAAAGAGAAGTGGTGTTAAAAAGTTTTAGTTTTGGTTAATTCTTTACTAATGAAATTATTAACTATAGTATTTACCAGTATTGTTCATAAACCAAGTCCTAAAACTATTTTGAAACCTGTGAAATGTACAGATATGAAATAAAGTGCACTAGTCACATACTTGTAATAAATAATACATGTTTAAGGAATTTGCTGATTTATTTTTGCAATATTTTGTCATATACTATCTATTAAGAGGACTCCTAAAATTACGATAGAAATGGAATCTAACTTCTCCTATATATCTCCAATATTTACTTTTTTTTTCCTTTTACAGATCATAAAGCACCAAGAAAGAATTAAAACCTTACATGAGCTACTGTTGACTCAGTAATGATTCTGCCACATCAGATTATATCAATTGGCCCCATTTCACTACCCATTCTTAAAATGTGCCACCATCTTACATAAAATCAGCACATAACTCCTTTAAATTTAGCTCACTGATCCAGAATGAAATGTTTTTTTAATTAATCATAGCATCATAGAATATGCTGAGTTGGAAGGGACCTACAATAACCACTGAATTCCAGGACTACCCCAAAAATCACACCATGTGCCTGAGAACACTGTCCAAACCCTTCTTAGACTCAGACAAGCTTGATGCTGTGATCACTTCCTTGGGGAGCCTGTTCCAGTGCCCAACCACTATTTGTGTGAAGAACCTTTTTCTAATATCCAGCCTAAACCTCCCCTGATACCTCTTCAGGCTCTTATATCTCTGATACCTCTTCCTTCATGTCCTGTCACTGACCAACACTGAGAAGAGATCAGTGTCTGCCCCTCTGCTTCCCCTCACAAAAAAGTTGTAAACTGTGATGAGGTCTTTCCTCATCTTCTCCAAACTGAACAAACCCAAGTGATTTCATGAACTCCTCATAAGGCTTCTCCTCCAGGCCCTTAAGCATCCTTGTGGCTCTCCTTTGGATTATTTTAATAACTAAATGTCATTTTTATATCATGGTGCCCCAAACTGCACACAATATTCAAGGTGAGGCCACAATGGTGCAAAGAAGAGTGGGACGATCTCCTCCGTCAACCAGCTGGCAATGCTTTGCCTGATGCCCCTCAGGACAGTTTTCCCTCCTGTCTGCCAGGGCACTGCTGACTCATATTCAACTGGCCATTGACCAGGACCCCCAGGTTCCTTTCCATGGCACTGTTCTCCAGCCTCTCATTCCCCAGTCTATACACACAATTTGGATTGCCCCTCTCCCAGGTGCAGAATCCGGCACTTTCCCTTGTTGAACTCATATGGCTGGTGACTGCTCATTTCTCTAATTTTTTGACATCTCTGCAGGGCCTCTCTGCCCTCAAGGGAATCAACAGCTCCTCTTGAAGAGAACTGGGCTGAGGATGGAGCCCTGCAGAATTCCACTTGTGACCAGTATTAGGTAGTTCTGTATGCAGAAATGGTTCCCAATAATCACTGCCATATTATTAGTAGAACAGGATCTGTGCCTCAGATGGGAAAAGTTTTATGGATAGTAACAACTCAACTATAGAGTTACGCAAAAAAAAAAAAAAAAAAAAAAAGGAAAAAAAAACCCCAACACACAAACCCCCATCAAATAAACAAAAACTCAAACAAAACAGAAAATTCTAAGAAACCCATTGTCAACAAATATAGTCTAATTTGAATGAAAGTTCAGCACTTAGATTTACTGCTCTTTCACTTAATATGTTCTTTCAGGAAAAAATGATCAAGTTGCTGTCTTAACTTCAGTAGAAACCAGTATCAAGGTTTGTTTTATCAAAGCAACATAAGTAATAAGCTATGCGTCTTCATTATGCTACTTACCAGTGAAGACAAGAGTGTGAAAGCCAATTGAATATCACAAATGAATACTGGGAAGACCCATTTTAAGAGATCAGTGATTGAGGTTGTTAGAGTGCCAGAGGGAAAAGACTGGTGGCAGTTGCAGTGCTTTGCTTGTGCGGGAACACAACTGGACCTTCTCAGCCTTCCTAAAAAACATTCACCTCAAGTAGTCCACTGTGTACTGGTGAAAAGCAAACCCCTGAGTTTATGATAAGTGGCAAGGTCCTCATTTCTATTAGCCACTTTTCCACATAAATACCTTTAAAAATGCTAAAATATATGTATGCAAACCTCATTTTCTCTTTTTATCTGTGTTTTGATAACACAATTATCAGGCATTGTTATGATACATTTGAACTAGCATTTTAAAGAGATTCTAATGAGATTCAATAGAGTTTATACACTGTGGACAATAAAAATAACTGAGGCAGTATTTCCAATCTCCTCATCCAACATTCACCACATATTGATGCAAAAATAGCACAGTGTTACACATGTAAGTGAAACACTTAAGATCAAATTAGTTCTCAGAACAAACACACATACAATTAGAACAAATATACTGATTATTTGAAGAACATCTTAAAAAAAAGAAATAAAATTCTAATTATATATTTCAAACATTCATAGCAGAGGAAATAGAAAACAAACACAGTTAGGACTGAGACCAGAACTGCTGACTTGAAATAAATATCTAGTGCTTCAATCCAGACTTGTGCGTTATGCCACTGAATACACACACACACACACGTATATACATATGATATTATAATCAGTATCATTAACTTTGCTTTTTTAAAGGAAATTGCTGTTTAGACATTACAATGAAGATAGTGACCTACTCATTTTAGAAACAGGACAAAGAGGAAAGAATCATAGCATTTCTAAATAAACTTGTGAACACAAAATCTTTATCTCAAATAAATATGATTGAACTAAACTCAAAGAATTTCTGCTCTTACCGCCTAATTGAGGAATATGAGTCTAGTTTTAAAAACTGACATTCATAGTCATTCATGAAGGACATAGCTTTTAGGGAGCTTAGCCTCTGTTATTTCAATCTGTGAGTATTAATTTTTAACATAGGTTTTAACTTCAGAGAAGTTGTAAAATAATACTGATACACTGTACAAGATATTTTTTGAGGAAGTATTAATTAATTGGAGTATTTTAAAGATTTTGTAGTATTATATTTTGGTCTTAAGTGTTGCAGGATTGATTGCTGAAGTCAATCTCTGAGCAATCCAAGCTGCTTCAGTTCCATGAGAATTATATAGATAT
>JAWWLZ010000082.1:73765876-73804825 GCA_035041345.1 Poliocrania exsul | reverse complement strand
CAATAAGATGTACCTTTAACTCTATATAAGCTGTGTACTTTGTGAAATAAATGGCTTCACTTTGAATCTCATAGATTCGTGCTGTGGAGTCCGTTCTCTCCGCGAAAGTTTGTTTACTTTACTTAAGGACTAACCTTTATCTTCTGCAATTAGGAAACTGGTCCAGCTTCTATAATCTTAGGAAATTTGTTTATCTACAAGTGGAGAATCCAGACTAAATTCTAGCCTTATCACTTATTGCAGCACCTTCTATGAAGAATGAGATGAGAGGAGTATCTTCCATAAAAGTATTATTCAAGAGAAAGACAGAAATGTGAATCACAAAACCTTAAACAAGGTGTTAGGGGAAAAACAAAATGAAAACTGATCCAACTTTTGCATTATAATGAAAGGGGCTAGCAGTTGCAAAATATAGACTGCAACAAAATATATGAAGAGCAAGATATTCTTCACAGTGATGTATTTCAATTATTCTTTTAGTATACAATTTTATTCATTAAAGAAAAGCTAACTGGTGCTTTAGTTGATGTTCAGATGCACCTCTTAAATGACATTCATGCCAATTCAAACATACCATAAACCAGATTATCTCTCCACTTATTCTGCTCCTCAAGTTGAAAGGCTTTGACTAGTTCCCTTTAACATACTATAGAAACACCTGTTTAGGGGAATCATTTTTTGATATGCAGCTTCAAATCTCCTATTTCTGTAGTTTGCCTCAGAAGTTAATGCCAATTTTATCATTTCAGTAGTCCAAATTACTGCTCATTAACAGTCTGCTATCCATATATAACTGCCTAAATTCACCCTTGTTTATATAATTCCTGCTTAAGACAATGGCCTGCAAGCCTGGAAACACATAGTGGGCACAGCTCTAGTGAAACATCATGCAACGGGTCCATGTGTTCATTAGGATCACTGAAAGCCAATTTCAAAATTCCCTGCTGGGAAAGTCTACCAACATGTGACAGAATACAAAATCTACCACATATGATCAAGATGGCTTCTGCAGAAGATTGAAAAATTAACTGATCATACATGTTCTGATGTCATTTTTGCTTCATTATATATACAGTTAGGTGTAGTAATAATTAGAGGATAAGCACACTGATCGATTTTATTCAAAATTTTCCTGAATATTTCATGGTATTTTTCATACCAATATGAATTCTCCAAACACAGACATTATCACTATTTGAGCTATCCAGTGTGTCCTAGAGCTACTGTTCCAAAGTTGCAGAGTCACATACAGACTTTTTGTTTTTTCAGTCCCTCCCTCCCCTCTGTGGAGGTAGACAACCAAGGACACCCTGAATGCCACACATCAGTAGCTGAATGGAGTCTCAACTAGTCAATGCACCTAAATACTGTTAGGGAGGTCAGTGAAGAAGACCAAGACTGACTCATCTCTGTGGTGCCCAGAGACTGGTCAACAGAAAAAGGGCTCAAGTGAAATTACAATAAATTATATTTAAACCTAAGAAAGAAAAAAGTTTCACTGTGGAGATGATTAAACATTCTTACACACTGTGGAAATGTGAATTTACAATAAATTATATTTAAAACTAAGAAAGAAAAAATTTTCTTTGTGGAGATGATTAAACATTCTTACACACTGCAGAAATATCAACATCTTTGAAGGTATTCATGACCTGAGTAGACACAACCCCAGACAAACCTGCTCTAGTTGACCCTGCTCTGCACTTTCTACCACATTTTTTTCTCCTCCTCCTTATCCTGTTTATGTTTTATTATGACTCATGGGATTTGGGCATTAGCAAATGTTTTAAAAAGAAAAAAAGTAGGAAGGGAATTCCTTGCATAATAATGCTTGAATCACTACATGAACATTAGCCAGCTTAGTTACATTACTAGAGGACCTGCTCAAACTAGAGAAACAATGTTTTAGCACTTCCACACAAATTTTCCAGCACTGCTATTACATAATATTCTTCAGAGTGAAGGGCTGTAAATTTATGTCTTGGTGACATAATTCCTTGAAAAATATGACAGGAGCTTGTCAGTTAATATTTGTCTTTAATCTTTCTTATCTCCTTAATACAAGGAATACAATGTCATTGTTTTGAACCTGAGTTGTGAGGTAATACATTTAGGTAGCTTATTAAGAAGGCTATTGCTCAAAAAGAGGTAGCATGTAATTCTGTGCATTTTCTTTCAATGAAGAGCTGTTTTAATTTTCCTTATTTTGAGGATTCAATAACTTGTCCCTAATAACATGCTATGCTACCTCTGCTCTATGCTGCTTTAAAATTTGGCTAGTATTTAAAATTTAGATCAGTGAAAACCAGCAATGTATCATGTCAAAAGGACGTGTCTGTTGAAAGCTGATGGGATGAGTGCTAGGCCATGTTTTAATAAAATTCCTCATTAATCTGAAAAAAAAAAGTATAAAGATTATGCTAATGACATTCAAATATCTAAATTGGAAGGTGTCTTACAGACCAAACAACACAGAAAAGTTTGAACTGTAGGAGAGGAAAATATCTCATCATTGATTTGGAATATTTTGCTTTACCTGGCAGATTTTCTAAAAAACAAATAAGAGTGGAAATATAATTGTGACTCTAGGGTTTCTTTTTGTTTGTTTGGGTTTTGTTCATTTTGTGATTGTTCAGTTTTATTTGTCTATTTTTTTTACAATGGGACAGTGAAGCCAGTACTAATGATAGGTGACTTGAGGATAGTAGTGGTGAGCAGAAAGATAGGTAAGATTTTATCAGTGCCATTAGATTCAGAGCTGGAAACAGCCCAGACAACAGCAGAGGGAGCAGGGACTGCTCCACTGCTCCTCAGATGCTCCAGTACCGTGTCATTTACACCACTCACACCGTAAAAGACTGCTACTGTGCCAGGGTTAACCTCCATGGAATCTGGAAGGGACCT
This sequence comes from Poliocrania exsul, assembly GCA_035041345.1. Classification (NCBI taxonomy): domain Eukaryota; kingdom Metazoa; phylum Chordata; class Aves; order Passeriformes; family Thamnophilidae; genus Poliocrania; species Poliocrania exsul. Next base: position 73,801,921 of record JAWWLZ010000082.1, on the reverse strand, counting down.
TCAGAGGTCCTCCTAGTCCAACCTCCGCTGCCCTCTCCTTCACCCTCCCCCTCAGCCTCAAATTTGCATCTTAAAAGGGGAAAAAACACCTATGCACAGGCATATGAACACAGGTGTGGTGTTGTACAACAGATCATTTGAGACAATTAGCAGAGCCATAAGTCTACACCTATCAGTACCACATGTATGTGACAGAAATTTTGTATTAAAGAAAAACTTACAAACTGATCTAATATAAAAATGACTGAGAGAAACAGTTAACTGAAGGGATAGATACTTGAGATATAAGAAGAGCATAAAGAAGAATCCTAGGTTTAGACTGGCATAATTGAACAGAGAAAGTTTACAGAAGTTCAGGCAGAATACTATTACAGATTTTCAAAATATTTTTTTTCACCTTACAGAAGCAGCAACAGATATTTTAGGAATTAATTCTTTGTCAAAATATGCTTGAATGCCATAATGAGAAAAATGCTGTGGGAATAGTAAGAAAATATTTTCAAGAGTTAGGTGAAAGCATGCAGCTATATCTAAGTAAACATTTAAACCAAAATCAAAGTATTTTTAACTTTATGATTCTAAACAGACCCTCTATGTTTCCTTATTATCAGATTATTATACTATCCAAATAATATTAAAATTTATGTTTAACTTCAACACCACTGAAGTCAAAGGTAAAGCTTGATGGCCCTTTGATTTTTATAACTTCTTCAAAATGACAGTTTAAATGTAATGTAAATTTGGGCACTAGAGACAATAAAAGGCTACCTGTTTTTCCAGAGGTAACAGGCAAATGTATTTTATTTCAGTTCACTTTCAGAATTTTCATTTAAAAATATAATTCAAAATAACAAAGTCCATGACAGTTCCATGAATATTTGCAGTACTATTAACCATTATACCTAATACAACAAAAAAATACATTACAAAACACTTGAAAGTTATATGAACTGTATTGATTTATTAAATGCATGTTTACTTTTGCTTCTGCTGTACAAAGATGATGAAAATGACTTTTGAATTTTCTTGTCAGTTACAGTTTAAGCAATCTCTTTCATGTGGTTTGTGCTTAATTTACCTTAAGGAGGAGCTAAATTTCTATAACCTTTGCAGTTCTGTTAATACTTTTTCCTACTCAGGAGTCTAAATGACTTTCTCTTTCTACTACTAAATTACATGGATCTGCATTTAATTATGAGAGCACTTACTAAATGAAATAGAGCGTAAATGAACTCTCATTTAACCTTATGACCACTTGAAAACCATAGATGTCAAAGATGAATAATAAGTGTTCAAAGCTTAAGCCTTCTTCCTCTGGAACTGCTAGAGTCACTCTATTAAGAAGGAACACAATGAGACACTGTTAGGATTTGGAAGACTGTGCAACTGTGACCAAATTATTTCTTGTTCTTCTCTTGAGAGGTAGATCATTGAGCATGTAATGTAACAAAATGTAAAATATGCAGGCAGTTGAAAAGTATCACATTGCAGAATTTTCAGATCACCTGAGGAAGACCTTGTGGAAGGATAATGTTAATTTGTTCCATGAAATGGAAGCCTAGATTTTATATGTTAATCAGAAACTCTGCTGTAAAACAGCAATGTAAAACTTTTAAGTGATTTCACTAAGCTGATTTAACCTGATTTTAACCTTCAGAGGTTGTCATTGGTACACATGTATTTTCTCTTTCTCTTGTCTTTGCAGTAAATATAGCCTAAGACCAGAATTTAAACAATCCAAAGTACCTCAGATGAGACAGAATGAAGCAGTGTTGCTGAATGCAAGGGCTTGAATTAATTTGACTTGTTTTATGCTCTGTAAGGTATTTATTTAACTCTGTATCACTTTCTCATTGCAATTTATAGATGCTCTTGTCTTCAAACAACTCCCACCAAAAAAACCCCACAACAAAAATAACCAAACAAAACAAACAAACAAAACCAAAGAGGAAAAGAGACAGTCCTGACTTTTTACATAAAAAAAGGTCAGATCTCACTGAATGGAATGTCACAGTTACTGTCAAATTCACAAGTCAATGACCTTATAAACAAAAACTTCCTGAAATATACAAAAATGTTTCAGTACAATATACCTGTTGTTTTTCTTAATCAGAAGCTATTGATACACATAACATTCCATAAACACCTAATTTAATATAAACAAACATGTCACAAAACCAAATACCATTCTGCAATTTGCAGAATGGAGAGAATGGGAACTAGGAAGAACTTTGCATTGTGCCTAGAATACTACCAAGCTGCAGGTTCCCAAACTAAAGAAAAAAAACCAACAAAAGCAAATGGGGATGTAAATGACCTTTTCTCAGCCATCAATCACTGCCAAGAATTTTATCAATAATATATTGTCACATCAAAACTCTTATTTCAATGTTACTTAGTAACAGTAATTAATACTGTAAGATTTCTGAGATGGATTTTTTCTTTCTTCAAATATTTCAACTGCGATGTTCAGTCAGTTGTCAATTATTGTTAAAAACATAAGCTAGCTTAGTTTCAGAAGCAGTTTAAGCATGTTTCTGCATCAAAGTCGAGTGTATATAAAGCCATGAGTGGGTGAGAATGTTTACATTCTACTCTCATCTACATCACTGACTTTCTGTTTCTCAGTTAAATCCTATATGTTTATTCTTAAAGCCTGTAGTAATGTATTGTTATTATCCATGCTTTTTGCTTTATAAAACCACTCATTTATTACCTTTGAAAATTAAGACTACTCAGTCCCCCCAAAACAGTCACTCTTGTCCTCCAAAACAGTCAAAATTGTAAGATGATATATAAATCATCTTAGACAATGTATAAAACATTTGTGCTTTACTCATTGATACATTGTAGTAATTTTATTTTTTTTTTAATTTAGTGTAAACATTCAGAGCAAAAACCAATTTTGCATCACATTAGGAAAGATTCTAAGAACAATTATTTATTGTGAAATGTATCAATTCAGATTTACACTACAGGATCATATCAGCTGCCAATGTTCAGCATAAATCTTTTTAATAGGGATTACACATGTCTATCAATGGCACAACAGAATATTAAACCCTTTATGCATAATGCATTTCTTTTTCAAATTTGGATGATGAATAAGCTTGCTTTTGAAAACAACTACTTTTGTGCATCCACTTGCTCATCTTGAAACATGAGTTGAATTGGACCTTGAATTGAGGTGGGACTAAGAAGAGGAACAAAAATTTATGCAGTTGGCTTCTACCTTCCAAGCACCAAAAACTATTTCACTGATGCAATATATTATATTGCAGGGATAAACAGTTTCCTAATTCAGACATCCTGAGGAATTTTAGGAACTAAAACATAAAGAACTAAAATTCTCCACATACTCTGAAAACGTTTGACATGAATGAAAATAAGAAGTTCCTCACTGCAACTATCTACACAAAAAGTAAAATAAATTGTTCATAAATAGATCACTGTTTTCATTCAAACAGAAACATTATTAAAATATACATTGAACACTTGGGCATGTAAAGTTTTCAACTTAAAATTCTTTATTGGAACAAGGAGAGATGAATTAATCTATAGGTAATACCTTAATAGAAGCAAAGCATGTGGAGTCACATGATTTTTTCAAAATATACCCTTACATTAAAAACCAAACCAAACCAAACCAAACCACCAAAACCCAAGCAAACCAAATATGAAGAAATATTAGCAAAAAACTGGGAAAACTGTGTGCTGGGACTTCCACTATGGAGAGCTATTCTGATGTCTGCCAGTTAGCAATAATGAAAAAGCATTGGGATCTCTTAAAAACAAACAACCCCCAAACAGCAACAACAACAGCAAAAAAAAACCATGAACAAAAAAACAACATTGGGAACTACTGCTGTAGAAAGCTGTTTAAAAATTGACAAGCACTTACAGACAAAGACATACCTGTATGAAACTGCAGCAAACCTGAAAGTAACCAAGTGCCTCATTTATTTCTGTAATACTGATACAAGATGTCCTGAATAACAGGTTTGAAACAGAAGAGCAAAAGCTTGTGCCAACAGATGAGCAGATATTTACTGGTGGTTGTCAAAGATCAATGATTTTTCCATTAGCTCACATATTTGCTTCAAGAGTGAAGGAAGGTGAGAAAGGAGAGTGAGAAATCACCTCTCCACAAGTTTTAAAGCTCTTCATGGGAATGTGTCTTCACAGACAGCATAAAAGAGAAATGTTTAAATATTTATATTCATCTCATTAGACTGTAAGAAGTTTCAAGCTTATCTCTGTTTTAGCCATTCAAATTACTGTATGGCTGGAAATTCTGGGCAGCAGCTCTCTTTCCACTACTCACAACTCAATTTCTGCTCACAGTTTTAACTCTGGAAGCAAATAAGATAAAATCTCTGGCCAATGACTAGCAAGGTGACCTGTCAAAGGTTGTTAGCGTCCACTACATTTTTTTTTTATTAATATCAGTGATTTCTAGAAAAACATATTGCTCAGAAACACAAGCAACTTTAGAAGATACTAGTTTTTGAAACATAGGTGTTCTACTTTAATTTCTTCTTTCTCTTCCTCTACTTGAGGACAATTGTAACTCAAGAGATTTGATGCATTCAGATCTGTTACTAAGCCACAGGCTAACAACGAATTCAGTCTTATTTTAAAGCTAAGCACAAAAGGAAACACTTAGAAAAAAATATTCTGATGACTCTAGCCTTAGCAATCAAATGGATGCAGCTACTTTTTTTAAATCTTTGAGATACAAGTTGTATCTAATTTCTGCTTTTCCCCATGTCAGATCAGATGCCAGTAAGCTATTCATTTTGCTCATTAGAGCTTCTATATCACTTTGGATTAGAGCTTCCAGACTTGGCTTAAACCTATTCTTAGTACTTCTAAATCAGTGTATTTGATTTTCTCTTTGTCAGGAGCAATACTGTAGCAGAATTTCATAGGACATCCCTACTATTCCCTACATCAAACATGACACTGAGACCTCTCAATAGAAACAAGTTCAAAACTAACACAGCTGTTAAAACAAATTCTCAGTGCATTTCATGAAGCTCTGAAATTACAAACAGCAAATAGATACAAGATGAAAGCCTGTATGAAATAGCATCAAAATGCTATTTACATAAAATGATGTATCTGAAAGCATATAAACAAGAGTCAACTGCTATTTCCTGCAGATGTATATATGAGGATTTCTTCCAAAAAGCAAAAAAGATAAGCAAACCTTTTACATGTGGCAGACATGAACTAAATTCCAACTCACAATTGTGATAGAAATCTCTGAGACTCAACACTTGCACCAGTATCATCAACCACAAAATTTACAAATTTATTTTCTTCTGTTCTCATAGTCAGGCATTTATTTTCATTCTGCAACCTGCTCCTACAGTCAGGTGTAAGTTTTTACAGACATATCTAACCGTGTTCCTTGTAGTCCTCTACAGAATAAAGAGCATCTCATACTGCTTATCAGCAGCAGTCTCTCTCAAGCACAGATATATCTTAACACAGAAGATTAGAAAAATACTTTACTTTTTCATTCTTAACAACAGAATTCCTAAAATCTCAAAAGTCAGGTTTTAAATATTTCCTCTCACAAATTAAAATCAGTGTTGGGCAAATACTACCTCCAAAAAATAAAAATAAAATAAAAAAAAAAAACAACAAAAACAACAACCAAAAAACACCAAACCTCTAAAACAAAGAAAGAGGCTCCCTAACAACAAAATAATACAAACCCCTAATGATGCCATCAAGCTCTTTCAGCCACACTGTACAGCAATTCAATTGTAACACATTTTATAAAGATGAGTGAAAGGTTCCTGCTGGGTTGTACAGATTTACACAAAGACATAGTTGTATGTTCTGTCTGAAACACGGCAGATATTTTTAAATTAAGAACCATTGTAAGCTGTGTGCTTTGCTGAATTTATGAACATTCTGTGTAGAGATATATAAGGTTCCTTCTCATTTTTTCTTTCCAGTAGTTTCTGTTTGAACTGCATGTTCATTGGACATTCATTGCTCTCCTCTCTGTGCTTTTGGCCAAATGTACAAGCTGTTTTCTTGATTCATCTCAAAGCTTTTTGCCGGGATTTTGACTTAGATTTTCTGCCTAAATATTTCAAATGTACCATCGTTTTACTCACAAACGGTCCTGTCCCAGACTAGCTCGGAAATAGTTTCTTTAAATTAAATTCCTTCACACGCATGGGCTGCAAGTGTGACTGTGCACTTTCCTCATGCTCTCTGTGTTCTTCCTTCCTATTAGTCTCCATTTTGTGGCTATATTGATAAATAATTCAGATAGCATCAAGTCTGCAACTGTTTAATTACTTACTTTTCTCAGGAAGCAGAATTTTCTATGTGTCAACATCTTGATCTCTATTAGGCAATGAAGCAGAGGTTGATGTCACCTAGGAAGCTAAGTGCTGATATCAATCAGTCCTATGACCTAATTACAGATGCATTAAAACTGACATAGAATACAGAAGATAGAGAAATGCTCTGGGTATTGTATGTGTTTCCTTTCTAGTTTTCCCTCTTTTGCCTCAATTTAATTGTATGCTATCTATAGATGGCTGGAACGAAATCTCAAGAGCAGTGATTGACCACCTTCAGTGTTCAAAAACTGATCCATTAAAAATAAGTAGAAAAAAATTCCCCTGAGTGTGGGCCAAATCTGGACATCATGATTTCAGAATATTAAGAAGAACTAAGCTAGTCCATATTTCTCTTGAGGCAACATTAAAGGTTAAATTAAACACTATTTTGTTTGAACTAAAATGTCTTTTAAAATTAAACTCATTTCACTGTAAGAAACAGAAGGACAAACTACTCTTTCCTGTGGAAGAGAAATTCTTTCTTAATCCATTTTTTGAAAGAGTTATACTATGCTATTTAGATGTTTCATAAGGAAGAAGTGTGGAAAAAAAACCCAAACCAAACATAACTAAGAAGTAAGCATCAAAATTGACACAGATAAGGAAATGTTTGCTGGCAAAAAGTAATTCATATTGCTAGCAAACTCAGAGAACTAGGAGAACAGAGAAATAATAAAATTTTGGATCAAAACTGGTATTTGCACCTTTGTAAGTCCTAGTTTTCAAGTGGTGCTAGTGATGTGCTAAGCAGCTTCCATGTGTTCTGATAAGAAAAAATACATGTATGTATTTTTTTTCCACTTCCTTTAATTTCACTGGAATGGCTAAAATACCAATAATCACTTTATATAGATTCAAAAAAAAAAGCTTTTAATAGAAGTCTGAATTTCAATGTAATTTTGGATGGTTTAGATTTTAAATAAATTCTTATAGACAAAATCAAACACTGTGCAAACACAGATAGATTAGCAGGTGAGAGAACTAGTCAATTACAGTCAAATCCCTGTATACAAAATTACTGTCCCCTTGCTGATCAGATCACACCTACTACATGCTTCACAGGTAAGAAACAAACCTGCCTTTCACTGCCAAGTTGCTTCAAAGGATACGGCTTCTGCAGAAGCAGTGCACATCATCGAGTGCCAAGACCCTGTTTCACCACCTGCTGCCCTTGGGAGCTACTTCAGCTGCAGTGAGGTGGGGCTGTGCCCCACTGCCTCTGCATGAAAATACACCTCCTCTGCACAGGCAGGTTGGCACCCTGACCAGCACAATTCAGAATCTTATGCTACCTCCCTCTACTGAAGTAATAAATAAAAATAATTCTTCCCCTTCTTCCTGATTCTTCACACTGTTTCATTTCATGTGCCATCCTCAGCTGTACTTTCACTGGTTTTAGTCCTAGAGTAGAAGTACCTGTCCCAGAATTTACAATGGAAAATGATCTGATGAGTATACAATGCTTTTCTTTACAATCCCAAAAGGGAGTACCCAAGCTATTTGAAGCAGAGATTGATTTTACAGAAGATGTACAAACTACCTAGGTTTTATATTTTTAAGGAGGAATGGTTGCACAAAAGAAAACTGCAGACAGGTTGCAACTAAAACAGCTTCTACTTCAGACTGGTCATAATAATGACTGACTTTTTACTAACTTTTGACCTTATGTTTAGAAATTTGCCTTGAAACATAGTCTAACATATTTAGATGAGATGGATCAATATCTGCTATTTGCATGATTTCCAAGAACATTTGCATATTGTGGTTGTTACACAATTAAACTACTAAAGATTTCTGACCCTAATATTCAATCCGAAATGGTCCCCAAATATTTTTTCTTCTCCTGAGACATACAGGGTGATAAATTTCGGATCAACTGCCTCTGCCTTTTACATCATTATTTCAAGTGTAATCAAATCCTCTTAATCCTGACAAAAATGTTGATCTGTTTACACAGATTTTGAAGCTAGAAATGATTTTGTGATTTTTTTTGCCTATAATTTCAGGTTTTTAAATTGCTTTCAGAGTAGAAACTCTTGAAAAGCTCAGAATATATTCTTCATATATTCAAAAGTTAAGTTGGCTTTTTTTTTTGTAAGCTTCAATCAACTTTCTGCTTTAAAATGTTTTTCAACTCTGTTTGACAAAACACTCAAAACACTCCACAATGTTTCTGAATTTTCAGAGAAGTAAAATGCCAATTAGTCTTGCAGTTCTATAATCCTATGTTGACTAAGAATATATTACTTTAAGCAATTCATTGCTCAGTTTATATCTTGCAAAGTAAGGTCAACTTTTAGCAACACTGAATCTCAATTCTGCATTTCAACCTTGCAAGAGGGCCAAGAGTTCCTTTAACCCTATCCTAAATATATATCTGGGTCAAGGTAGCTCTGAAACTTCCATTTGCATTTATCAAGTCAGGTTTTCACATAGACATAGAGAGGGTTATAAAACTTCAGCATGCTCCATGTATAAACTCTTTTCACATAGCAATTTTAAAAGGTAAATATGTCAAAAGAATGTAGTATGTATTTCATATCTTAGCAAATGTGTACAAATGCTTCTTGTGTGTGTAACCATATATAAAGACAAAATATATATATATATATATATAAGAGCCCTGGTCAGATCAAGTAACTTCATTCCAAAACAGAGAAGCAGAATTAAATCACTGGATATGGAACAGAGAAATGTGGGACTATTAGGCATGGAGCAACCCAACATGGATACACAACCTACATGGATGTTTCACTCATCTGGTACAGTGTGTCTGTAGCATTTACAAGTTTTTATTTACTTATTTCATTAAGGTTTATTAAATTAGCTATACATATTATTTCAAAAGCAACTTTGTTAGTAATTCCTTGTACTGCTTGAAGAAGGCCTATATAACTGGGAGGAGATATTAAAGTACAACTTCAGATGAACATAAAATAATTTTTAAAACTCTAATGTGAGGACTTTGAGGAAAGATATATTTGGAGAGCCATTATTTGCTACAAAAATTAGCTCTCCCTTATTCTGACTGTTATATAATATAAAGGCTCTCACATGGGAAAGCCAGAGTCTTCTCTGCTATCAGGGACTATGTTTACCATGGAAACTACCATAATAAAGTAATTTGAAGTGACTTGGGTAACCTACCTATAACACCATTCTATAAAAGGTCAGAAATTTTAAACTGCAGATGAAATCACCCACTTAAAATCCATATTAAATCAGACGCTAAACTGTCCATCACATAACCTTCTAAAATGACAGAAATTATAAACTGAATAAAATTAAATAATCTGGCAGATTAAACGAGAATTGTTTTTCCTCATAATATATTACTTTTTTCCTACTGATTTACAATTATTTCTGCATAATTTAAAGAAAGTGAAGATTTTATGAAGGCTTAAAAATTATATAATAATGAACACTGCATGGAAACATTGAGGGATCAGGCTAGGCAAATATATATCAATGTCACAAATACATCTGAAGCTAAAATATACTGATTAATGGATATTAATTATTTTAAAAGATGTCTTGCTTCAGCCAGTAAAATAAGGTCTGTTTTTCTTTACACAGTTTTCCCAATGGCTGAATATAAAAATATTGTCTTACCGTGCTTCTGAAGGCTACATGTATTTAACATTGATATGATAAACTTCTATCCTTAGACTGCAAATCAAATACAATCTGCAAGACAAAGTGTGCCCTGAGGAACAAGTGTGTATCTCAATGGGAGTCAAGAAAAGGCAATGGAGATTTTTCATTTATCAGAAAATATTATTCTCAGATGTCACTGGCACATGTGTAGAGTATCATCAAAAGTTCAATAACAGTTTTAAATTCCTTCTTCCAATACAAAATTTAGTTATGCTACCAGATAAGAGAATAATACGTTAAACATGTGAAAATGTATTTGATGATTTCTCTCTTGTCATATTTTACAGTACTTCAAATATTGTTTCTCCAGGGAAACAAGACTGACAATAAAAGAAAGGTATTTGTGGTTATAAATGCTAGGAGGCAAAAAGGTATTCTGAATCTATTCATTGTAGATGATACTATACAAAGATATTTTACAGAACGTAGCTTCTCAACCCCAAAGGCTGAAAAGTTGTTCTTGAACATCTAAAGCAAAAGAAAAGGTAAAGATTCTAGAGGCCAACTGTCTTGGGTGAGTATTCAATTTTTAAAGGAAGTTGAAATAAATAGTCCTTGAGGGAGGATAAAACTAACAGTTTGTGTTTGGATTTTTGGTTTAGGTTGGGTTTTAAGTGGGAAATATGTTTTTGGACTAAATCTGTGTATCACACTATAGACGTGCTGTACTTAACAAGCCACAAGATGTCTGTCTCACTAGCAAAAACTTCTACATGTCTTATTGTCAGGTCAAATGTGAAAAAAAAATGCACATATGTGATGGGAATACAGAAGAGACAAAAGTCTATGCTAGTGAGATACAGCTCCTGCAAAAACAAGGCAGCTTCAGGTGGGGACTGAAGTAATCAAAGATAGCGGAGTTTTGGTATTACTGTTGTGAGAAAATACCTCCTCTAAGAGAAAAAAACTTGTTATTTTAAAATCTATAAATTGAATGAAAGAGAAAACTAGGGTTGGAATGAGTTCTATGAAAGTTAAACTACGCACAGATAACTCCTAAAGGTAATAGAAATTACGTTTTCCGGTCCCCTGTATTTTTTCAGTGTATCAAGACATAATTTGCTCTGTTTAAGCTCCTGAACATGCTAACTAATAACTAGACCTAAAATAAAATTAGCTTCAACTCTATTTATTTAGTTCCCCACAAGTTTTGCTGGTACATTTACAAAAGTGGAATCCAACTTACTGAGTTCAAACATTTTATAACTGAAACATAGTGTTAAAGGCTATTTTTAAATTTGCGGAAAGGCAGTGATTTAGTTTATCCTCCATTACTCAGTCTATCTACTGATGACTTTCTATTCATAATTTATTTCTATATCATACTTTTTAACATCTGGCTAATAGAAATGTTTCTTCTACCTATTTAGAACGTAGGCATCCATATTGCATACAAAATGGAAAGTTTTTACAGCTTTTCTCTGAACATTCTTATTTGGAAATTTTTCACGGTAACTAGGCACATGAAGAAAGCTGTGACTCTTAAGTCAGAGTGAATATAGGACCTCTAGCTTTTTTACTTTGCGTCTGGCTATGCCTAATTTTCTAGAGAGAAAGATAGTGTTATACAAATGAGAAGATCATTTACAACTAATGCCTCATGCTTATTAGGAGGGAAAAAAAAAAAGAAAGAGGGAAAAAGGTGTATTTGGGGGTTTCCTTTCAAATCAACTACATCTGAAGATGTGAAATAATCATTAATGTCCAAGAGCACTCACCATTACTCTCATATATAGCAGCAAGATTAATAAATAATTAACAGCATTTCCAAAACAAACATACCTCAAAGACACTGGTGTCCTAATTCTTCTGAAGAATTACTACCTCAGCTGCCTTTTTGTCTTCTGGTCTTGAATTTGTTTTGTAGCCTAGAAAAATAAATCTCGGCTTACTTTCAAACTGAAAGCATAAGGCTAGACCCAAGGAAAGAAAAAAAACCCCAACAACTTAATAGCATTGCAGTTAATTCCTCTGTAATCCTACCTCATTATCTTAAGCAAATAAATCTCTAAAAAGGATTGTCTTTTTAAAAGCAAATTAGAGAACTGAATGTCATCTGTACAGGGAGACATTCTCTTAAAATGCAATCGTCAAGGAAGCTCATAAATAGGGCACTATATAAAAATGTTCCTCTCAGGCAATCCTGAGCAGATTTTCAACAGATGTGTATGTAACTATGATTTCACAAATTCCTAAAATAAAATGTGTCAGTATCGTTTACCACAAACTTTCAGGAATCTAAAAAAAAATGTACTCATTTGGATTCTAGAGAAAGAACAATATCATAAAGACACATTCTTTATATATCTTCAATGGCAAGTGCTCCAGCCATGCTGCCAAAGTCAAGAAAAGCAGATGTAGGGACAAGGAGAATGAAGACCCTAAGCCCACTGTCAGAGGGGATCAGGTTTGACACCATCTAAAGAACCTCAATTTGCACAAGTCCACAGTACCTGATGAGATTCATTCATGGGTCCTGAAAGAGGTGGCAGGTGAAGTTGCTAAGCCACTATCTATCATTTTTGAAAAATCATGGCAGTCAGGTAAAGTCCCCGATGACTGGAAAAAGGGAAACATAGCCCCCATTTTTAAAAAGAGGGAAAGTGAGACACTCAGGGAACTACAGACCAGTCAATCTCACCTCTGTGCCAGGCTAGATCAAGGATCAGGCTCTCCTGGAAACTGTGCAAAGGCAGATGGAAAACAAAAAAATTATTGTTAATAGACAACATGGCTTTACAAAGGGGAAATCATGCCTGACAAATTTGGTGACCTGCTGTGATAGGGCTACAGTATTAGTGGATAGGGTCAGAGCAACTGACATCTACTTGGACTTATGCAAAGCATTTCATACTGTCCCACATGACAACCTTGCCTCTAAAGTGAAGCGACATGGATTTGATGGATGGACCATTAAGTGGAAAAAGAAATGGCTGGATGGTTACATGCAAAGAGCTGTGGTCCATGGTTCATTGCCCATGTGGAGACCAGTGAAGAGAGGTATCCCTCAGGGATCAGTACAGGGGCCAGCATTGTTCAACATCTTTGTCAGTGACACGGACAGTGGAATTGAGTGCATCCTCAGCAAGTTTACTGACAACACCAAGCTGTGTGGTGCAGCTGACACTCTGGAGGAAAGGGATGCCATTCAGGGGGACCTTGACAGTCTTGAGAGGTGGGCTAATGCAAACCTCATAAAGTTCAACAAAGTGAAGTGCAAGGTTCTACACCTGGGTTACGGCAATCCTAAGCAGACTTACAGGCTGGATGAAGAAGTTGATTGAGAGCAGGGGGTGATGGTTGCTGAAAAACTCAGCCTGAGCCGGCAGTGTGTGCACACAGCCCAGAAAGCCAAACAGAATCCTGGTCTTCATCAAAGCAGTGTGGCCAGCAGGTCGAAGGAGGTGATTCTCCTCCTCTACTGTGCTCAGGTGAGACTCCATGTGGAGTACTGTGTACAGTTCTGGTGCCCCCAAATTAAGAAGGGTGTGGAACTCCTGGAGCAAGTCCAGAGGAGGGATGCAGAATTGATAAGACTGGAGCACCTCCCCTGCAAAGACAGGCTGAGAATGTCGGGGCTGTTACGGTTTTGTGGAGACCTCATAGCAACCTTCAAGTATCTGAAGGGGACCTAAAGGGAACCCAGAGAGAGGACTCTTTGTCAGTACCTTTAGCAATAAAACAAGGACTAATGGGTACAAATTGAAAAAGGGGAAATTTAGGTTAGGTATTAGGAAGGATTTCTTTACTGTGAAAGTGTTGAGACACCGGAATCCGTTGCTCAGGAAGGTTGTGGATGCCCTAACCCTGACAGGTTGGATAAAGGTCTTCAGCAAACTTGTCTAATGGGAACTGTCCCTGCCCATGGCAGGGGGAGTTGGGACTAGATGATCTCTAAAGTCCCTTCCAAACCTTTAACATTCTATGATTCTACGTAAAACGTAGCAAGAGTAGCTATTGAATTGTCATATCTCCCACTCCTGCACATCATCATATTTTTTGATTTACTGAGGAGAATTTAAAAGAAATTAAAAACCAGGGAAGTTAATGTGTTTTTATTTTATTTCCATAGCCATGTTAAATTCTGGGGGCATAACCCCTAGGTGAATCTTAACACTCATTAAGCACTTTTAGAAGTGTACATGGAGCGTATAGGAGGGTGAAGAAGGAACACGTGCTATAAAAAGAAATCAAACTACATTAATCACTATCATTGTTAGAATGGTTTAAGTTTTCTCAGAAACCTTTTACCAATTTTAAGCAATTTTGATATGTTAGAAATAGAAAACATAGGTTATCAAGCCCTTGGGAAAATAAAAATCAATATTACAATAGAAAAGACTGTTTTCTCTAAGAAGAGACCATTCTGTGATTCTCTTAAAACTTTATAATTAACTTAGAAGAAAACAACAGATATTAATAGAAACAAATTGCCATTTGCATTTTTAGCTTCATTTGTCTTCAACTTCTCAGCTGCACTTTAAAATACTTCTGTTACTCATCCCATGAGTTATTCCTTTCTTCAAATTTCTTTGTTTACATGGACTAACACAAATAAGTTATTTTAAATAAAAACAACACAGAACACAGCTTGCTTGAAGGGCATGTGTATATAACAAAACTAAGTGAACTCAGCTTTGGAATATGATTCTGTCATATGAAACCTTAATACAATGTGGAAGAAACTAATGAAGACAGTATTCAAATGAAAGTAATAAAAGCTACACAAAGCCAAAACAGAAATGAAAAACAACTAAAAAATGTTCATTCATCACTCCTACCCACAAGCCAGCAATGTAGTTAGTCCAAAAGAAGTCAGGAAAAAAAAATCTGGTAATAGGTGATTCTAAGCCTTTTTACTTCAATATTTCTCAAAAACAAAAGCACATAATACATACATGAATTTGAATACATGAAAGCCAATGCATGCTACAGAAATTTAAACAAGACATCCAGCATTCACAATAAGATGTGAGAAGTGGAATGTATTATGCTGTCATTTAAGATTATTTAAGAGCTAGGGAACTGTGTACTTCAGATTCAGAAAATTAAAATAATCACACTGTTACCATTAAAGCAAAATCTTGATTTATTAATATTTATTAGAGTGGCTTTGACTTGAGGGTTTTCTATTACTTTTTCAAATGATAATATAATGGAGTTTCATGCAGTTTTTCTTATTTCTCTTTTTGTTAACAATTTTTGAGAATTGCAAGTTTCAAGATTAACTGATGTCTCTTCATCCAAAGGCTATTGTCATCAAAGTGCTATAACACTTTAATGGTACATTGGAAACAAGATAATGGAGCGACAGTGGTAAAAATAACTCTTGCTTGAATTATGCATTTTTTAATCAATGTTCAGGTGAAACAAAACAGTTCCTTCGTTCATACTTTCATCTCTCTTTTTCGTATTTAGCTTCTCTTGGATTTAATCTAGTCTGTCTAGACATTTGAAGGCCAATATTTACTATCAGAAAGGTTTTACTTTTGAAAACTAAGAGCTTTCGGTTTCCTTTCTATGGTCATTTTACTACTCTAGTGCACAATTTTGTGCAAGGTTGAAATCATAGAATTAACCAGGTTGGAACAGACCTCCGACATCATCAAGTCCAACCTTTGATCCAACCGTTGTGCTTACTAGACCATGGCACTGAAAAATCACTGATCAATTTGTACCCTAGTATTCAGAGAACTTGAATTTTTTTGTCACCTAGAGCCTTATCTTCCTTAAGGGAAATTTCTACCACAAATCTTGTACTAAGAAAAATTATAAAAAAAAAAAAAAAAAAAAAAGAAAGAAAGAAAATAACAAAATCACAGAACTGGATCAGTCATGTTGTGTTATGAAGTACAGACATATAAGTTCAATTCTTGTTATTGTGGTAGTGTCTATATTCTTGGAGATCATCATTTAGAGGTTTTAGTAAAAAGAAAAAATGAAAATACTTTCTTTTACAGGTTTTCCACTGTTTCATGTTGTGTGAAATATCAAGTTTTATCTCCTAAGTTAGAAACAATATGAGTAAAAACAAAGTTATGAAATTCATAATAAATTTATTTCTACATAATGGAAAAAACCCAACCAAACAACCAACCAAACAACCCCAACCCAAGCAAAACAAAACAACACACCCAGAATATAAAAAAAAAGGTAATCGGATTATGGGGGTATAATTAACTAATTTTTTATTATTTTGATATTATGAGGTCTTACTAGCTACTAGTGTCAGCTACTCCTTCATTAAAGCTCAGTTTGGTTAAACATTGTGAATGTGGATTATTATCTACTATTTGTTTCTGTAGCAGTATCCAGATGGAAAGGATTTCCCCAAGCTAAGAACAACTAGAAAAGAGAAGATAGTTTTAAAACCTTAATTTTCTCTTGGTGTTTGTGAAGAGACCAAAACTCATAAGTGCCTTGGCATATCTTTACCTATAGAAAAAAGTAAACTTGCAGACAACCAAGGGAGTGACTGAAGTCTTCAGCTATTGCTTACCTATAATCTTAAAATCAGTTACTTGATCTCGAACAGTTCAAGGTAAAATTGAAGACAATTCACTTTCGGAAGGAAAGAAGCTAAATAATTTTGCTCCTCAATACTTGGTTTGTAACCACATGAAAAAGGAAAGAGAAGAATTCAAGCACCAACTCAATAGAATTGTGTTTTAATAAGGTAGCATTAGCATAATTTAGTTGTCAATGTAACAAGAGAAAAATAATAAAGTAAAAAAGCAAGCCTCTTATAAACACAACAGTCTAATGTCATTAAAGAGGAGATAAAATAATAAAAGAGAATTAAAATCCCTTCAAACACTTGTTGATCAAAGCCATGTGCTAACCAAGATACAGAGAGAGAGTTATTTGGCACACTTAATCGGTCCAAATGCATTTACAGGATAATCTCCTGAGCTGTAGCCAATGTTCAAAACACTACCCTCACAGAACTGTAGTGATTTTTATATGAAGTGATGTGAAATATACACTCGTTGACTATATATACTCTTTTTCTTAGTTTAACACATTATTTTTCCTTTACATTTTTAAAATAGATAGATTTCTACTGGAACTGATTATTAATTCTTTTATTAATAGTAGAGAAAACAAAGTTCATATCAAAATGTTCCATGTGAAAACAGGGATCAAGGTGCCTCAAATCCATATTTTTATTATCAGCATAATTTTTCTTTATCTTATTTTCCTTTTTAATTTGCTTTTCATTAATCACAGAGCTGAACTAGACACAAAGGAGTATGATGACACTTAAAAAGCCTTAATTTTCCAAAGTTCAGGGATACTGCAATTGATTCTTCCCACTTCTGTTTCCACTTAGAGCAAAGAGGATCTTGATGTTGTTAATGAAACATCTCAGGGTTTTCAGAAGAACTAAAAGAATTGCAGTCTAGAAATATATTTTCAGCCAACCTAATGAACACCTTTTTACACTCAAATGCACAGTGAGGCACTGGGTACCTGAAAGCCCAAATAGTAATACTTTCAGGACTTAACCTTGTTTGTCAGTTTTCAGCTGGATATATTCAATTAATTTCCCATTATAAAGAGATTGTGATACTGTAAGAAACATCTAGACATATCTAGGGTAAAATCTTCAAGATTTTAAATTCAACTTTATTTCACTAATTTCCTTGACAATAAAAGAACTAATGAACATAGTTCTAGAATCAAACACAATAAAGTCTTTCAGTTGGAAGGGACCTGCAATGATCGTCTAGTCCTACTGCCTTACCAATTCAGGACTAAGCAAAAGCTAAAGCATGTTATTAAGGCCATTGTCCAAATGCCTCTTCAACACTGTCAGCCTTGTGGCACCAACCATGTCTCCAGGAAGCCTGTTCCAGTCTTTGATCATCCTCCTGGTAAAGAAATGTTTTCTAACATCCAGTGTAAATCTCCTCTGGCAACCGTTCCCATCCTTCCATCCCTTTCACCAGCTTTGTTGCCCTCCTCTGGATGCATTCAAGGTCTTTCAAACCTTTCCTAAATTGTGGGAGCCAGAACCACACACATTATGCAAGGTGAGACTGCACCAATGCTGAATACAGTGAGATAACCACATATTTTGATCTAAGAATAATTTACAATTATTTCTTACAGTTCTAGTTCTACAGAGCATAAGTAACTATAAAATGCAACCTTATCTTTCCCAAGAAAATGCCTGTAAGTTCAACAACCTGTGATGATTATCTTTTTCTTTCCCTGTTATTTTAGATTGTATAATTAAGGACATGTACTATACAGGGCAAATCACACCTGCTTATCATTTGATATTTACAGGGCATTACCATCTATATGGGCGTGGAAGCCTCTGAGATAAAGAATTGCCATAAATTCTATTTCTTGACTGAAAATGAATTCAGCATTCAGGATTTTTACTTGTAAATATTAATGAATCCCTAAATATTTAGCAGATTTCTCTTCACTGAGAAGACACGGAGTAAAGAAGTACTCATTTCACCATATCTAGTCTTTCTACTTGCTTCTGAAAAGGCATTCCTAAAAGTTTTTCCTCATACACCTGCTTCTGTAAAGATCCATAGAAATAGTAATAAAAAATCAAAATTAGCTATACAGCTACACCAGTGAAGTTTAAATATATGAGGTCAGGGAGAAAATGTTGGTTAATATAAATGCAGCTGTATCACTGAAATGGATATGTATATCCATTTATATAGATGTTCTTGAAAACCATGTATAAGCAGTTCAAGAGACAAGGAGTCTGGAAATCAAATGGATCAATAAAATAAAAACATTTTGAGTAGAAATCAAACCATGAAAGTATTAAAAATATTTTTTTATTTATTAACTTTAAGGGTCTACAGCCTCACATACTTATTGATTCACAGAAATTAGTTAGGAAAGTGCTACACTTTTTCTGAGATATTCTTTTGACCTAAATTAACTCTGTTAGAATGCAGTTCTTTTGTTGCAAGCACATAGCCTTGCTCTCTTTTACTTTTTGATAAAATTATTTCTCTTTATATTAGATTAAAACATGATCCGAAATATTTGGAACTAGTCTATCATCAGACAATCTTTCCTGAATGAAGAGTAATGCAGTTATTTACTGAAAGGAGAACAAACTCCAGCCAGAATTCTGCCTCAAATTTTGGCTGCAATTCTATCCCTACCAGCACTCTTATCTGTGCAGAGGGAAGCAGTATTGTTTTTTCTGTTTTGTTTCCACACACACAGGCTCAAATTTACATTCAGAGGTGTGCAAAGGAAAGAGGAATTTTGTGAAGGGAGGAAATGCAAATAAGTGGCTGAGTCACCATCCCTGGAGATATTTAAAAGATGCGTATATGTGATGTTTAGGAACATGGTTTTATGTAGATTTGACAGTGCTGGGTTACCAGTCAGGCTTGATGATCTTTAAGGTCTTTTACAAGATAAATTATTCTCTTATTTTATGAAAATAGGAATTAAATAACAGTATTGTTATACCGGTTTTTGTTCTTAACAAAAGAGTTCTTAAAATTTTAGTACTTAATAGCATTTTACTCTTTATACATGAATTCCAAACAGTGGAAAAAAAATTCATCTCTAGATTTAAATGCATCTACACTTCATTAATAATTTAATGCTTTTATGATTTCAAGACCTGAATAAAGTGTGCTAAATCCTATTTTCACTTAAATATTTTGCTTAAAAGAAATTAGCCACTTAAGTCTATACTATCAAAACTATGCCTATCCAAAGTCGCCTACAAGTGGAAAACTGAAAACATAATGTGAGCATAGGCAACAGTGTTCAGGTATCTGCAAGGATGACAAAATTTACTACAACAGTCCTAAGGTCATTTGCACTAGCACCCACTTGTATTAGCAAAAAACATTGAGAGATCCCATCAGAATTCCATTGGAAAAAGTGACTCTTTACTTACTAAACTATTACCTCTAATTTCCAAGGAAGTAATAATAAATTAGTTAGCTAAATCTCTGGCTGAAATAGATCATAGCTGCCTTACCAATTAACTTTTCAATGCACAAACCCCCAAATGGTTTCTAGTGATTTTCTTTTCCAACTCACTGTAAATGGAAAATGTTCTCATATATGCAGTACAACTTGACTACTATCTAAATTCAGTAAACAAACAAACAAAAAAGTTCTCCATATAATGAGATGTAAAAGAGAAAAAACCAAAGCATACTTTACTATTTTAAGTAGAATTTCATTCACACTCTTACAGATATAGAAAACTACCATAAATTTTTACATATCTTAAGTCCTTAATAACCAAGTCAGATAAAAGTAAGAACACTCAATTTAATATTGGTATAATTGCTCATCACAACATTGCACAGCTTCCCAAAACAAAATTTGATCAAATGCAGTGAAGCTTGCTTTAGATAAATTGCATTTTCTGACACAAATATATTCTGTTGTTAAAATTCAGGATGAGTCTAACTATTACTTACTCTCAATTCAGTGTAAGACTTCTGTCTGCAGTGACATTTTAATCTATATTACCAAAAGGACAAAGCTAAATATCTAGCACAAAGAGAAAACAGACTTACTAAAAGGCAAATACACAAGAAAAAGGAATCCAATTGTATTAAGCAGAAACAGAACAAAATAGAAAGCAGAGGGACACCTTTAGATTCACCATGGCAGTATCATAAATTTTCTTCAGAGAATGATAGTGAAAGCAAAAACTGTATGAGCTCATTTTTCTGTCAAACGATCAAGAGTGATAGCATAGCTTCCCTTGGATACATGGAAGCAAAAGCTCTGCTTTCCTTCAGATTGCTTGAAGTCTGATGATGTTCTTCACATAAAAAGAGACATCTGAAGATAAAAGAAAGCAAACAACTTTTTTAAGCCATGACTTAAGAAGATAATTTCTGAGCCCACACAAGGTCTCACAGTATGTTTTAAATTACACAGTGACATACATCTCTTCTTCATAAAATATAACCGAGTCTTGGTCTGCTCAGTAAGGTTATTAAACAATTTTTGATTTCCCACAAACTGACTCGATGTTGAAAACAATCTGAGACTTGAAGGAAAGGACTTGAAACAAGTGTATTATTAAGTATTATTAAGTGTACGATCCTGACTACAGTTGTCTGTGTATCAGAAGAGCAGAGCAGCCTACTCTTGTGTCTTAGAAGCAAAGAGAAGAAGTTGGTAATACAGTGGAATATCAGAAAAATGCTTTGTTTTTCTCAACTGAGTTTTAGCTCTGACCAGAATGTTCTTTAAATTTTAGAAATACAGTAAGCAAAAATGCAAAGGAAAAATGAAAATACTTGTCTGTCAACTGGAACACAATTCAGAGATGAGAAAATTCACTGATTAATAGCCTGATAAGTCGTTTACTGCTGTATGATCATGAACTGCTTTGGCAGATTTTGTTTTAGTTTTCAAACCTGTCACATGTATATAGGAATATTTTTCTCATCTGTTATTCTCTTTCTTTGATTCATGAGGGGGTCAGACTCTTGCTGGGGCCTGCATAATATGATACTAAAGAGCTATCCTTGGAATATCAGCATACCACAATCAGAAACATATTACAAAGACTCCCTATTGTGACAGATAAAAAGACTTTACTCAAGGCTTACATATTTACAAAGGTAAACCTGAAAATTGATTAAAAATAGTGTTCTCCTTCAGCCTGATATATCCAAAGAAGAAGGAAACCGTAAGCCTGAGGCAATAGATACAGTGTTCCATTAGATAGATCACCAAATACCTAAAAATAGGAGAAAGAAAATCAGAACCAGTGAGATTCTTGTAATATAGTGAGCGTGCCATCCTGCCTATATTGGGAAGTGCCAGTTTAAAGTACAATCTCAATGTCTGTTCAATACATGCTTCAACAACTTCTTTATAAGGATCTTACAGAGAAGAAGGCAGTTAAATGCCACCCGGACACCCAATACTATCAGATCTCGGAAGCTAAGCAGGGTCAGACCCAGTTAGTACTTGGATGGGAGACCTCCTGGGAATACCAGAGGCTGTAGGTTCTAGTCCTGAGGACTTCACTATCACAGCCCAAGCTGGATCGGCCATGGCAGATGAACCTTAGGAGTTAAAGGGTGGGTCCAGTTCTGCACACACTGTGCCTCACCTAAAAAATCCACTGTGCAGGCTCGGAGGACACATTCACATGGGGAGAGCCCTTCCTAAATCTTCGTTCGCAAAGCCTAGCAATGATGATGATGACAGAGAAGAGTGTTAAAAGCTTAGGCAACCTTGCTGACTGCCCATTGCTCTACACTGATCTATGAAGACAGTCATTTTCTCATGTAAGGTGATCAGTTTGGACAAACATGACATTCTCTCATGGCCCATGGTCTTATGTATGTCTAGTTTGCTTAAATATTCAGGTATTAAGTAGCTAATCCTCTTCCATCAGGAGTATACCTTTTTTGCTCCAGGCTTTTCTGTGTCTTCAGGGCTTGAGTTTTCTGAAGGTTGGTTTTGACAATTAAAACTAAGAGGAATTCTGAACATCAGACTTCTCCATGTCCCATGCCACCAGGTTCCCTACTTCATTCAGCAGTGGACTCACATTTTCCCTATTCTTCCTTTTATCACCTATGTATATATAGAAATCTTTCTCATTGGCTTTTGACATCCCCAGCCAGATTCTGTTCCATTAGGGCTTTGTCCCTCCTAACAGCATCTCTGCGGGCTCAAAAAATGCCTCTATATTCCTCACAGATCACCTGTCCGTGATTCCATCTTCTATATGCTCCCTTTTTGTGTTTGAGTTTGCTCAGGGGATCCTAGCTTATCCTCACAGTGCCCCTGATATTTTTGGCTGACATTCTGCTTCTAGGGATGAACTGAGAACAATAAAATCTAAAACTGTTAAAGTATTCATCAAATGGTCTTTTTAACAGTGTAACCCATGGGAAGCAAATTCACAAAACTATGCAAAGAGGCTTTTAATATTTAAGTAAAACTTGCAGACAATCAACACAGTCAGAAGGTAAACTGTGCACTGATAGTACTGTTCTCATTTTATTCTAAAGTCACCATCAGAGGTAAAAGTGTGCAGCTGGCTAAACAGATTAGGGAAAATTAATGAATCTGTGAAAGTGTTGAAGTTTTGCCTTGCCTCTTCTGTCCTCCAAAAACCTTTATTATGGTATTTCTGTGAGTCACTTTTTGTCTGAGAATTGTTAAAAAAGATCTCTCTAAGGACTGGTATGGTTCAGCATGTAAATCTACAACTAGTGAACCATCCTTCTACCAGAACAGCTAAGAGCTTTCAGAAAGCAACATACAGGAGAAAAATGTTTCTCTTTACTAATAATTCACCTATGCTTAAGTGCATAACTTAACTGCTTTTCAAACTGCAGGTAGTTAGTTCAATTCCCAATAAAGTGAGACTTTATGTACATTCAAGAAGTACTTAGACTAAAGCAACTGATTTAATGCTACTGTCTGAATCATTAGTGTGCTAGCCGGGGACTCCCAAATCACTAGTTTAAGAACTGCTCCTCAGTCGTTAAGGAATTTTTCAAAGTGCTGCACCAGCACTCAAAAAACTTCAAAGCATAAAGAACTTTTTCTGTACCCAGCTAGTTACTGACACTTCTCAATTACTGTGGCATTTTACACACATTTTGCGAAAGTGCCAGAACAGCACAATTTAAGAAGAAATAAACCATCAAGCCTTCAGAACTCATTAAGTAATTTTAATTATATATTAAGTTTTGCAACAATTGCAGTTACCCGGATTATTCTGTTGCAAACCAATCATGTGACCCCCTCCTCAGGGTTATGCAATATTATAGAAAAGTAATGAACATTGCCTCAGCCAGACTACTAGATCTGGTTTGTGAAGGATATATGCACAGGAGGGCCACAGAATACAGCCAGTGACTGTCTTCTAGCAGAGAGCACTTTTTCCATTTTAATACTTCCTTTCTAGGTGCCCATGTGAAATCACATAACAAACACAAATAAGCCAAACAAACTGTTTCCTGTGTAAACACGTGCACACATGGTTTATAGTATGTACTCCCGCACTTACCTATACAGTATGCCCATAATTTTGAGTGAAACCGTTGTGCTTTTAGCATTCTTTCATTTATGTAGGTAACGTGGCCTACTTTACCAAAGACAACTTTACTAAAAATCTTAGGTAAAATTAAAAGTATAAAAAGTTGGGGAAAAGCATGGAAAAATTATCACCACCACCTGCAGCACTAGACTCTTTCCCATTTAAAAGTGATGTCTTCAAAAAGGCATTTAAATTAATACTTAGGTTAGCTACTTACACATTTTCTTTCTAGTTCCAAATTTATCTCCCATTGTTGACATCCAAAACGTCCTTTTCACATAGTCTCACTAAAATAATTGACTCTGGAAGTTTGTCCTATCTTCTCTGAAATAAGAGCATACAACTTCCATCACAATTATTCCAAATAATTCTGCAGGGATGATGACAGTAGAGAGATAACATATTTGATTATCCCTTTCAATTAGCAGACTGAGTTGTAAGAACTGCCATTTAGGATCACTCCTGTCTTTCTCCTTTTGTGCTCCTGAAATACTACTAGCAGGTTAGGAATGAAAATTAGACTAGGTATAAAACACAACATTCTTGCTGAAGTACTTCTTAATTTTCTATGGAAGAATATAGAAATTATAGGCTGAGAGTTTGCTACTGTTTTGCTCTTCTCTTTTATAATGAAGTCAGAACATTTTGGGGAAGAATACAGCAATGCACAGTAACTTTCATCTTCAGGATAAAGGGGATGATTTTCATCTTAAGGACTGCAAAGATAGTGAACAACATATCAAAACTAGTATCGTA
The DNA here is from genome assembly GCA_035041345.1 of Poliocrania exsul. NCBI lineage: Eukaryota > Metazoa > Chordata > Aves > Passeriformes > Thamnophilidae > Poliocrania > Poliocrania exsul. The sequence goes on along the minus strand of JAWWLZ010000082.1, from coordinate 73,777,093 downwards.
TCATGCTAGAAATCCTCCTCTTATCCCAAGACCTGGAAAGTGATCAAAATGTAAAATTTCAATTTGAAAATGTAAACAAATAATACATGAAATCTCAAAAAGAATATTGTGCATTTGTTTAAAAAAAACCCAACCAACCAAACAAATAAGATCAAAGTCTAGATTCATTCTGGTTTTACTAAGGATATAGAACCCCCAGACTATATCAGAGTACCCCCTGTTTGTGGATTAAGTCTGCCCTTCACACACTCAGCACCATAAAGTCTTAGACTGACTCTTGTCTCAAAGTTCTTGTTGGTACTGAAACAATGAAAAATATGTGTACAAATCTTAATCAAAAATAAACTTGAGTGAATTTATCAGATTCTTCTAATAATTAATATTCTTGTCAATATAGTTCCCACATTTTGTACTGTATTCATCTTGGTAAAGCATTTTTTGAATGCAATGTTATTAAGTATCTGAATTTACTCATAAAATCATTATAATTATTAGCGCATTCAAAGGGTTTGGAAAATAGAACCTGGTAAGGGTTATGTTTACACACATACATTCCATCTCCATGAAGTGATAACAGATTGAAGATGGATTAATCTGCCAAAATTTAGACCTTCAAAATATCTTCATCAGCTAGCAGTTTAGATCCTCCTTAGGGTCAGTGGGAAAACAGATGTCTGTAACGGCTCAGACAAGTTGTTTACTTCTTTCCATCAGTTATAAAAGCCATGGGGAGACTCACCATCAAAAATGATTTTTAGGTAAGTATTTTGTTCCTCATGCTGAACCCTCGAGAACTTTTTAATTTCTGAAGCTTAAGTTCTAGCTCTGCCTCCCAAGAACTTCAGAACAAAGTTACACTTACAGTTCTGGTATTATGTACTGCCTCACAACAGATAAAAGGTTCCAGAATTGAATAGCTGAGATCACCTATCCCCTCAGATGTTCTTTACTGCAGCTGAATTCAGCCTTAGGAGGCACACCATATATGGACAAATTACTCCTAATATCGCATCCCTTGCCCTGCCTCTGAATGACACATATTCACAGAGGTTTTCATGAGTGCTGATCTCCCCCTCGAATCTATCTCTCTCTAGCATTATGTTCTGTTATGTAATATTTTTTTTATTTTAACAAAATACATCTCATTCCAAAAATCTTGCATACATACTTAGAAGATCTTTCAGAAGAAAAAGTAGGTCACCAGTCCATTATTTTAGATGGAAATACAAATTTCCTATAGCATACCAATTCTATAGGCCTTTTTCCTTTAACAATTACTTGATGTGTCCGAAAAAAGCACAGAAGGCTTTTTGATACCTGTACATTAGCAGTTATCATTGAAAACACAGTATGAACAAATTGTTTCACAAGCAGAGGAACATGGACAAACAGGAAACATGTAAATTTTTCTTCCTACGGATTTGTGTTTCTTCTTATTTTTAGGACAAGGACATCAGCTCCCCAGCATCCCTATCACTCCCCTACTAAACAAAAGATTACACATGCTGTGCCTGCAGCTATTTGTGCACTGAAAGGATAGTTACAAAAAAATATGATGACGGTTGATTAGCTGCTAGAAACAGTATGTGTTGCTCAAGTGCTGTCCTGTCTGTTCTCCTCTCAAGGGAACACTAATGCTGCTCCCCATTCAATTCTTTAACTAGTTTCCACACAAATAATGTACAAACATAATGACCTCTGAGACTTCTTTCTTACTTTCACCTTCACTGGCAAACCATTTCAGGAGGGACTGGCAAATAGAAGCAAGGCAGCCTTGCTAAAATACATTTTGAAATGAAAACAAGACAAGAGCATCCCAAGCACGCAATGAAAATGTAAATAAAGAATTCATTTTATATAAAAGTAGTAAAAAGTTGTTATAAATTGTAGGACAATACACTCTGATGGACTATAATAGCTATGCAGATTCTGTTCTGCTGCTCTGCCAAGATGGTGTTGATTGACTGAGCTCAGTACAGCATTGTGCATGAGAACTAGTTACAAAATTGTTCTTCACACTATGCTTGCCATATGTGCAGGCCTTTTGCTTAAATAAGCTATATGAGGTGTCAGTACAATTTTAGCACACTTGAAAACAGAATACAAATTCAAAGCCTACGATTGCATCCGCATAACCATATGGTCATAACCATGGAATATATATGAGTAAATGCAATAGGTATTGCAAAATTTTTCCCAGAATTCTAGCATTAGTTTAAAAATAAATTTAATCACTTGCCATTTGAATTTTAATCAGTCAGTATCTTTTTTTTTTTAAGAAATGGCACATGTGTAATATCATAAATACAGTAATGAAGTCCTAATAATAATCCTTTAATAATGTTCTCTAAGTAACAGAAAAAAATCTAAAAAAACCCCAAGAAAATATTTAAGTGTTTCTCAAAGAGAATCCAACAAATGACAAAGGTCTAAAAGAAAAAAAATCTACTTTTCTCCTTCAGAACCCATCACAATTATTCTTAAGTCATGTATTTAAAATTTCTTTTTCCCATCACCAGCTCTAGCTGAATTTTATTCCTTCGTAAACTTTGAAGAAAAATAAGTTAGTTCAAATAATGTAAGACAAACTTTGTGGAAGAGCATTCTCATTTTTTAATTCAAAGTACAAGGTAAGAAACATATATTAATTAGTAACTGAAAAGATGTGATGCTTTTTTCATTTGAATAATTTCCAAGTGATTGTCTTCCTTTAAGCCAATATCAAGTGCAGAGTCTTAAGTGACCTGCTCTGAATTCTTCAATAATAGATATGTATCACTTTTTGTTAATTTTCTCTTCTAGCATTAGAAGCTTATTTAAAAAAAAAAAAAAAATTGATCCATCTTTGGAGAAAAAATAGATAAAACATAAAAATTGAGTGGAAAAGTTCAGTTTTTCATTAAAAATTAATAAAGACAAAAGTATGGTAATATTATATAATAATATGGTAAATTACCTGGAGAAGATAATTATCATTACAACCTTACTTACGATAATAAAAGTGAAACTAAAGAACTGAGTGAACTGAAGCTATGACTGAACTAAAAGAAAAATATAGGAAGAAAAGTCTTGATTATTGAAAAGCACATTGGAATGAAACATGTATAAAAACAAACAAACAAAAAATTCAAAATACATTGGAAACTCTAAAGCAACTCCCTTGTCCTTCTCTTTCTAAATATAAAAAAAATTTACTACTTTCAAGACTGATACAAATATTTTCATTTACGGTATAGAAATAAATGCCAATTAATTATCAATATAATTTTTAGGTTGTGTGCACATAATATCCCACTGAAATGTTTAAAAAAATACATGCAATTATCAATGTACTGGTTTATTTCCTTAAAGAGCTTATCCTTTTAATAACAAATAATTAAAATTACTGTTCATAACCACTGAGCAACCTGCTTGTTTCAGAAAATAGTAAGAACAACTAGATTCAATTTCTATGTGATGAGAGCTGTCCTACTCAAAAATATAAGGCAGATGTGATGTTTTGCTTTTTTTCTTTGTCTCTTCTTGTAAAAGGAAGTATTCTCTTGTCATTAGATCAACAAAGTTGAAATATTGACTTACTTTCTTCTCCTTCAATTTTACAGCTTTTCCAAAAGATAGTTGAAGCTGTTTACCTCCCTGGACTGATTAATCAATTCACTGAAACAAACACAACATTCTAGGTAACCTTCTAACGCTATAATAAAAAAAAAATAGTTTTCCAAATAGTTTTGATATTCCTGACTTTATCAATTAAGCAAATTTTATCTTCCAGTTCCAAGCATATCAACTTCTTACATATCAATATTGCAGCATTTCTCAAATTACAGCTATCTTCAGATGCTTCTTGGTCAGTCAAGCATAGTTTTCTTTTCTGTTGGAAATGTTATTTCATATGTCACTATCTCATGACCTTTCAGTAAATAAGCAATTCACAGTGGTGAAATGAGAAATAAGTGAAAGAGGGAGCACAACTTAACTGAAGTTCAAAAAACCCCAAACAAACACAACAAACATAAACTCACAAATAAAACCCACTTGTATCTTGGAGCCAATCCAGAAAATTTAGAGTAACATTTCCCCCAGAGACAAACTATGATAAGGATAAAGAATGCAATTAAACTATTTTATTATCCACCCAAGTACTCCATTTTCTAAGATGGAATATTAATGTGTAGACTGAACTTCAAATCTGTGGCTTAGGTAAATAACAGCATTCAAGGTGTGGAAAGCATACCCTCAATTATGGTACAAATGATACACAGCTGGCAATAGAGTTAGCAACAGCTGCAACTAAACTGGTACAGAACATGATTTTACTTTGTCTTCCAGATGAATCATACTTACAATTGAACCAGCTGCAACAGTTAGATTCTTTATTTTGTACTACACGTGACCTAAATCTCTGTTCCTAAAATTTTTAGGAGGATGTGTGTTCCTGTATACTAGGCTGACATTTATAAGCATAAAATACAACAATAGTTAGCTAAATGAATGAAGCCAGAGTATTAACCTTAATAGCTTGCATTCTACATTCTGAACTCTCATGAAGAAAATATTAATGATTGTAATTTGTGAATGATTGAAATTCAAGTAACATCATGGCCTTTAAAAAAGACATGCTAGACATTTTCATCAATACCTATGATTCATCTGATTCTATGTAAAGCTGAGTCAGAGCTGAACTAATGGATTGCTTTCTCTGGATCATTACTTAGTAGAAAAATAGTCTGCTGGGTAAGATAACTTCTTTTAGAAATGTTCTTTGCTAGGAGACACTACTTATTAAAAATAAAGAAACCCAGAAAAACACCATCCAAAAATCAAAAATGTGAAAAAATTAAATGTAATAGCAGCAATTTCCCCCTTTCTCCCCAATAACAGCAAAAATTACTGTTGGATTTACTGTTGCTGGCTGCTCAGTTCTAATCACTTTTAAATTTCATGACCTATCATCAAAGAACATTTGTTGAAAATCAATAATTTATATTTATTTTACACTTTATTTCCAATTTTGAAACAAAGAAGGAAAACATAATTGCAAGTTTTGGTAAGTATGCCTATTCTTAACTTCCAACAGGTTTCACTGGCAGTTGTCAGCTCTTCAGCTGCTTGACTAAACACAGAACTAGTTTGTATACACAGCTGATTATCCTTACTCCAAAGGTCCTTAGACACAAGATTTAGACATGTAAAATTTCTTCAAACAATCTTATGTGACAAATACTGGCTATTGCACAATTAAATTAATTACCAATTTTAGTTGTGACTAATTTATTTGTTCTCTTAGGAAAGAAATACACACAAAAATAGATCACTTGTAGCTCAATGAAATTCTTTATAATTTAGGTGGATTTATTTTTTCAAAATATAATCTCAGACCAGTTTCTGGAACTACAGCTTAAAATTTTTAATACTTATTTTCTATTAAATCTTTGTTTAACTTGACCTCTACTTACCTAGGAAGATTCTAACCTTTTCAGCCAAAATCCTAAGGCTGGAAGAAACTGGTCTCAAATTTATATCTTTAGTATCATTAATTTTTCTCTACTTATAAAAAATGGTATAACTTAAGAAACACTGTATTCATATAACTGTCCTTTTGAGTACCTTCCTTACATATATTCAAAAAAATTGGCAGTCTACATGTGCAAAACAGGTTAATCTGAAGACCAGTATTTTCTTACCTATTCCGCGTAGATAACAACCACTACTTTAACAAACATCCAAGACCCCATCCAGCAAGCATAAAGCTAAGAGTGGTTATCACTTGATTAGGAGAAAGTCCAAAGAATTTATTTAAATACTACTGCAATGTTTAATTAATTCTAAATTTACCACCTGTAGACTTTTTGAATATGCCCTAAGCAACCTGTTTGATTCATTAGTCCCAATTTCTCTTCAAAGAACTATTTGCTTATTGCAGCTATTTCATTTTCTAAAGGCAGTAGAACTGAAGTTCTTTAAAATCAGCAGTGTTGTACAACGCAGGCTTCTTATGTAACTAGCATTCCTCCACCTACATGTTTATCTGTTTAATTACAAAACACAACCAACTGTTAACAAAAACAAAAAACCAAACAAATAAAAAAGAGATGCTATAGTTAAACATCACTATGTTCATAGAACAGAATGGTATTGATTTCTAAAGGTCCTGATTTCTTTTTGCAGGAGAAATGCCATTACTGAAAGACAAGGAAAGGACCATACTTTATTCAAAAACCCACACAAAATTGCCAAATTGAAACAAAAGGATATCAGAGCCATGACTAAGACTTTGAATAAGTTTATAGTTCATTTATGTAAGCAGAAAAAAAAACCCCAAAAATTGTCTTGCATGACTTTCCTTAACCAAATACAGATTACTTTACAGTCCACATACAGTCAGCTCAAGAAAGAAACTTATGAAAGAAGAGAAAGAATAATGAAAGTAGAACTGCAAGCTTTCGACTTCCTCCTATATTTAGAGTTTCAGACATAATTATTCAAACACTACTGAATATTTAAGTGTATCTATAAAGTAGCAAAGTGGTCTCATGTGAAAGGTAAATAATTTGCTGAAATGATTAGTCTTCTCTCAAGCTGATATATATTATTTTGATACACAACACACTGTCTATTGAAACATATAGAATCTTGAGATCCACATATGTAAAGCTGTTGGTTTTGATGATAACACACCATTATATATCAGTAGAGCATCCAATCAGTAATCACATTGCTTGTTCTGATTCATAAGCTGAAATTCAGCAGAAATTAGTTGGGTACACAAAAGTAGAGAGACAAACTCAGACCATCACGCAGAAACCAGATACCTCAATGCAGATCACTTGTTATTTTCTTCTTCTGATATGAACTGAACAAAAACCTAGAGAATTTTACTAATGATTTGAAAGGGAAATAAAAATGTGTCATTTTTTCTCTGTGTTCAAAAGAATAATAGATTATTCTACCTAAGCATAACCTGAGAGTACTCTCAGTGGTCATCCATTTGCAACTTCATTCGACTGTGCTCACAATCAGTTATCCTATCTACAGGTTTTATTTGAAAGAAATTTACTTATTTTATTTAGATACTTTAAAGAAAGAATGGAGTTATACCTGCAAGGAAAGAAAAGAGGGAAAAAAGAATCAATGTCTATATACAAAACACTGATGATCAATCACCAGTGTTTTGTCTGGAACAATCTGTACAGTGTTGGTCAATTTGCCCAATGCCTTTGAACTCAAATAAGAGTGTAGAAAACTAGTAATATATTAATGAAATTGCAGAGACTTTACATGCAAGAAAACTAAAGACGCTTAACAAAATAGGACCCAGAGGAAAATGATTGCTGTCAAAAAATTTATTAAGTGCTACAGATTTGTGACAGAAAAATATTTAAATAAAAGAAATTAAAGATAGTTAAAGGAAATTTTAAAAATTGGTTTAAAAACTCCCAGTCTTTCACAGACAGAATGTCCATGAATTCGACATGGACACCTTCTGCTCAGCAGCTGTAGTCCTTAATGTCAGGTATCTCACCATAACAGGACACTCCAAGCAATCCACTGGCTAGGGAAACCACTTGTACACCTAAAAACAATACATCAACATTCTTGATTAAACTGCAATGTTCCCATACCCACATGAAGCCACATCTAGTTCAGGCATGAATACTGACTTCACACAGTTTTGGCCAAGTGTTTAACTGAGTGTGTTGCTCACTTACTGGCAACATGCCCATGGCAGTACAAGTGAACACTCTTTCCCTCAGCATCTCTTCCCTCCCTTGCCACTGGCCTTGGTATAGAGACTACTTCCCACTGCCTCCAACTCTGCAGTCAAACGCTAGCCCCACCTTGCTGTGTATGAAGTGCACCAGGATAACTGTGGAATCTACCCAGTGTGCTTAATTCAAGGGAGCCATCCTTGAGACTGGCCACAAGAGCAAGGGCCACATAAATGATAAAGAAAAATACGTGTTGCAACCAATTTCAAAGAGAGTCAAAAGAATAACTGATGAAATCTACAGGATTGTGAACCTCAATTTCATCCCTGAAAAAAATCACAAAGGAAGCCGTCTTGGTCTGCAGCCCTTCTTCAGCTCTTCAGAGTGAGACTTGGGAGACTAAAGGAAAGCACAAGGGTGAGGGGAATATCAGAAAAGGGGGTAGATCCTTTGTTGATTTGAATTTATCTCATTTTTACTGAATAGATTGAACTGAACTACAAGTTTTAGCATTACTGTAAGTGGATTAGTAATGATACTCTTGTTAGATTAAAAATTAGACTGTAGCATTCAACAAGACTGTCTCAAATTGATGGTAATTTAAGCAGGCAAATCTGAAACTTGGATGCAAAAAATTGGTAACAATTTTATACTTATCACTTTCACTTTCCACTCAATTGTCTTCTTTTGGAGATAAAAAAAAATTAAGTAATAACATGACAATACTGAAAGCCTTTATCTGTATCTAATAACTCCTTTTGTCTTGCATTTCTTTCCTATATCAATGCTGTTCGAATAAAGACCCTTTCGTTTTGATAAGCTAAGGACATTTTTGATTTGTTATAGCTTGAAATATGCAAATTAATTTAAACGCTTTTAAAATGTTCATCATTACTAACTGTCTTATCATGCAGTCACTCATACATATTTGTTCCAAAGCTGCTCCAGTCACTTAGGGAACTAAATATGTGTTTATCCTGGGAGATGGTGGAAGACAGGATTTGTTTTCAAAACCAACTTACATAGCGGAATGATACTACTAAGATGAATGGCAAAAGCTAAAGAAAAAGCTTGAAATGGGGGAGAGACATCCAAATATTGTCAAATTCAGAAATCATCAGGGCAATATGCAGCCAAGAACCCCTTCCTGACAAGAAAGAATTTCTTAGGGAGGTAACAGAGACACTCTTAAGGATAAGCCTGGTCAAATTGAGAACTGCCTTTCCTATGGATGAAGCAACCTTTACAAATTTCAGGTTTTGTTCTAGAGTTCCCCTCACCAGTGATCATTACCAAATATTACAGCTCAACCACTCTACTTTGAACAAGACTGCTCTTCAGAATTTTCAGGAGCTTTGTGGAAGCAACGCTTCTTGTTGAGTTCCAACAGACACAATAAGTTATTTTCCCTCATGGAAAGAAATAAAAAACCCTACCCAGTACAATTTTCAGTCATGGTTAAAATTAAAAAAAAAAAAAAAACACAAACAAAAACAATCAAACAAAACAAACAAAAAAAACTCACGCAAACCGCACAGTAAACCAAAAACCTTGGAAAAAGAATGATGTGGCTGCTGTTCAAACATTGTAAGTATATTTAGGTATAAACTACATATACAGTCAAGTTTTGTTTAATCAGTTGTTGTTATATATATAATATGTTACATTTCAAAAATGCTAGTATTAGTATTCACTGAGGTCAAACTTTTTATCTGGCATCTGGTGCAGCTTGTTTAGCTTCGCTCACAACTGCATGTGAGCAAAAATATCTCTCTTTTTTCATCCAGAAACAATCAGACTACTATAAAAAGTCAATTTATCTCAATAAATGCTTTCATTTTTCACTGTGGGAGATTCCTGCATCTTCATACTAATTTAAAAAAACCCCCAAACTAACTCATCAATGTCTAACAGCAAAAACACCAAATACAATGCTTCAAATGAAAATACGAAAATGCTTATGAATATTTCAGGCAAATTTCAGTGTCAAGGGATAAAAGTTCATAAAATTTCACAGCCTGAAGACATCATTAACTTTTGGAAATAGCTCCTCTTTTCTAAAACACTAGAGATTAATTCAGTGCTTCAAAATGAAGAACTTTATTGTGAGAACTGGGATGTTCAAATTATAGGAGACCCCTAAGAAAGGTGGTTGAAGCCAAAGGATGTGCCACTTTAATCCTTTAGTTACAGCAATTATTGAAAGGTCTTATTGGGGATACAGGTTTTCCACCCTCAGTCTCCATCTCTATGGATTGAAACACAGGTTTTAAGCAGATAAAATCTAGAATCCTCTAAATAGAAAAATATTTAATCAACAAAAAACCATCACACCAAGCCAAGACTGTTCTTTAGGTTTGCAAGGCAATATTACAGGTTATCCTCTTCAAATAGGTTTTGTAATGGTTGAAAGCCATAGGAACAGGGACACAATGAAGTAGGTACAACCTGCTTTTGTGGCAGCAAACACTGCAGCCCCTTGAAATAATAACATGATGAAGACTTCTCTTTGGCTACTATGAACTCAGAAAATCAGACTTTGTCATTGTGGAATAAAATTTGCTTGTTTCCTATTATGCATTTAAAAAACACCGACAAATCAAATCCTAAAAAATCAAAGTGAAAACCAGCTAATATTTTGCTTACATGTTCTACTCAATGAAACACCATAAATCCAAATATCTTCAGAACTGGTACCTCATAATGCTTTCCTTTTTCTCTTGAGATTGGTCTCTCATTAGTAGTTTCAATAAATCTGCAACTAAAGGAATGCATCAGTGCCCCTGCGAAGCTGTGACATTTTCACATCTATTGAACTAACCAACTGAGCTAATTTCAGGTTTGCAACATGTGCCACTTATATTTTTCTTTTCAACATGTCAATATTTTTATTAAAATTATAAATCGAGACATTCTCAGTAACTTCAAAGGGAACAAGCAATTTGTTTGAAGCACAGAAATTTGAAAATTATAGTGGAAAATAAAAATAAATTTACTAATAAAAATATGATAAATATAAAAGGCATAAGAGTTTGCAGTAAAATATCTGTGATACATTTAAAATAAGTACTTTGCTACCTTTATGCTTGTTGTGGAACAATTACTTTAAATGAAATCCAGACTTTTAAAAAAATATACTTTCAGTATAATTCATGAAAAAGCTTTTAATTTTTTTTTTTTTTAAACTGCACAACATAACAATTTTAGTTTTGGTCCCTGTTTAGAACTCTCACTTACATATTTAAATGTGCTAATGGAGTTAGATAAAAAGAAAAGCATGCAGTTTTCAAAATTAATCTTTAAAATATCCTATCCTGCTTGAAATATCATCTAGGTATTTTATGGCTAATGGTATTCCATTATTCTCCATTTATGGTTCATTGAAATAGTCATCTTTGGGGTTTTTTTCTGTAATGGAAACAATAGTGCTCATTACATTTTTTCTGCTCCAAAGAAGAGTGATTTTCTGATATGAGCTAGTTCACGTGAAAGTTCTTTACTTTCTAGT
>JAWWLZ010000082.1:73732520-73748784 GCA_035041345.1 Poliocrania exsul | reverse complement strand
CCCCCCCCCCCCCCCCCCCCCCCCCCCCCCCCCCCCCCCCCCCCCCAAGTCGCAGGGTACAGAAATTCCTTAATCTGAAGCAATGTAGAATATAATAATACAACAAAGTTCATCTGTCTTTACTGACTACCTGTAGTGTCTGCAAAATATGGCCTTCATGAGAGAGAGATTTAACTACAGGAGAGATCAAGAAAATATTCTAATGTCAGACAGCATCCCAGAAATCAGGCACATCATCTGAACTACCCTTAAAACAGATCTGAATGTCTGTGGCCAAATAATGAAGACTGGAGTGATTGCAAAGGGTCTTGTTACTTCCAGTATTTATTTCATGTGGTCATGAAAATCTTTCTTAGTACTCTCACTGTACAAAGGAACAGATATTATTATTTAACAAATAAAAGGTCCAAATCACTTTCTCCTAAATTTGGGGTCTACTACTGCTTCTATATAACCACAGATATTCTTATCCATTTGAAAAACATGTAAAGTTGTGTCTCGATTTGATTTTAGGGCTCTGACAGTTACAACTTTTATACAATCACTGACCCATTGGAACAAATTGTCTTATGGATGATGCAATCACACATTGAATTTAAAGGTGTGGAGTTGACCATTTCTGATTTTATTGCCTCTTTTTCACTGTGTGAAGAGAATAATTTTCACTCCTTGTTTTCTTATGATTACATACCAGTCCCAATACTTACAAAAGGTCAATTGATATTGTTGGGAATGTGTCTGCTGATAAAAGAGGAGTATCCTTATCTTTGTTTTAAAGAAAAAGTGATAGGATTTTTTTTTCCTGTACACTTGCAGCCTCTACATATCTAGTACTATGGAATACATGCATGTAAATTTTAGATCACAACAAATCTGCTTGACATTCCAGAATCAGATTGAAAGATGCACATCTGAAAGAAATAATAATCATGTCTTGCAACGAACTAAAAGGAGAAATCACAGAAAAATGCAAAATTAAAAAGTAGAGGAGAGAATCCCTGAAAGCAGAGATGTACCAAAAGCACATTTTTCTTGATTTTTCTCATTATAATTCTTTATAAAAATAACTTCTTGATATTTGAAAAACAACCCTCTTAAACAAATCTGTGCAATTCTATGTTATGCACCACCTATTCACATTTCACCTACATTTAGTAAATGTGAATTGTTTTTTCATCCACCTGATTCTCATCTACCATCTCTCCACACCATATTGGTATTGTTGACTAACAACACACAACAGAATCTAAATTATGACTAAATTATTTACTTTCAAAAATAGACAAAATTTTTAAACTAGTGTTGTGGTTTGGTTTCAAAGATGGTGGTTGGTTTAGGTGGGTTTTGTTATACATTGCCAGTATCTGACAGAGATCAATCAATGCTTGACTTTTGACTATCATCTTACAGGATTTCTGAAGAAACAATCTCATTGTAAATTATTCAAGAAGAAGCATAAAACTAAGAAATAATTTAAACATGCTTTCATATTACATATATTTGTATATATATATTTCTCATTTTCAAACCAGATGTTCCCATATGTAGAAATAGATTGTTTGTATTTATCATAAGTGGACCCTAAGTACTAGGAATTATCAGTTTTTATTTCAGAAAAAACCTCTCCCCATCCACATCCCATAGGAAGGTTTTTGGCCATTTCAGAAATACACAAAGAAGATTTCACAGTATCCAAGAATGCTGATTGCACCACAGCATTTCTCAAGAGACATTGCTGTCAGGAATGACATTAATACTTACCAGGGTGAACAAATAGTTAGATAAATAATTAAAAAAGGGATCTTTTAGGAATAAAAAGGGAAAACTTGTTGTTGAGGTTTTTTAATTTATTTTTAAACTGCACAATGCTCTCTGACCTAGAACACAATCTTAATAAAAATTTCTGTATAGTAGATTTTGTTGTTGTTTTTTGTTTTTAAAGTAGCATGAACAAGACTAAAAAACTACAATATAGATGTTGCTGCACACTTCTGGTGCAAACTTTATGTAAGTGTGTCTAACACTGACGGCTATGTGAGAAATGAAAGCCATAAAAGAAAAAAAATTTTTCTAAAAGAATGAGTGACAACAGCTTGATTCCTACAAATTTACAGGGCCTTAACGAGCTGCCTGATGTCATCACAAAACCTCTCTCAATGATTTTTGAGCAGTCTTGGGAATCCAGAGAGGTCTCAGTTGATTGGAAGCTGGTGAATGTTGTCCTGATTTTCAAGAAGGGCAAGGAGTGCATTGGAAACTACAGGCCTGTCAGTCTAACTTCAATGTCTCGTAATTTTAGGGAGAACATTATTCTGGGAGCTATTGAAAAACACCTGGAAGACAACACAGTCATTAGTCACAGCCAGTATAGTTTCATGAGAAGCCCCGCTAATCAAAACTGATTTCCTTCTACGACAAGGTAACCGACCTAGTAGATCAAGGGAAGCCAGTTGATGTAATCTTTTGGGATTTCAGTAAAGCTTTCAATACTGTCTCTCATGGGATCCTTCTGGACTAAATGTCCAGCACACAGCTGGATAAACACACCATGTGGTGGATGAGGAATTGGCTCAGGGTCAAGCACAGAGGGTAACAGTGAATGAGGTAACATCAGACTGGTGACCTGTCACTACTGGGGTTCCACAGGGTTCCATCTTGGAGCTCTGTGCTCTTCAACTTCTTCATAAATGACTTGGATACAGGACTAGAGGGGATACTAAGCAAGTCTTCAGATGACATAAAACTGGGAGAAGCTGTTGTCTCCTTTGAGGGCAGGGAGGCCCTACAGAGACCTTGGCAAATAAGAGGGCTGTGCAATCACCAACCATATGAAGTTCAACAAGGGGAAGTGCCGGATTCTGCGCCTGGGATGGGACAACCCTGAATGTTTGTACGGAGTGGGGAATGAGATGCTGAAAAGCAGTGCCACAGAAAGGGATCTGGGGGTCCTGGTTGATGGCAAGTTGAATACAAGTCAGCAGTGCCCTGGCAGCCAGGAAGGCCAACCGTGTCCTGGGGGGCATCAGCCACAGCATCACCAGCTGGTCAAGGGAGGGGATTGCCCCACTCTGTTCTGCGCTGGGGCAGCTTCACCTTGAATATTGTGTGCAGTTTTGGGAGCCACAATATAAGAAAGACATTAAGCTTTCAGAGAGTGTCCAAAGGAGGGCAACAAAGATGGTGAAGGGCCTTGAGGGGAAGCTGTATGAGGAGCAGCTGAGGTCACTTGGTGTGTTCAGCCTGGAGAAGAGGAACCTGAGGGGAGACCTCATTGCAGTTACAACTTCCTTGTGAGGGAGGAGGAGGGGCAGACACTGATCTCATCTCTGTGGTGAACAGCAACCGGACCCAAGGGAATGGCTGAAGTTGTGTTCTGGGATGTTTAGGTTGGATAGAAGAAAGAGGTTCTCCTCCCATGGGGTGGTTGGACACTGGAACAGGCTCCCCAGGGAAGTGGTTGCAGCACCAAGCCTGACAGAGTTCAAGAAGCGTTTGGACAGTACTCTCAGGCACATGGTGTGACTTGGGGCTGGTCCTATGCAGGGCTAAGGGTTGGACTCAATGATCCTTGTGGGACCCTTCCAATTCAGCAGATTCTGTGATTCTGTAACTTTTAGTTCACAATTTTATTCTTACACGGTTTAAATGTTCAAATCATCATACACAGCAAGAATGGAAGCAATCTATAAATGGGATGTACTGATGCTCAAGAAATAAGTATTAAAAGACAAAGACATTGACCCCTTCTTTCTCACACAGTTGAACCAATCCAATTCACTTATGGTATATACATGTCTCTATATTCTGTCTTTCTGGTAACTGCACAAACCTCTCTGATGGCACAAATCACTGTGATGAGTCACTAGACATTTTTATGTAAACAAAAAAGAAATACTTTTAAAGTATCAGAACAACTTCTGCTCATGTGAATACTGCAACTGTAGTTTTATTGTGTCATTGAATGAGACCTACAGGATTCTACTAGTAAATTTTTTATGCTACCCTGCTGTTTTTCTTTTCTCTTACATTTTAAAAAACAGTATATTTAAGTGGATCAGAGCATACCAGATGGTTTATGTTGCATAGTACCTTTGGGGTCAATAAAAATTAAAAAAAGCCAACATTAAAGTGCTGTTGAATATTTGTCAGCAGAAAAACATAATTCTGGCAGATGCAGAAAGAGGAAAAACTGACTCAGAAGCCAACAAAAGTTCTGGGATGACATATTATTGGGAAAGTGAAACCAAAATGCTCAAACAACATAATTATTTCAGTATCTCACATGATTCTGCAGTTTGTCACCTGATAAGTTTTGAATTACGTGTTTTCACATAGTTGTATAATTAACTGCATGGATGATTTGAAAAGCTTAAACACAAACAGGAAAACATTGAACAGACTTCAAGCTACAAGAGTGGATCACAGAGCAATCTGAAAACTCAGAATTAATGAACTATTTAAACCAGGATGACTGAGAATTACATTATAGACAGTATGAAAAAAAAAGATAAAGTAACTTCTCCTTACCTTTTTCTGAGGTAAGTAGAGATCACCATTGGACTGTTTGGAAAATACTACCTTGTCTCAGGCAGTATGACCTGTGTTTTCAGGTTAACTTTTTTAAGGCAAGTTTATAAAATAAGGATAGAATGAGCTTTTTGAAGTTTTACACACCTGCAAAATACAAGGTACTACATATTAAATTCTGGTTCCAGTAGTCTATATCAAACTATCTGAAGAAAAAAAAAACAAACACACAAAACAAAACAGGGCTTTTTGTGTTTGGGTGCACATCTGACTTGAAGTGGTTTAAATTTCTTTTCCTATAAGACTTAGATAGTGTCTGTAAAAGTAACATCTTGAACAACAACAAAAAAAATCTAGTATTTAAAGTTCTATTTAAAAGAAAGTGCCCATATAACTCTAAAACTACTTGTAATCAACTATAAAATTCAGTCAAACAGAGACAAAAGAGATTTATTAGACATAAAAATATATATTACTGGAAGTAACTTTCAGTAGTCAACATGCTACTTAATGACAAGTGAGCCTACTTGGTAGATTTTGATCTCCAGCAAAGAAGATTCCAGCCAGCTTCTAGATAAGGTGAATAAATGTTCATTATTGTCAAAATAATCTTTTTCCCTTGAGATTTGAGTTCATTTTTTCTTGTCCTGTTATCAGTAAATATACAGATTCTTGATCATTATTTCTTCTGCACCAGCAGTTTTCAGTAGGTTACTATGCAACAACTTGCTGTGACTATGAGCACAAGAACAGGCAGCCGGTCACACCAACAGTTGAAATACTCATTTCATACCTACACTGCAAAACATCCGTATTACCATGTCCAAATTTCTGGGTATTTTGCTTTAGACTGAGCAAATGCAGCTCCTCCAACTTTTTGTTAGTAACTGATGGCTTTTAAAATATCATTCTCACTGTGTCCTTCAGCAGGATCTCTAAATTGTTTTCAACTGTTTGAAGCACAATGCTCTGTCTCATATAAATTTTATGGCCTAAATTTCCTGATTGTCCTCCACAAGTTGCGCTCTGACTTTTGCAATGCATGTGGGCGAAAGAAATCCTCTCTCTCTGTGGAAGGCAAGAATCTACTAATAGATCAATCAAAACCTTAAGAGTCTGACCAACCATTACTAGCCCAGATTTAAATATTATTATGAAGAAGAGACCTCTGTTACATAAAAAGACCCCAAAACAATGACACAATGAAACTTACTGTGTGGACACCTCCTTGTATTCGATCCCTTAGTTTTTCATATTAAAATCATTATTCCCCTAGATCTCTTGGAATTATGCAAATGGCTACTTCCCCCTCACTCTAGGACCCTCTAGGGATTATTTCTGTATGACTTCTAACATTCTATACACCTTGATGTCTTCATTGATCCACAATTCTCTATTACATTAAAATGTACACTTTAAAGCATATTTTACATATACTCATTACTTTCCTACATTACATCTCTGGTTTTCAAAACTGTTTTTTCCAGGGCTATATTCCTTAAATGATCAGTAATGGCCCACTAGTGAGCTGTTCACAGCGTTGGAGACTCATACTTTTACACAGGCACTCCTTTATCTGGAATTTTTATTCACAGGTCATAGAAAGGTTTATTCTACATGTAATAACTACTTGTTACTATTGTTTATTAACTATAGAAATAGAACTAGATTATTAACATTAGATGTCATATCACATATCATGTAATGCTAAATTAAAACTAAACAAATAAGGTAGAGTTATCTGACTATTGTTAGACAATATCTGACACAGTTAAAACAATTTTCAGACAAGACTGAAGGAAGTCCAGGCAAAGCAAACCTTCACATAAAAAGCTGCAATACAGCTATTAGCAATAGTAATTATTACTGTCTTCATTATACTTCACATGAAATATTACTAGAAATAATAAGAGTTGAACACATCTCTCAGGTTTATGCAGTGGATGTCTTATAACACTCAAGAATAAAATCATGCATGCCTTATACTCACTACTTATCATATCTAAAAATACAGTTTGCCACTTACAAAAAGAAGTAAAGTTCACATATTGGTCAATAATCAGCTTGTACTGTGTAACAGGTCCATGAGTGTTCTAACCAACAATGATTTAAAGGATTTCCCCACAGAATAGACAACTCATATGTCTCTAGACAGGAATGATTTTAAATTGAAGAAATATATATGCTAGGAAAAATCCTAGCATCACACACTGACTATAATTATGCAAAAAATATGCAATAAAATTCTGGCATAGGTTTCAATAAAGACAGAATTTCTTGCCAAGTACTTTCAAAATTGTCATTGAGAGCTCTTATAAGTAAGGATTCATACCATCCACTGTGAAAAGAAAAAAAACCAAAGAAACAAACAACCCACAAACCCCCACCTATTTATACATTTGTCTATCTTCACCTATATGCCAAAATGTATGTAGATGTGAATTTCAGGTTAACACTAGAATGAAAACAAATAGGTGAGCACTGTATGATGTCTTCAGAGACAGTTAAGGAGGTTCTAATTGTACCATTCCTCTACCAAGAACTGAAGGGGTAAATACTTACCTATATTATCCAATTGCTGAATTGAATGTTTAGCTCAATATCCTGTCTTTGTATTACACAAGGATGCATTGCTTCCATTGCTGTTATTTTTGAATATAGAATGAATTTTACTCTATGATTCTATGACCTTTTTGACAAAAAATCTAGGTAACTTCATATACTTAAGGTTATATTGCTTTATGTTGAGTACATTTCATTATATTATTCCTAACAATATATATTTCATGTATAATTGCTTTTTCAAAAATAGAGTATTATGGGTCAAATCTATTTCACAGACTGTATAGAAATACTAGATTCTTTACTATAGTAGCACACAAGGTCTAATTATAATAGTCTGAAATATATGCTTAAGTTTAACAAACTAATATTGGTTTGGAATACTCCTCTTTGAGAGGAGTACTTAGAGGGACTAAATAATCCCATTGGGCTGCTGCCTGCATAAAGAGAGTTTGAATTCAAAAGCAGCTTTAGAAAACAATATGAAAACTATTTATTGAAAGGGCAAGCTGTAATGAATAAAGTGCTGTTCTTATCCAAATAAAACTGAAACCAAACACCTTGAAAAAAAATGTATTTAATGAATAATCACAGACTAATTTCCACAGGGCAGGGTGGTGGCAGTGTGTGGAAAACAGTCTACTGACTAGTTACTAAAAGAATCATCCTTCCTGAAGCAATGGAGACTTCGGTGATCCACACATAGCCTAGGTTATGATGCAAGTCCCAAGAGAAACAGGCCTCTGAGATATAACATGTGCTATTAGTCAAACAGGTCCAGAAACAGCGAGAGGAAGTGCTTTTGGAAAGCAGGATCAGAAGTTATGGTGCTACATGTGACTGTTCATCACTTGATACCAGTAAACTTTTATCAAGTTGATGAATTGAAATCACAGTATGTGCAAGACTTTTTTCCCAAGATCTGTAAATATTGGAAGATAGCACATACATCAACAGCAAAAAAAAAAGCGCGATTATATGTCTTTTATTTAAAAGCAAACTGCTAAAATATTCTGGCAGATAGTGGCATTTTCTCTTCATTTTTATGGCCACTCACTATTTTTTACTATCTACTAGGAGTTTTTGTAAAAGAAAAAAAGTCCTTAAAGTAATGCACACAGTTCATCATCTAAATGGAAAATCTGAAGGAAAATATGCAGACTAATATTAATATGATCTATGCTACAGAGTGACCTTGGCAATCAATAAAAATTAATTTGTCTAAAGAAAGCATATTACACTTTCAATGAACATTCAGCTAAACAGAAGATAAATTATTTTATTAGAGATATGAATTTTTTATTATTTTTCTACTGCAATACTTGACTCCTATTTTGCATGTAAACTGACTAATCTGAATGACATTTATTGTCCTCTGTATTAATTCTTCTAATTTTCAATGAATCACAGAGTGTGTTAATTAAAATTATGTAATGTTACTGAATAGACAACATAACATATTTGCCACACTGTTGGAAGAATAAGTGAATTGCAGCATCTGTTTCACTGGAAATAATCATTGTTTTCAACAGGGACAAAATATGCAGGAAAAACAAAATGATGAATGTAGCACATTTGTGATAAAACAGTGTAATTACTTTACTTAGCAAAACATTACAAAAAGAAGATTTACTTTTCCTTCTGAATTAAATGTCCAAATGAAGTTATATTTTACTCTAAGCACTTCATTAATTTTGGTAATTATTTCCTTTATTGAATTCTTTCACTATTCTTATTTTATTCTGAACATTCAGTAGTGTTTGTTTCTTAAACATCATAGCAGTAATAAATCTTAAAGGCTAACTATGAACTCACACAGATCTCAAAATTATCTTATGTTAGTTATGCTCAGCTAAACACACCCACACTCTCATTGTGTTACTTTCATGGCTTCCAACAAGTGTAGTCCAGATAATTAGAAAAGCACCACATAAATAAAGAGCCTTTGTTTCATCCCCTAGCTCAGTGGACATTTGTAGATCAACTATGCCTCTTCCCTCAAATAATATTAATGAAGAAGTATCAAAAGGAGAAAAGCATATGAAAACTGATAGGAATTCTACATTCATTACAGTAGGCACTGAAGGAAAAGGATAGAGAAGGGGATGTTGTCATTTATATCTCAGATTATGCTCAACAACATGCTTCTTGATTGTAATAGAAAGATTCATGAGTTCCATAGTGTTAAAAAAAAAAAATCATGTGTGCAAAATCTAATTAAAAAAAAATAGTTTTACTTCAAGTAGGTGAAATGAAAAAGACTATAAGACTATGGGCTGCCTATATATATTTTTTAATAATTTTTATGTTTCTCGTATGAATGAAACATTGCTGATTTCAAATTTCTCTTCCAGGAGCCAAGTGATTATGAATATTCACAAACTTTTGTCATGTGTAATCATGAATATACATTATTAAACCATGAATAGTGAATTATGTTGTTTATCCATTAAGAGATATGGTTGGTGTGGAATTAACCATAAAAATAAATGTTGCGTCAACGTATCCACCTTGATTATTCTAGTATTGCAATATGCAGAAGTATTGACAGTGTATTATAGGCTTTAGCTTGAAGTACTTACTATTTCAGACTTGGACGATACTTCCTATTCCAACAAAGAGACTGTTCTCTTCTTTCTGAAGTTTAAAAAGAGCATAGACTTTTCCCCTGTCCTCCTCCTCTCTTCCCATCACATTTTCTTTCATCTCCAGAAAGTAAAAGATGTTAATCTTCCTTTCAGGTAGGAAAATCGGACTCTGATACTCTTTCTCCTCTCTCTTTTCTCCCGTTGCTCTGTTGTCAGCTCTGCTCTAATACCATAGTTATCTAACTCCACCACTTGATTCTTTAGGTGCAGACTAGATCTGCACATCACAGTTATGATGGTAAACTACCAAAATCTGAAATAGATGCAAAATGATGTTGTCTTGCTCCCAGCCATGTTTCTTCCTCTCCTGATAATGTCCCACATTTTGTTTCCTTCATTCCTACTTGATTTAGAATAATCTTTTAGATATATTTTTTTTCTGTTAGGTACTTCAAGCTATTCCTAAAATCTAGTATGAGACAGTTTGGGACAAAATACTGTATGTTTTATGTGACAACAGACCTGATAAATCATTTAAGTAAAAGAGCGTATTACATACTACACCTACAGATATTTTATTCTTATTTTTGTGGTGTTAACTTACAGCATTTAAAAATCTGAAAATATACGCTTTGCTTCGTTTGCTATACATATAATCAAAAGAAATTAAAGAATGTTTTCATGTTGCTGCTGGCATGAAGGTAAATGCTCATCTGCTTTTTCCCATATGGAGAAAATATGGTGACTTTAATTATTCATAGCAGGTGAGATCCCATTGATTGCTTCCTTCCTGCCCTGAGAGAAAAAAAAAGAACTATGTATTTAATTACTTCATAAATGTTTATGGTTGGTTTTCACCTCAGTATGCTGCAGTAATGTAGATGCTCCTGATATCAATAGCTTTAAATGCATTTTATTTTTAAACCCTCATATTTTTAAAGTTAATGTCAACCTTCTCTGAACTGTTTTCCCATACATTTAACCTTGCAATATCCACAATTTTAATCTTTAATAGAGTTCAAAGGAACCATGTCTGACAGTAACCTTAATTTTGAAATACAACTGGGGCCTTCCAGATAAAAGTAGAACAGCAACTTCTCATCTCTGTGCCCCCTACCTTTTCTGTTGAGAGAGGGAGGTGCATACACACATCTGTGCACATCTGGGAAAGGAAACTTGCTTGTGTTGCTCAGCACAACAAAATTCGTGAGCATATTCAGACTCATGCCAGCATCAAGCCTTTGATAACTCTATCTTCTCCTTGATTCATAGACAAGATTGAAGCCATGTTTAAAAACTCAAAATAACCCCCAAAAACCCCACCACACAACCCTCCAGTTATTAGAGCATCAGCTCTGCTGTGCTGAAAGCTACTTCTCCTTACCACCTGAAATTTAAAGCTTTCACTGTGTGAATATAATTTTCCAGACATATTTTGAAAGACATTTTAGGAAATGGAAGCAAAACCTGGATAGCCACCAGTATTTCATTCTGCAGATGGTCTACAATGATGTCACCAGTGGTCTATTTCATATATCCTAATATTTGTATTATATTTATTTAAATTGCTTTAATTATTGAATATACTAATTGGTGCTCATTTGAACATAAATATACTCATTTGCCACTTCCTATAGAATTCTTTTTCCAGACTTCACTGGATACTCAAACTCTACATTTGCCAGACATTAATTTTCCCTTTCTCTACAGTGTTACCGGTTTAGCTAGGTAGGCCTAAATTTAGGCTTTAGATTTCAGACTAGGCCTGAGACTATCAGCTGACTTGAGCTGGACTGGGCTAGCTGACAGCTGACTACTGGCCAATAGTATTCCATACCATATTCTGACATCCTCTCAAAGTGTAGGAGCAGGTGTGGGAGTGGCTTGTTCAGTTCCATCAAGGCCAAAGTAGAGGCTAGACACGCCGTTGCTGCCTTGCTGTCTTGGGCCCTGTTGCTGATGCCTCTACTTGCATTTTGTTTAAGTTCAGGGAAGTAGAAATATTTTGTTGCTATACTTTCTGTTTCTTGCTGGGTTTCTTTTGGGGTGCTTATGGATCTAGAGCGATAGAATCTATTTTCGCTGCGAGGTAGAAAATTGTTGTTATATTGAACTTGTGTAAGTATTATATTGTAGATTTTTTCTTAATTTTCTCTTTTCTGTATAAATATATATAATTAGTTTAAGTTTAAATCTAGTTTGAGTTTCCAGAGTTTTTTCTTTTCCTCCCTTTCCTCGGCCAGGGGTGCGGGGAATATATGACTCTCTGTTGGGTAGTTGGCATTTTGCCAACTCAACCCAAGACAGTTACAGATTGTCAATGCAAAATTCAGTGGCACAATAACAATTGAAAAGACTAATGTACAAACAACTAAACATTAAAACAAAAATACCTTTAGCAGGATATTCTTGGCATGTTTCTTCAAGCAAACAAGTAAAACCTAATTCTTGATAAGCCACAGAAGCTGATACTTTTTTTTTTATAGGACAATTTACATATACATCTAATTCCAAAGGTGATTCAAAATGATATTAATGTCACATATTCAATGTATGTTATTATACCATGCAAGGAACAAAAATATTATGGCAGTGCATAAAACCCCAAAACGTGAAGTGCAAGTTCAGAAATTATTTTTCTCTTCCCTCTTCACACCGTGTGTTTTTTTTACAGAGAAAGCTTGAAAACAGTAATGAAATCACAGCCATTTTGTCTTCAAAACCATTGTTATTGCTGTAGAAAATTCCTGACATGATCAAATGTATGTAGCTCTGTATCATACAAGCAAGACTATTAACTGATCATGAAACTATTTCATGATAGAATAGCCAATAATATGACCTTTTCTACCAATCAAATTCAAAGATTCATTCAATAAATTATCATCAATGAACACATGAATAGTCAGCACATGACTGTACAATTCTTCCAGATCCTTGACCACATTTATGGGCCCTGACTGCAGTTTGTCCTTCTGCCAGAATTGTAGCTGGTATGCAAATCACTAAAGAGGAGGAGGTAGCACTCAGTAGCTGGTGACCACTTGTCTCTTGCTTAAAATCCTGTATCACTGCCGTGTCTCTGTCATGAGGCTTCAGAAGAGGATGTGCCTCATGTCATCATGATAAGTAGGTGGGTACACTTGAGAGAAGAGAGGACATACTTCAGCACTGCATATGAGCTCATAGCTACACACGTCACAAATCTACTCTGTTATCTGCTTTCAAAATGGATCAGGGTATCCCTATGGGATCATCAAACAAAATTCTAAGTTGTTTCCATTTACAGTTTGTGCTTTTCAAGACTCTAAGTTTTGACTATTTACAATGTGTGAGGTACAGATAGCACTTATTTGGTAATTTTCTGAGAATGTTTGTGTTTTTTGTGGGTTTTTTTGTTTGTTTTTTTGTTTGTTTTTTTAATTATACTAAGTGTAAGGGTTGAATGCATGCAGGCACCCCCAAAATACCAGGCAGTGGAAGGATTTAGGAGAATTTATTTCCAAAAGTTGAGAACACTTACCATTTCAGTACAAACTGCACTGGGTCTATGAAAGACATACCCTCTGTTCTCCTCAGAGCTTTTATAGTCCTTGGACTCGCTGCTGCAGGGCTTTAAAACATGTTTGTGAGAACTTATCTTCTCTCATACCCAGGAGTTTCCCCTCTGGAATGCACGAGGAGAAAACATCTAAAACTGTCTCTGGGAAAGATACCTCTTTCTAGGCAGGAAAGCTTTCTTAAGCAAAATAAACCCTCATCTCTTTGTAAGGAGGGTCTTCTACACTTACACCAAGGATATAGAGAAACCAGTATTTTAAACAGCAAAGAAATTAAGAATATTATGAGGTCAAACAGTATTATTTCAGTGTAGCAAAAGATGTCTCATTTAGTCACTGGTGAGTCCCTGGAGAGCAAAAAAATTGTACCTAGGATGATTGTACATCTAATCCCTACTTTCCCATCTTCATTTAGTTATTTTTTTAATAGAGTTTTCCTTAACATTTTCAGAATAATTTTTGACAGAACATTTCAGAATATTATTAAGATCTTTATGCATAAACCACTCATCTCAAAAAAAAAAAAATCCACCAAAAAAATCCTAAAAAGGATGCTTTTGTAGATCTTTAATCACAGCTAATTGTTTTACTCAATACAACATAAAATGTCATAATTCTTTCCATTCAACACTAAATATTGGAAATTATTATACTGTGGACAGCAATGAGGATCATAACAGCACTTATATGATAATCTATAATCTCACTGGAATAATTACTTGGAAGACAACGGTACAAGGGTCAATGAAAAATGTTTAAAAAAAACCCCAAAACATTGCAAAATTTTTGCAACTCCAAAAATACTATTGCAACAGAGTTTTGGTTGTACTCTCAGTAAGGCAGTTGCAATATAGAAGACAATAACTGACTCAGAAAAGAAGTCATTGTTTTTATTTTGTAGGTGACTGCTTAGTGCTCTGGGCACTCAGGGGCGTGCAAGTGAAAAAGGTCCACTAAAGAGTTTAATAATCTCCAAAGACTAAAGGGCATGCATCAAAGCCTAGTATTCTCAATGAAGCCAAATATATCAGAATCCTGCAGTAACTATTCTTGTAAAACTAGGATGCTTGGAGAAAACTAGTCATAAAAAAACCAAAAAAACATGCATGCTTACTCATCTGTAGGATTTCATGAAATATAAAGAGGTTAGCAATATTGCCAGAAGAAGAAATTTAGCTTGCCCATTGAAGTCAAGGCTTATTATTCATTAGGGTAACAAAGACATGTTAGAATAAGCTACAACACAACAAGACTCTTAATTTACAACAAAACAATTTCTTATACTCAGCTTCCTCATACCATTCATATTCAAATCATAAACACTTTACATTTCTCTGGTGGCTGGTCTGCAGCTGGGTTCCTCATAACAGTGTTGCAAAAACACATGGCAATGATACCAAAAAAACTTTGTCATCTGATCTGACACTGGTTTTGACAGTAATTAGTTCCATTCTGTGTTGGGTTGAGCTGGCAAAATGCCAACTACCCAATACAGAGTCAAAGCCTCCTTACCCCTGCTGAGAAAAGGAAGAAAAACAAAATTCTAAAACTTAAACTGTTTTATATATTTATACAGAAAAGAGAAAAATTAAAAGAAAACTACAATATAAGACACACTCACAAAAGTTAGAAATAACAAAGAATAACTCCCCACTCCTCATCGAACACAAATCCTACCATTCTATCTACAAGTCACTCAAGAGAATTCAATACCCTTAGGGACAGACACAGAGAGAAAACTAAGAATGAACATTTATTTTTCTGTTTATATTACAGAGGTGAAGTGGTGCTGGGCCCAATCAGCAAAGCAGCACAGAGAACATCCACCTAGCACTACAGCCATCAGGAACTGAGAGAACTCCTACTCTACTGTATTTATAGTTGAGATGATGTTGGAATATGGTATGAAATACCATTGGCCAGTAGCAGTCAGAGTTGTCAGCTGGCCTGACCCAGCTCGAGTCAGCTGATAATCCAAGGCCTACTCTGAAAACTAAAGCCTAAATTAAGGCCTGGCTAAACCAATAACACATTCACTCCCTGAAAAAAAAACAAAAAAAATATAGAATTTATGTTCTGCAGAAACCAAAACAAAATAACCTAACTGTTGTCTCTGTTACTAGAAAAAGAAATGATGAGTATAATACAGCCTCATGAAAAGCTACATTCCCTAACACTAGACCAAAGTTGCAACTCAGTGGTAGTTTTCTATACAAATATATTTTCGAACACTATTTAAAATACCCCACTCTAATTAACATGGCACATGCTCCTCACTTCAGTGTTTTTCCTCCTGATGCCTCCAACAACTGTGAATTGCTCGTTTCCTTATATGAGGATTGCATACGTTAAAAAGTTGCAACAGAAAATTTTTACAAAGAATGTAATTCCCTTCACATAAGCCATACTGATTACTCATTTATGCTTATCAGAATATTTTACTATGTGTAAATACTGTTTAAAAATACCTTGATTAGCTGCATTTTGTTACTTCACTCTTCATTACACTGAAGCATCAATGTAAGTGGTAATACACAGAATAATCAAGAATACATATATTTGCTATCATGTCATGAAGAAAATAGAACACTTATCAGTGTGGTTACATGGTAACCTGTTATTTAAAATTAACATCTGAAGCCCACTGAAATTTATAAATAATCTTCACTGGTAAATGTCCTGGAAGGAAAACTATGAAATAACTGATGATCTTTTTTTATCTTCTTGTTTTTTAGAAGAGAAGGTATTTTACTTTTTACGTATTTTATCAAGTGAATCAAGAGGGACCTGAAGCAATATGAAACTTTGTGTGTTTAATAGTTTACTTTGATTCTTCTAATTTGTCTGGCTTACATCCATTTTTTCACAAGGCTTGTTCAGCAGCTGTATGCTCTATCCAAACAGTAGTAAGTTGGTTGACTTTATCATTGGATCATATTAAAAAGAAGTCAACATTTTTGAAATGCAATCTAATAATCACAAATCATCCCAACTTAAAAAAAATAGTATGTGTGTATATATATATAT
>JAWWLZ010000082.1:73704950-73729291 GCA_035041345.1 Poliocrania exsul | reverse complement strand
AAGTCAAATATTTTCCCTTAGGACGGGTGCACTCTCATGAAGTTTTTAGTACCTTTTATCCTAGTGTAATGGTTACAACTGAAATGTGAAGGAAAACATACCAATTGAACACAAATGATGTAGGAAAGAAATGTTACCACATATAAAATTAGTGAATGACAACAGAAAAGTAATTATATGTTGCATGATACATAAGCAGAATCACAAAGCACAGCCTGTTTCAGCAGCCTTCCCTGGCTGGAACAAGAAGCAGCCACTTGTGATAACAAAACTGATTTTTATATCTTCTTAACTGTTTTACATCTATGCAGAACAGAGTTTACAGTATTTGACACTATGGTGGTTGAACCTCTGCTAGTAGAGATTTGATAAAGAAAAGTATGTGAGGGAAAGTGCTTGATTCATTGCAGAAAGATGGTTTTTTTGTTTTTTGGGTTTTTTTACTTACAATTTGCCATATGTTATGGACAGTAATTGTGTACCATTATAGAACAAAATTTAGGAATGCAAGATCTGTTCAGGATGTATTTTATCTTAAAAAGAACATTTACCACTTGTTTTCTAATAAGAGTTTCAGGGAAAATTTACAAAATCTATTCTTCTATGATACTGAAAATATGAAATACATCACTACATTTCATAAATTAATAAACAGGACATAAAAGAAGATGCACAGTACAGTGAGAAAGTCTGTGGACAGTAAGTTACTCATGTAATTAGGACAACCATTGACTGCAGAGAAGTGCAGACTCAACAAAACCCCCATGATTATAAGTAAAACATCACCCAAAAGTGAATGAGGATAAATTCAAAATGCAAGTAAGAGAAATCAATCTCAGCTTCACAAATAAAATAGTGAATCTTGAGTTACTTATTAAAAAATTAAGCAAGTTCATAAGTTCTTCATAGAAAAATGTCTTCATAGAAAATAGTCAGCTTTCTTTTTAACAGTAATCCACAGTGAAAATCAAATATTAAGAAATATGAGGATGATTCATAGGAGGGGAAAAAAAAAAGAAAAAGAGCTAGAACAATATGATTCCTGGATTCATGAGAATTGTGGATTTTGGAAAACTCTGGTTTTTAGTTCTGGCCCCCTGTCTTAAAAAGAATCATAGAATGTAGTACAACAAGACAAAAAACCCAACAAAAACAACAAACAAAAACAATCCTATGGAGAAAAGCCAAATGAGTTATGACAGATATATCATACTATGTAATAAATACAAGGCATGTAGAGGATAGATAATGACTCATTATTCACAGCTTCTAAGAATGAGATTATGAAATGAGACTTGCACGAACCAGACTTCAAACAAATATAAGGAGATGCTATGTGCAGTTGGCCTAAAAAAAAGTTTAAAAAAATTGCTATTGATACATAAAATTTACATGTAGTCAACACAGAAAATGGACAGATGATAGAAGAGAGATCTACTGATGGTTATAAAGTACACAGATACCATATCTGGTATCTGAGAACATCTTAAGGCCTAGAAAATATTTTTAAAATGTTTAATGTATATCTGCCCTATTTGTACATTTCTTCCCTAAACATTTGTTTATGAACAGTTCTGGGCACAGGATATTGAGCTCTTTCAATTTTGTGGTGTTGACAGAAGTAAAAACTACAAGAAGCACTTTTTTTTTCCCCTCGTGCCAAAGTAGTAGCATCTGAAGAACGTTAAACAATTATTACCATCTTTGGTTATATGCCAAAGCTTTGAAAAAAAGACATTCTGCTTTGGTACATCAACTGCTGATAATCCCTTTCCCTCTTTTATTCTGTTCTCCTCAGCAATTGTTAATAACTTCCTTAAAGTTTTTGAGTAGAAAACCTGAGATACAAAAAATCCAAAATAATGTTGAGAAATTTCAGGAAAAAGTGGGTCTACTGTAAAACATATAATTAGTTTCATCTTAACTTGCATTGTTTTGAAGCATTTTCACTTGTTAGCTCTGTACAAAAATCTCAGATATCAAGGAGCATGATGCCTTGCAAAGTCTTAACTTCTGCCTGTGAAAAATGACTGATTTCTGAGCCTGGTTTTTAATTTATTTATGTTATTAAGTCCCTGGATTTTCTGTTCTTAAGCCAATGTACTGTAGAAATACATTGATGAAATCAATATGTTCCACAGAACACTTTATCTTCTAGAATTAGCTATTCCTCATTATAAATAGCCAGAAATTTTCTACCTGACCTTTCTCAAGCTATTACCTGGTATGGTTGGATAAATATTTTTGCAATACATAATTAAATTACTGTAAGAGAATATAGACTAACATGATCAATTGAAAGTAAATACTGAAAATAAATAATTTCCTAGTCTCATTTTCTTCTCACCCTTTTGCACTGTACATTGGTTAGAATATGAAAGGACTTTATGCTGTTAAAAACAACACTCATATACATACCTAAAGTTTCTTAATCTTTGCTAAGTAAGATAGTTTTTTTCACTATAGAAACTTATTCCAGTTATTCCTTTTGTGTCAAAGCACAGAATTCCATCATTTATATCTAGATCTACTTACTTTGGAAGGATAAGCCTTGATATCTTTGAGCAATTAATTCATAATAATATATAAAAGGTAATGAAACCAAATGAAAACAAAAAAATCTCCAGTAAAATCAATAGTTTCTCAATAGTTTCCAGAAGAAAGCGAATTAGATGAAAAGTTGGTTTCCATCAGAATCATACATATTTTAGCAGATGACACCTAGCCTAAAAATTCAGTTTCACTCTTTCATCATGGTGCCATTCTTCAGTTACCTAAAGTCATATACTTCATAATCATAATTTTAAGTTCAAGGTGCTAGTCTGTATTCTTTCTATAGAATGCTAATACTATATACTACATACATTATGTAGTTTAGTTTTAACATGAAAGTGATTTGACTCATTCAAGGGACAATCACTGAAGAAAGAATATTTGAGAAAAAGTTAATACCAAGTACACAGCACTGTACTTGGTATTCATTTACTGAATATTTCAACGAATAACATTCTGGCAATTTTAGCAAATCTACACACACTATAATGGTCTTGACAACATATGGTATCCTTTACTAGAAAAATTATATACACTATCATAGACAATGGTAACATAGTATTTAAAAGCCCACTGGGCCCGAAACAAAACATATAGTCCCCTTTGTTTTTATTTCCTTCTTGAAAAAAAAAAAAGGAAAAAACCCTAAAAATTAAAGCAACCAAAAAAACTCAACCAAAAAAACAACAAAAGACCTCAAATCCAGCTTAACGAAAGCACACATCTCTTAATAATTATGGTAATTTAAATGTGTCAATATTGACAGAGGAGGTTTTAATTTTATTAATAGCTTTAATCATACATGACAATCTAACAAGAGTAATTCAAGTGTACACCTCCATGAGATATTCTATCATGTTATCTTCTATCAACTACAAATAAACTGTTCCCTCCATAACTTTCCCAAACAGGACTGGTGACCATGAATCCCATAGCTGAAAAAGATCTCAGGACTAAGAGATTGAGTTTGTGAATTTATTTTATATTTTCCTCTGTTTGCTGTTAGCTTCACACTAAATGACAAAATTGTTATTGACAAAAAAGTCATATATTCTGAAAAAAAAAGCATATAGCAACTGATAAACTGACACATTTTCTTATTCTAAAACTATTAAGTAAAGTTAGAATTTGTGTACCAAGTTTGTATTTTCTACTGACATAGAAGATTTTGTGCATTTGAAACATAAAAAAGGAGTGATTTATTTCTGTATGAA
The DNA here is from genome assembly GCA_035041345.1 of Poliocrania exsul. Taxonomy (NCBI): domain Eukaryota; kingdom Metazoa; phylum Chordata; class Aves; order Passeriformes; family Thamnophilidae; genus Poliocrania; species Poliocrania exsul. Next base: position 73,725,524 of record JAWWLZ010000082.1, on the reverse strand, counting down.
TGATGTGGTAGCCCTGGCAGAACAGTTCCAATGTGAGAACTGACTCCTACTTTGTCCTATTTATATGTTCTACTTAACATTCTGGTTTAGGACAGAGTAGAATTATTTTGAGAATGACTGTCAAACAAAAACATAAGAGAATATTAATGTAAAATTAAAGTATTATTATTCCAATTATAACATACAATGGATACCTGCGTCACTAAGGTAGAAGCACTGATATATCTAGAAATATTATTTCACTGTGATCAGGGAAAATTATACTCTTCATATTTGTTTACAAATCATATCTACTTTTTTTTTTTCCCCATTTGCAGAGATCTACAGAACTTGTTTCCCAGAAAGAGACACATTTTCAGCATAATGGTGACTGTCCCATCCTGTTACTCTCACCAAGACATATGTAGGTGGTCTGTTTGATGCATCTCCAACAATCATTCCTATCCGTCAGACAAAGGATACAGCATTACCCCGTGACTGAGATGGTTGTACTTGGCAGGACTCCTTCCCCTTCATACATGTACACACATACACGGTCCCCCACCTGCCTCAGCAGAGCAGTAGAAAGTTTCCAGGACCATGTAATGACAGTTTCTTGATAACATTTTACCTGTTCTTCATATCTTTTATCCCATGAGTCAATGCATGGGAACTTGTCCCAGGAAGAATGGAAATCCAAAGTCTGAATCACATAATTCAGGATGACTAAGATGAAACTTTCTAAAGCCCATTATGCATCCCTATTTTGTCCACTGTGTGTAATGCATTATATAGCACAAGCCATTTTCTGATAACTATTGGCACAAAACTTCTTTATTCAGGTTTCCATTAGCAGAATGTGATGACTGAACAATATCGGTTTGACTCGCCTCAGGGGATATGTTAAGACATTATCGTTAAAGATCTTCATTATGTCTTTTTCCAAATAGGCACTTTTTGAACTATACTCCTTAAAATCTTTTTCATACATAAGACCACTATAATACTTATTATTTTTTTCTTTCCCCCCAAACCCCCTACACTTAAAATTTGAAGTGATCTTGAAAATTAAGGTGTCCATTTTTTTACAGAGAAACTACAATGAATTATACCAATCAGATGAAATGAATCTCAAATTTAGAAATACTTTTGCATTTGTATTATTTAAAGCTGTGCTGTGCAAAGCAAGTAATCTTTTCATTTGCTAATATTGTACTGCATTGGATGAAAGCATTTTATTACGGCTCCCCTCTTTTTTTCTTGCATTCTTCTTTTCAAGAAAGTCTAAAATGTAACAAAGGATGATCACACAGAGATTTTAATAAGTGAGAAATTGGAGACAATTATAAGAGCTAGTAGTACACATATTTGTGTAAAACAGCATTGATTTTAATGGTTCACATTGTAGGGATAAGCAAAAATTCTACTGTTAACCCAACAGTCATTTATATAAAAAATTTTACTTGCCACAGAGAAATACTTTGCTGGTTTTCATAGGCAAATATATTTTTGCTAAATAAACATATTTAGACTGAAAATCTGAATAGGAATCCAAACATTTTACTGTAAATTAATTATTAACGTTATTTTAAAATAGAGTAAAATATGGATCCTTGGCAGATAAAGTTCATGCAAGAGAGATGAACAATAACTTATTTAATTTTTTAATATACTCAAACCCCATCTTCAATATACAGCTTTTTCTTCTAAGATTTCTTACGCATTATAACAACTGTTTCAAACTAAATCAGGCACCCAAGGTTTTAATAAATGTTAGGTATTGGATAGCAAAGTAGTTTATGAGAAAACCAAGGCTACCTCATATATTAATAAAGAGTAATTTTCTACAAATTTGTGTTCCACGTCTCCACAGTCACCACTCCTGCCCAGGTCAGATCCTGCATCCCCCACACCTGGTTGTCTGGCTCCCTTCAGTATCTCCTCCACCGACCATGGCTCCCGTGAGGAGGCAAGCAGTGTAAGTGGTGCAGCAAGGCACCTGCTCTGTGCTGGCTAATCAGCTGGCTGATTCAAGGTGACAGCCTGATCTGGCAGCAAGCTGACCAAAAATGATAAGTTACATTCTTGCTACACACCTTAGCTCATCTGGTCTTTTAACGGAATTTCAGTAAAACATTTATCAACATAAGAATTCCATGCCTACAGGTACCTAAATAGTCTAAAGGGCTTCACAATATTTGTATGTCACATTGGGTTTTTGAGTTCATTCTGGAAGATACAAGTGTGGGAGGAAGAGTCTGAAAATCAGTATTGTTGCAATTCTGTAAGTATTTTTAGAAAATTCAGATAAAATGAAACTCAATCATACAAAACAAAACAAAAATTACAAAATACACCTATGAAACCAGAATGGTAAATTTTCTACTAGTAATTTTTGTTCAGTGTGTGAATAATTGAACCCAGACAAAACAAACAAACAAACAAAAATAAACAAAAACCCCACATACAAACAACCAAACAACATACTTATTGGGAGGTAAATACATGTGGGCAGCCATCCCATATATTCACATATAATTTTTAATGTCTGATATACACACAATCTGTATGAATTAGGATTATAAAAAAACACTGAAAAGCTAAACATGTTTAGTTTATACTATGGGGGTTGAGAGGGCCCTGCACAAGAAAAAGTCAAGGAGGTAAATGGTTTAGAAACTTCACTTTGCTCAAGAAACCTGTTGTGACTAATAGAAACACACATTGACAGAATGTGCAAGAACAACCCCTCTGTCTTTCCCTCATAAGGTGTTTCTCGGCTAAGCCAGATAAGAATTCCTTTGCTCACAAGTGGAGGAAGGGAAGAGGAGGAGGGAAAGGGTATGACTCATAAAAGGAGCATTTCACAGGTCAGACGGTCCCTTGATATATAGAGACCAGAAGAGCTGCAGCCTCTGTGTGTGTTTTTGCCACCCTGCTGTGAGTTCTGGCAGCTGTGTAGTGTTCCTGAAATAAACTTCCTTTCTTGCTTGAAAGTCCATGGCCTAGCACTCTAAATACCTGTGTGAACGTTGAAGCTTGCAATACATACAGTAATTTATCTATGTTTGCAGAGTAAATGACTGAATAATGCCAAGTAACAGGCCTCACTTATGTTAATGGACACTAAATCAGATGACAATTATGATACTTTAAATGTCAACATCATTAACCTTGTTAATTCTTTCATTGTTAAGAGAAGGGTAAACAAAACCATGTATCATTAAAAAGAATAACACAAGCTACTCTTGAAGACTGCTCCTTAGGGACAGCTTATATAATGGATGATAGGGCTGAAGAAGGAGGGACAACATTTTAATCACCCTAATGCTAAATTTTCAAACAGTTATAAATTATTACTCCTGGATCGAAAGTTAAAATCAATTGGTGACTAAAATTTTCTTCTAACTAGAAATCTTACTAATTGATTAAGGGGACAAGCAGGCTCATTCAAGAAAAATCCTGTTTATCCCAAAGAGAACGAAGTGTCTCCCACAAGCAAAGATCAGTTTCATGACCACCTGAAGAACCTGAACATACATAAATCTATGTGACCTGACAAAATGCATCTCAGTCTGAAGGAAATTGGCTGATGTAGTTACCAAGCCACTCTCCATGATATTTGAAAATTATGGCATCAGGTAAAGTTCCAGGTGACCGGAAGATGGCAAACATTGTATCCATCTTGGAAAAGGTTAGAAAGGAGGACCCTGGGAACTACCAATCTGACAGCCTCACCTCTGTATCTTGGAAGATCATGGAATAGATACTCTTGGGAGTTTATGCTATGGCACATGCTGGCCAGGGAGGTAATTTGAACAGCCAGCATGGCTTGAATAAGGGCCTGACCAACCTTGCAGCCTTCTATGATGGGGTGTCCATATAAGTGGACAAGAGAAGGACTACATCCTTCTCTCTAAATTGGAGAGAGATGGGTTGGATGACTGGACTGATTCATGGGTAAGAAATCCAGAGGGTGAGGATCAATGGCTCAGAGTCCAAACTGACATCAATGACAAGTGGTGTCCCTCAGGGACCTGTGTTGGGACCAGTGCTATTTAATATCTTCATTCCTGACACAGTTAAAGCAATCGAGCGCATCCTCAGCCAATTTGTGCATGACACTGAGTGGTGCAGTTGACACACCTGCAGCTAGCATACCTGAAAGATGGGATCCCATCCAGAAGGACCTGTACTAGCTTGAGGAGTGGGCACATGGGACTCTCATGTGGTTTGATATGACCAAGTGCAAGGTGCTGCACATGGGCCAGAGTAACCCTCAGTATACCCTCAGTATATATACAGGCTGGGGCATGAACAGATCAAGAGCAGCCCTGCTGTGAAGGACTTGGTGGTGAAGCTGGATGAGAGCCTGGACATGGGCTGGCAATGTGCACTCACAGCCAATTGTATCCTGGCCTGCATCAAAAGCAGTGTGGCCAGCAGGTCGAGGGAAGTGATTCTGCCCCTCTACTCTGCTCTGGTGAGACCCCACCTGGAGTTCTGCATCCAGCTCAGAGCCCTCAGCACATGAAGGACATTGACCTGTTGTAGCAAGTCCAGAGGAGGGCAAAAAGTTGATTAGAGGGATGGTGCACCTCTTATAACAAAGGGTTAAGAGAATTGGGATTATTCAGCCTGGAAAAGAGAAAGCTTGGGGGTTACCTCATTGTGGCCCTTCAGTACCTGAAGGGAGCCTACAATAAACGCTACAGAATAATGTACAAAATGTAGTGAACCCTAGTCTCTCCACAAACTGTTGGGGAAGGGGTGCGTTGCAAGAGGGTTCTTCATGCCCTCGCCTGCCACCCCACACGGTACCCCGGGTTCAGCGCCAGATATCGAGGTGTGTTCTCTTAGAGACAGAGCCTTGACTCCAAGGTTAAAAGCAGGAATGTTCAACTTTATTGGGGGGTAAACAGGTTCTTATAACTTTTTTGGGTGAACACGAGGACAATAACAAGTTCTGATAGGATGAAGGCCTCTGTCCACGAGGCAGCAGGCTGTGCTCATTGGTGGAAAGAAGGTGTCCACAAGGCTGGCGGCACACCCCTGGCGCCACCAAGGCTGTGTTTTTCCCGGGTCTGAGGCTGTTTACCCACCTTCAGGCTGCCTCAAGGTTAGACTGACCTTGGCTAGCCTGTCTGCCCCTGGATCATGGGTTGTGCATTTGGAGGCCAAACCTCCCTACAACAAACAGTACAGACATTGAAGAGTGAGGCTCCCAATCAATCTCAAAATTCCTGTCTGAAACCCCTAAATCTCAGGTAAAGCTCTTCTCTGAATGCTTGTCTGTAAAAAAGCATGTGATGGTCTGGGTTATCAGCGGTAAGAGATCAGCTAGAGAGGTAATGTTGCAATGCTAGCCTTTATAACGTACTCAACAAGTTTCCAAGACACTGGAACTTTACATACACATAAAAGTAATTTGCAAATTTTTGAAAGTAACTGAGCCTGGCTAGAGATACATTTGCTTCTGTGAAGAATAAAGAATGAGAATACAGAGTTTTTACAAGGGAATTATAACAGTATTCACTCTTATTAATTTTCAAGGGGAAAAAAAGGTGTTTTGAAGCATTTCAAAGTTGCTCACACTTACCCAACACATGCTGAACACCTCCATACTCTGAGCCCACTCATTATGACTGGGCTTCCCAATAGGAAAAAAAGAAATTTAACTAACCTCTCAGGATGGTCAAATCCACTATTATTAAACATAGGTCTAAAAACAATTAAACAAAATCCCCACATACCAGCAACCACAAATACTCTGTCAAAATGCAATTTTTTTTCATTTATTGTAAGGTAGGGGATTAATTTTGAGATCAGATTTATTATAGTCACAGATGTAAAAGTTCTTAAGCATTCAGCAAAAATAAACTAGTAAGTACAAGTGTTTATCCATTATTACAATCTGTTTGACTCTGTGTCCTTGTGTAGAACTTTTTGTCCATGAACAACCTTTAGTGTCAAGACGAATCAATAGTCTATCTACCTATTTGTCTACCTATCTCAGGAAAAATTTTTTTCATGCATGAATTCTAGAATTACTAGATAGAAATATTATCTTAAATATATTGTGTAAACTTCTTATACTGAGCAGATCCAGAAAATATCTTGGAGCCTCACTAAACCACAATTAACTAACTTTCCAGAAAAAATAACAAAACAAAAACCCCACAAAACCACAACAACAACAACCAAACAAAACCAAACTAACATATAAAATTTAAAAAAAAAAAAGCAAAAACCCATCAACCAACCAACCAAAGAACCCTGAACAAAACAAAACAAAGCAAAGCCCCTAACAACAGCCCTCAAAAAAACCAGTGGGTAGGTCAGATGTGATGTCACTTCCATAAATTTCAAAATAAATAAGCATGGCAAATAAACACCATTCGTATACAGATCAGTAAAATAAACAGAACTACGGAAAGATAATCTTACTAGGTTCCTCTGAGACTTAGAGGAAATTCTCCATCTACATACAGTTTAGGTTATCATTCAGGAAACTTAAGTATAAATATGCACAGGACATGTGTTTGTGAGTTTGCTATGTGTAATGCTCACTTCTCTATATAGCTCTACACTTCATAAATTGTCTAAATAATAAAACAAACCTGAATGCATAGAAAAAGACATAGCATTTGTTCATTGATCATTGCCTGTGTGTCATGATGGAGAACCTGAGTATTAGGCTGATGTCAAATCATGGTGGAAAGGATTTGGATTAACAACCTTACAACCCACCACCCCCCCCCCCACCACCACCACCCCCCGCAAATACCTACATGTGAGTTATTGAGTTATTCAAGACACTTAAACTAATGGTTCATCACACTGTCAGAATCCTGACTTCTTCCTCATCCAGAGATAATAAGTAGTAGGAGGCTTTCAAAACTGTAGTTAGCACTCTCTGCACCATTTTTTAAAATGGTACAGTAACTAAGGCCTTTATTTCTCAGAATTGTTGAGGTGTTATTCAGTCGTTACAAAATGCACAATTAGTAAAGAGTTTTTTTAGTCAAAACTTTCAAAAGTCACAAATCATAAAATGGGCTTCAGGACATTTTATCTGAAAAATCACTTTTCTCAGCTGCAATCCTGTCAGCATCACACTGAAGATGAGCCATACAATTTATAAATGAAGCAGCCATTGCAGCAGAAACTTTTGAGGGAATGTGGTCTTATTTTGTAGAAATAATCTTGGAAATCCAAAGATTTAAATTAAGCAAAGCCTTTGTCTAGCATTCTTCAATCAAATATTACTTTGGTATCACAAAAAAGAAAACAAAAATTCCACTTCTTTGGGGTTTTTTTGACTATTCCCATTGCTGCAACATGGGATCACCAGAACTTGACTATATGAACACAGGAACTCATACGAGTAGACAGAGGTTAGTAGTGTTTCTTGGAGAATGAAACATCAACTGAAATACTTATGCCAAACAGGATTCCTTATTGAGGAAAGAAGTAAAAAAAAAAGTGGGAAAAAAACCCCAAAACGCCATAAAACAAAGTCAGATGGTTGATCTTCACCTCAAACTATTTATCAACTTTTAAAAAAGAATTAGCTGACCTACATTTAATAAAAGTAATGCCACAGTTAACATTGCTATGAACTCATTTTACGTTTGGCTACCATGTAGAAAAGATTGAACTGAAGGTTGATGAATTATATTTACTTCCTTTTCAACACATATATATGCATTAAAAATTTATGACACGTAATCAAAATCTACTAAAAGTATGAAGTGAAGGACTATGTATAACTGGAACAATTGAAAAAAAAATTGAAGCATGATCCAAGAATATTGATTTCTGTGATTTGAGGAATAGTTACTATATACAGACAACATAAAGATAGAATCTCCAGTGGCATCAAAATTAGCTGACATTATTAAAAAAAAAGTTTTTATTTTGGAAAAAAAAATAAAATTTGCATGGAGTTAATCAGCAAAACCTATATTTGTAATTAAGTCCTTAAAATTTGATTATCTAGTCTACTGGAATATATTCATTTTATGTAATTTTTATTAAGTTTACATTGTTTCTTTTAAGTTTAGTAGTATATGGTCCTAACTTTATCTTTACATACTTAACTAGTTCTATCAGTTTTTATGCCAGTATTCAGACCTATATTGAAAATTTCCAAATGGTTGATAGCTTTCTCCTTCCTATATCAACACCCACTTATGGAAGTTACTAATTTTAGCTATACATTATAAATATAATAAAGTTAGGAAATCATCAAAATCTTCTGCCCCGAGTAAGTTTAATTCCAGTAGCACATTCTTACTGCAGTTATTGGCTCTGTAGTACTTCAACAAGGCAAGAAACACCAGACACTACTGCTGTAATCACCTAGTGTAGAACTTACAGTCTTATGCAGGTTAAGTGCCATATTTATTAGAGTTTAGTTAAATACAAATTTGTCTATGAAATCATGATTTGTGGTGTACATTACATCTAGTGACTGTGGAGCCTTTCAACTTAATCAAGAATTATTTGATCTTCCTGATCTTCTTAGCACCATGTTCAAAATTCAAGAATCTTTTCAATCAAGATGAAAATGGAAGAAATCTAAGCCCTCACAGTACTTCTGCTGAACCTCATCACTTCAGATACAGCATCAGTTTTCAGTCTCTCTGGCAAAGTGGTCAGAATTTAAATATTTTTCAAGTGCCTTTCATGCTTCCACAGATGACACCTTATTCTGATGCTGTAGCACCCACCTGGAACCACCCATTTTTTGCTAACCAATTTATGCAGATACCTGCTTCTTTCTATATGTTCCCTCTGTTATGACTGACTGGAAGCCACACTACATCCTATTGCTGAGTATGATGCATAGATAACCTGAGGTAAGTCAAAGTACAAAAATGAGTTTATGTAGTTGCTTGTAACCCAAACTGCCTGCCATATGTAAGGATATGTTGTTTCTGGTGCACCCTCATAACCAGGAATTACAGTCCCACTCACATCTACAAGATAATATTTCTGTGCCTGCAGAAATAACAGTGAATAAAAATGCCCCTGGTAAAATCTAGTTTGCATTACAACTTAAAGAGTGGGAGAGCTAGTAAAAACAAAGCTGCTAAAGTTGCGTGGTTTGCAAACAAGCAGGCTGCTGAAAAAGCACAGTCTCTGCTAAAATGATTATTTACTATTTAGAATGTAGAAAACAAAGACTATATGACAAAAAATTCTTTGTGGAAAGATTTTGCTGCTAGACAATTCAAACTCTGGCAACTTATGTAATTTGTTAATTCTACCAATATGTAGCCAAACTGCTATTGCTAACATAGCTTAGTCAGATAAAGTTCTTGACAAGGAAAGGCAGTTCTACCAGGGACTGCAAAAGTTGAATCGGAAAATTTCTTGTGTAGAGAGGATGACAACACAAACATTTTTCACCAAGAAATGGAAGTAATCCAAACATGGTAAACAATCTTTCTTATACAGTTCCAGTATTGTGGAAGCACAGAATGGTTGAGGTTGGAAGTAACCTCTGGAGGTTATCTGGTCCAACTTCCCAGTCAGTCTGACTCACCTAGAGCAGCTTACTTAGCACCATGTTTAGTCATCTTTAGGTTCTTTCCAAGGATAGAAAGTACACAATCTCTCTGGTCAAACTGTGACAGTACTTGGTTCTTCTCACAGTAAAGAAATTTTGCCTGTGTTCAGACACAGTCTCCAGTGAACAGAAAAGTAATGATATAGTAATACATTTGCTTAGATTGACTGGAATTTTTTGCTAAAAAAAAAAAAGTCACTGGAATTTAAATAATTTGCAAATTGCAATTTTCCCCAGGAGATCCAAGCATCATGGCCAGAAGAGATGGTAATCTATGATATTCACTAAAGCTTCCTTTATATGTGTTCAACAAAAATGAGAGCTAATTAACTATAGACAACCAAAGGTTTAATTAACATTTCAATGAAACACAATTAATATTTTCTTCACTAAAATTTATTTCTGTTAAAATCTCCAAATCAAGCTCAGACTACCAGAGCATTTCCAGACTTTGAATTATAAGATCTCATGCCTAAAATAGCTTGTAAGGATTCACTTGGCCTGGGAGCAACTGAAGACTGATCACAAATAAGAAACTAAAATTCTAAACTGCAAGGACTGTTTTCACAGGCATCAGGTATTTCTTATGTGACTAATAGAACCATGCAGAATATAGCACACACTCTCCCATGATGGATCTTCCCTTCACTTTCACATTTGTTACATACTCACAGTGTCTAAGTTTCATTCTAGCTTAAATTGAATGCTAAAAGTAATGCCTGCTTATTAAAGGTATCTCCTTCAATGCCTTAGCTTCATACATGCAAGAGAACAAGGCTTCTTTCTGATCAGAAACAGTGTAAGTCACTTTTTTCCCTGATTCTAGAAGTAACTGAAAGATTGCTTTTACATTAATAAAAAACCCCAACCACAGATATGTAGATTAGGCCCTTGAGTTATTATCTAATTTTATCACATGCATTTGAAAAGGAAAAACAAAAGGTATTGGTTTTCTACTGCAGCTGTTACAGTCATTGTATATTTCTTTGACACAAAACAAAGCAGTTCAAACTAACAAAGTGTACCTCATATGTGCTCAGCAAAACTGTAAGATGCAGGATAGCGAAGGCTAGATAAAGTGTAGTTATGTTGTGAACAGTGATAGCTGGCAGGTTTTGGAGACTGAAATATTTAATCCACTGAAAGCAGCAAGAGTTCCTCCATTAACTGCACCAAAGAAGGCTTCACTAACACTTGTAATGTGAATAAACACTGAAATTTGTGTTACTTGCTAAAGAGTCAATATATCTCCAAGAGAAATGTCATCCACTAGAATGTTCACACTGGTAAAATGCTATCAGCCTATGCTTAATATCTGCATTCCTGTATTTCACAGGATAATTTACATATTTCAAGGACACCCATTGCATAGCCAATAATCCTGATTAGGTGAAATCAAGTTATTTGAAACTGTGTTAGAAAAGAAATCCCAACCTATTAATTACCTCAAAAATGACCTTGGTAATACAGATATATTCACAATCCTCTGTGACATTCAGATAAAGTTGACTGCACTGTATATCAAGCACCATGATACTCTGAAGTGCAGAGTCATAATTCTGTACATGTTTATGTATTTACTGACTCATATGCTAGAAAAAAACAAATGCTTATTACTTCCAACACTGCTATGCATAAACAGACTCTGATGAAAATGCATTTATGGTAGACTACATGTAGTCAGTGAAAAGTCACAAAGGAGAAATAAAAGATTGCAAGAAATCATCCTGACTGCTGTACAGGACACAAAGGTCATTTTCCTGTGAACAACACTTAACAGCATTTTATGCAGACAGATAACACCCTATAACTTCTTTTATAGAGAAAAAGTAGTGTTTTTTATGAAGCTTTGAATGTTGTTCTACAGGAAAAAAAACCCTCAACACCACAAAACCAACAAAGAATCATGTTCTAACAATATAGTGGTAAAGGTTCTTTGTAAATCTGTATTAGAAGTTTATCAGTCCCCTCTGAATTCTTCAAGAACAGAGGCAGAAACAACTCTGAAAAAGAAAGACAAGAACAAAGCATAGCACTGGTCAATAGTTAAGACAAGAATAAAGGTTAAAGAAGACTATGACTTTACACAGCCTGGGTAGAGACTGTAAAGTCCTGAAAAGGCAATATAGTCAACAGAAAAGCTATGGTCACCAAATAACATAACATTTGAAAGTTATGATACACATTTGCATGTATGAATTATTTCTTTGTATTAACTTACAATAAGGGCGAAGAGACAGAATAAAAATATAATTATTGTACTAGTCTCAAAATCTATATTTTCTGACATTGTTAATGAATATTAATGATATAATTTCTTTATGATTTTTTTAGCATGCAAAACAGGAGGAACTCTCTCAGCACAACTCTGTCTGAAGAGCTAAATATCGAAAAGTTCAGAAACATCACCACCTATACTAAACAGACCAAGTAAAAAGAACTTTAATTTCTACTGAAATCAGTGGAGATGCCTTCTGACACAGCAGAGCTTCATCAAGCATACTGCTATTGCACAGTTGTTGACATTAGACTTATTATTCATTTGAGCATTTGTCTGTCTGTAAAGGATTCCCTATTAGACATAGATTATAAATCTCAGAGCAATTAAATCACAGCAACTACACATGTATATTCTGAAGGATCAGGCTTACTTTCTCAAAGAAAACAGTAAAAATACCAAGCCTACATTTCTACCAGTTTAATGTTGGAAAGAAGGCTGTGGAAACCAGTAGAGTACTATGATGAAACCGAAGAAAAATCTAAGACTAGAAAAAAGCTTTTTGATCTTCTAGGCTACATCTCTATTTGTTTTAATATAACAAAACATAACTTCTTCAAAAGAATCATTTAAACTTCACCATAAACTTCACAGTTTTTTTTGTAAGGGAATCAGCAGAGAGAAGTAAATGAATGAAGTAAAATCATGATGAATAAATAGATATGTACAATTTAAAAGAAAAAATATATATATAAATAAATATAAAATAAATAAATAAATGAATAAATAAATGATAAATATGTAAATATGCATATATATATATATAAATATATAAATAAGATGAACATTTGCAGCAGATTTGGTCCCATATCCACCTTTCCATATGCATGTATAAATGCGCACATCTGTGTGTATATATATCCATATATGTAAACAAACACATACACAAAGAATTTATATATATAGTGATAATGTAGAGCCATACTTCTCTAATATCCCAAACAACCCGAATGCAGGAAGTAACCTGGTTGGTATCCCATATCTTACTTCTCAAATGTAACCCATGCAGCTGTTTACTGACAATGATCTGCTACCATTCATCTTCTGAAAAAGAAGCTTCTGTTTCATAAATTTGTACTTTTACTTATGCAGGTATGAATATTTTTTTCTTGTGTTCTACTTCTGTCATTTGCATGAACCTCACTTTTCTATTCTGTTCCTACATTCCAGTGGCTGCTCTATTTCCCTTTCTCTTACCATTGTGATCTCCCAATACCTTCTCTTCCACATAGGTTCTTGGGCAAATTTAAGGAATGGTGGAGTTTTTACATCTATTCACATTTAATTTTTCATTGCTTCCAATCACTAATTTATATTTCCTAGTTTCTGCCTTTAAAAGTGGTAAACAGTAAGCCCTCTCTTTTACCTTCTTGCCCTTCTTCTTTATTTATAGTCTCAAATGCAAATCCCCCTTCTTTCTTATTTAGACTTTAGAGCTGTTATTGTTTACATTTTTAAGGCTTTTGCCTTGACACTTATGACATGAGTAAATAAAATCAGTACATATTTCTCATGCCTTCAGCAACAATGCTTCTGCCTATACATGTACGTTACAGAATCCCTGTAAAATAGTGCCTAAATTTTAAGCTACAATCAAGCTGAGTATGATCAAAGTCACTTCTAGAGGAAGATGACTTGCTGCTAATTCCTCAAGGGCAAAGCTCTGACACCTGCAGTTTAGAAATTACTGGGCTAATTAATAAAGATCATCTGCATATACATGACCTTCAATGTTTTGACAGTGATAACATATAATACTAATTAATAACAATAGCAATAACAATAACAGTAGTAATGGTAATAAAAATAATAATAATAACAATAATAATAACCACGACCACCCAAGAAATTGTTACAGCACTGCCTGCTGGCTTGTAAGCTTTTCATAGCAACCATATGAGATGTAGTGATAACTCTTCCTCCACTACCTTGGAAGAGGATTTTTTACTGTTCAGCCTTGTTCTCTGGGTACATACTAAATAGAATACTGAGATTTAATCATCTTTGTAAGCAGGGAGATTCAAAACTTAAAATTAGAGTTTTACTGATTTTATTAAGCTCTGTCACAAGATTATTTGTATTTGTAGTAGTCTATAAGAATCACAGAATCATTTAGGTTAGAAAAGACCCTTAAGATTGAGTCCTATCATTAAACCAACCCTACCAACTTATCCTTACAGCTTAGGTTTTTCTGCATTATATACAAATGATACAAACAGAAAAACCAACGAGCCCATATTCTTTTCTTCTTGTACTTGTAAGGTATAACCTTAACAGCTGTCTGGTAATTTTATTCCTTGCCTTACAGTAAATTATAGCCTCCTCCTATTGCTGAGTTGCCTGATCCCTGCAGTGTGGAAGATGAACCTCTGCTATTACAATGTACAATGTAGAGAAGCACTCAGACAAATCTTTGGAAGTACAAGTTCTTTTTCAACAAAGTTTATGGCATTTGCTAGTGTGTCTGAAAACAAACAGAAATGGGATTTTGCCAGTGTTGAACAAACTGATGTAGAAAATCTCTGAGATGCCAAAAAAAAAAAAAAAAAAAACCAAAAACAATAAAAAAAAATTCTAATTCACAGCAAACACACATGACGGGAGCATTTGGGACTCTGGGCCACTTCAAAAAATGTAATTATTACACACTATTAGAAGAAAAATTCATTCACTGGCTAATAAATTCAGTCTTTCTTTAGAGCAGACACAAGGCAGTATCACATGTCTGTACAAGCAACCCTGAAAAGATAATGCATCAGCAAGATTGAGTTATTTCCCACAAAATCATCATCAGTCAGCAGAAAAAGAGAAATAAAACTAGTTTTAGGTGTTCTTTTTATAACTAGAAACACCGATCTTTCCCAACATATGAAAACCAGCTCTCCTATGCACGTGTTTTTTTCAACTAAATGTGAACTTAGTAAAAATATGTGTGTAATATTATCTAAACACGTATTTTTGAAATTAAAACTAATGTGACTCAAAGGATATGATGATTTTAAAGTATCTCTGAAAGGAATGTCCAGGAGAATTTCTCTTGGCACGCTATTGTAAATACTGGCAGTTCTGTTGTTATGTTAAAAATTGCATGTCCATGGGGAACAATTGTAATAGTTTAGCTTAGTTAGGTCTTAGATTTAGTAGGCCTCAGTTTAGTAGGCCCTGATAGTGTTATGTAGATTAGAAGGGACAGGTTACTTAGTTTACTTTCTGCTTAGGTCTGTCCCTTGGGGGTTGAGGTCTCTTGGATGATTAGTAGCCGGAATAGTGAGATTTGTGTTTGGAGGGGTTCAATTTTCTGTTAGTTAGGGAGGTAGAGGAATTGTTTGTTCTATCTAATTTTTGTGGGTCTGTGTTATATTGCATTTTACCTTTTTCTCTCTTTCATGTAGATATAAAAACCTTGCCATTTTCAGTTTTAGTTTGGGAGCCTTTTTCTCTCTTTTCTCGACAGGAGGAGGGAACTTTGTTGTGTGGTTGAATACTTAACATTTTGCCAAGGTTTCAAACCAAAACAATAATTCACTTAAATGAGGATAAGTTTGCTGTAAATATTTTTAAATATTTAAAATAGAACTGTACTGAAAAGTTGTCCTTTCCTTATTCCCCCAAAGTAGCCCTGATGCAAGCCTTATGAGTCAAAACAGTAGCTAGAAAACTACCGGTGTAACTCATCCCAGCAGCTGAATTGGTAGTTTAGATAAAGCTCAGCTTCTAAGCTACATCATGATTAAAGTGAGGTGGTAAAAGAAACTGATGGAGTATGACAGATTACTTTTATCATAGAATAAAAACATGGAATGGTTTGGGCTAGAAGAGAGCTTTAAAGGTCATCTAGTCCAACCCCCCTACGATGAGCATCCTACATCTTCAAATAGATCAGGTTCCTCAGAGCCTTGTCCAACCTGACCTTGAACATTTCCAGGAATGGGGCATCTACTATGTCTACTACCTCTCTGGACAACCTGTTCCAATGTTCCACCAGCATTAAAAAAAATTTCTTCCTTACAGTCTCAATCTACTCTTTTATTTTAAAACAATTAGCCCTTGATTTGTCACAACCAGTTCTGCTAAAACATTTAGTCACCATCTTTCTTTTAAGCCTCCTTTAAGCACTGAAAAGCTTCAATAAGGTCCTTCTGAAGTCTCTTCTCCAGGCTGAACATACCCAATTCCCTCATGTTGCTCCATCCCCTCTGATCATCTTCATGGCCCTCCTCCATGTCTCCCTGCTGCTGGGGACCCCAGATCTGGATGCAGTACTCAAGGTGCAGTACTCTCTCCAGTACTCCTGAGAGCTGAGTAAAGAGGGAGAATCATTTCCCTTGACCTGCTGGTTACACTTGTTTTATACAGCCCAGGATACCATTGCCTTTCTGGACTGTGAGCACACACTGCCAACTCATGTTGAGATTCTCATTAACCGATGACTTCCTCTTCCCTTCTCCACAGGGCTGCTCTCAATTAATTCATCTCAGTCTCTATTAGTATTGCAGGTTGACCTGAGTACCTTGTATTTGGCCTTGTTAAACCTCATGAGTTTCACATGGGCCCACTTCTCAATCTTGTCCAGTGCCTTCTGGCTGACATCCCATCCCTCAGGCGTGTCATATGTACTTCTTAGCTTGGTGTCACTCAGTTTGGTTTTATTCAGGTAAATAAATGTGGTAGCTGGTTTTTTTATATGCTATACAAATGTCTTCTTTTTCCAGTTTTTTTTTTTACATTTCACTAACCTTTCATCAAAGTGTCATGGTCCAGTTTAAGTGCATTGTTTTGAGAGATGTTCTAGGCTACTGTCTGGTTTTAATTTACACCCCTGTTCCTCCCCTCCCCCTCAGTTTATAATTGTGGTTTCCTTTTCATATCTCACTTCTCCCTTTGTTGGGTATTTTTTTTTTCCTGAAGTTTTCATCATTTCCAAGGTGACTATGGCAGATTACCTAATTAGAATCTTCTCCAAACTAAATATTTTAATATAATCCTTTCTAATTACAGCAGAAGTCAAAGAAGGAACACTGAAAAAAATAGTAGATTGAAACTGCAATCCCTTGAACTAAACTCTCAACATCTTCAATGGAAAGAATTACTCTGTCATTTCTACACCTGCTTTCATCTGCTCTCTGGAGTTCTTCCTGCTGTGAACACCCTAAAGGCTATTTCTCCTCTGAGTACACAGATCTCTTTTTAAGCTGCCATCTTATACACTTAACATTCTGTGCACTTGAGTGCACTTACCATTTGCTTTTCGCTGCAGCTATAAATAATGTTAAGAGAATGTCAGCATCTAGATGCCTTATCCACATATATGCAATAGGATCAGCAGGTTTTACAAAACATTTATCAACATAACATTGGGAGTTTTCACTCTGCTTTCATTTGGAAAAGCAAGTGCTGCTAACAAATGGTTTTCTCTAGACAAAGTGGTATTCAATTATTCAAATTACTTAAGGCTATAATAGTTGTACTAAGCATTGTTCATTTTATTAATGTTGAATGCTGTTAACATCTTAAACAGTGATATTTTAATTCACTGCTTAGACAAAGATTTGTGAGTAAATATGATAAAGAAGTAGTGGTGGCTAGTTTATTCGACCCAGTCAAAAATACACATAGCTTTCTAAACTGATAAATTCTTAGATGAAACAAAGTAATTCTGTTGTAATCCAGACCACACAGTGTATAATGTAACCAGATGCTAGGGATCGACACGCTAGGAAAAAAAAATAAAAAAGAAAAAAAAAAAGAAAAATTATTGGCAAGACCCTTTTAAAACAAACATTTTCTGTAGGGGAGAGGAGGATGGAATCAGTTCACAATGTATATATGCTGCAAGCAGAAGAAGCAAAGAAAGGTGGAAATTAAGTCAGAAGTCCTTGGTACTGTATCCTGCCTAAAATGGAATTTCTATGTGCCTGAAAACACATACCTTCTACCTCTCAAGATAACATATACTATTCTGCAAAATTATCTATGCTTTAGATTTTACCATATTTGCTCAGATGATAATCCCTTATGCCTAGTCTACCAATTTTTGCTGCCTCTTTAACAGACACCCCAAAAACAGTCTGTTATTTGAGTGGGGTTTTCAAAAAATGCATTCCACAGATTACCTTCATTTACACAATAGAGCACTCTCCTGGCAGGAACCAAGATTTTTTTGACTATATTACTATTTGACTATTTTTCAAAGAATCCATGACTTAAAGAAGCAATGGGATTTCCATTACCAAGGAGGTAGCTTACACTGTCTCCTATTCCCAAAGGAATAAATGAGCATCATATTTTCAGTTTTGTTTTTTATTTTCTCCAGACTTCAATACATCAAATGGAGGTTTACAGTCCTGAATATCTAATCTTTTGAATAACAATAACAACACCATTTAAGTATATATTTAAAAATTGCAGCAGCACAAGTTGAAAAAAGCACAGCTGATTAACAAAATTAAGTTGCAAAGAAATATTTATTTCTAGTAAATGTGTGCTAATAGTGAACATATATAATAACTTGCTTTTTTTTTTTCTTGTACTTAAGTTTTTTAAGACCAGCTATTGATCATTTCACTTGACCAGGATTCTATGTAGATTTAATACCTGTATTTCTTTCAAATGATACTTCATGTGCTGCTGGTAAGAAATATGTGAGTCAAGATCAAGTATCTAGTACATATTACCCTGGAACTGTTTGCTGATTTTATCAACAGACACACTGGCATTGTGAAATAAATAATGCTAAGTCTGACCCATAGGAAGCAATAGAGGAAGAGACATCAATGAAGAAAACCAGTGATGACGTTCTGCGAGTGTATCTGTGTGAGCAACGCCCTCTGAAGCAGTTTAATGATACAGGCAAACATTATAGAAGCTATTTATAAAATAGTCTTTCAACAGAAAAAAATAAAATCTGGGAAAGCAATGAATTTCACTTTCAGCTATTAACTCTGTGACAATTTGGACATAACTGTGT
Organism: Poliocrania exsul; assembly: GCA_035041345.1. Taxonomy (NCBI): domain Eukaryota; kingdom Metazoa; phylum Chordata; class Aves; order Passeriformes; family Thamnophilidae; genus Poliocrania; species Poliocrania exsul. The sequence goes on along the minus strand of JAWWLZ010000082.1, from coordinate 73,706,723 downwards.
TAATTTTATGTAATAATTCACCTTCTGTTCAATAATACATTTACTTCTTTTTGGTCTTATTTAAAATTTTCATTTAGAGTTTTAAAAAGAAAACTTAAAAATTGTTGTTAATCTCATATAAATCAATCAATCAATGAAAAAATCAATCAATCAATCAATCAACCAATCCTTTATCTCATGGAAGATGTCTTATGCAGACTTTTTATGCAGAAAAATTTTATTATTTCTCAAAGTTAGACTTCTTTAGAAAAGGACTAACAGTAGCATATCTTCCTAATCGTTGGCAAAAAAGTTGCAGATTCATGAAATTTTGGCCTGGGAAGTCTGCCCTTAGTAAATGTATTTAATGCATGGACATGATCTTCTATATGCTTACACTCACAGCCATCTGCTATGTGGGCACTGTTCCCATTCACAGGTGGATTGGAAATTTTCCTCAAAGTATTCATGGCAAGCAACAGGAACAATAAGCCAAGGCTTTTGCCTTCTACCAGAATCACTTTTTTGCTGCTTATAAACACTGACATAAACACCTCAGTTACAACACTGAGAAAGTATGTTTCAGAAAATAATATATGAAAATTGAAAAAAAAACCCTCCCATGTAATGAAAAAAAATAAAGTCTTGCCACCAATAAGTTTTGTTTCAATGCACTGTAGACAATAAAAATAAACACTTGTGGTGAGAAGAGATATAAATAAGAAAGTATCAATGTGATAGAACACTCTACAAGTAAAATCCTACAGCAGCAAACAACATTAGAAAATGGAACTTATTCTAGGGAAGAGGGACATTCTTCATAGAACACATCAGAGTATCAGTGTTTCCATAAAGGAATTTGTCATTGTGAATCCCTTTGTTGGCATAATTAGCTTGAAATCAGAAAATGGATTGCCAAACATCTTAGAAATGCCAGGTCTCAAAGTAAGTTGAGGAAATTAAAACTATGGAAAATAAAATAATCAGGAATCTGCTTGTGAAGTTTTTGGTTACAATGTTCACAAACTAATAGCTCTGAATTCACCACTGAAGTTACATTGAGAGAAGCTGCAGTTTCAGTGAGTACATGGTAAGAAACAAAGCTGGTGTGGTGAGCAACATCCTATCCTACCTGATACATAAAATTTCTATTTTCATCAATGTGTACTGTTTTATTCTGTAAAAGTATGATGATGCCAAATCTCCTGAACAATTTCCACTGCTTGTGTCTTGACATCTCCCAGACAAAAACAGGCAATGAACTGAATCAGTGTAACTGTGATGAACTTGAGAGAGGAAAAGAATACAAAAGAGGTTAAACTACCTCTTGATAACGAAGGTGTACACAACTCAGGCATGGTAATGGCTAAGAAAAAAAATATGAATAAACATACTAAAATGGTTTTGGTGGAATTTGTTCTCTAATACTTGTCTGCTGACACACCATTTTCACTGTCTAAAAATACATACAGCAGTTCAATGCTGTTCCTACTTCACTGCATTTTATATTCAAAAGCCAAGCAACTTAATTCTCAGAGCACTGAAGAAGAAGCCATTACTACTGTGAATATTATGACAGCTTGTTTAGATCAATTTCTGCTTCTGGAAGTCAAAACAGGGGCTCATCAGTGCTGAGAAGGTCTGTATTTCCCAAGAGACTCTACACTACACAGCACCTTATGAAATGAATTACATCGATATAAATGGGAAGCAAAAAGTTATTCTGATTTAGTACAGCTTTACTATAGTTTTATTTGGAATAAATGTCCAAACAAGAGTAAGATAGTACAGATC
>JAWWLZ010000082.1:73692283-73704397 GCA_035041345.1 Poliocrania exsul | reverse complement strand
AATAATAATAATAATAATAATAATAATAATAATAATAATAATAATAATAATAATAATAATAATAATAATAATAAATGCTAAAAATCTAAGCTCTTTTGTGACTATGTGTAGAAGTCTAGAAAATAAGGGGCTAATGTGCATGTCTCAAAATGGATAGGCAGATAGCCATGAAGCCAACCAAGTATTGTTGGTAAGAACACCCTGTGTGAATGGGCAAGAAAGAGCAAGACATGACTGGAGAAGGGGGGCACATTGAGGTAGGACAGCACTTTTCTGGGACTAAAGTTCTTGTTTTAACTCCTGGAAACAAACACAACACAGTACAGAGCAAGTGCAGGAATGAGGCTGAGAAGCAGGCATGGACGGTCAACCAAAGACCAACACAGCAGAGGGGGGACAAGACCATTGAAGACAAAGGCATCTGACCCATTTTCAGAAAGGTCTGAAGGTCTAGAAGGATGAATGGTGCGTGATAACTAGTTTCCATAGAAAGCCAGAAACTTAGCTGGGGGAGGAGGGACAGGGGGAACTTATTTATTAAAAACCACCCCCACAAAGTCCGAGTGTGTGCTCCCAGGACCCTGGACACCCCATCACCTGCATCAACACTAAAGTAAGGATTGCCTGTCTGCCTGCCTGCCTGCCTCTTTCCCTCCCTCTCTTTTCTTTTACTGTGACCCTTATTCAAAACCCATTGCCCTGTATTTATGCTATAAGATAAGGAACTAGTTTATCCCAATTTCCATGTTGTGTGCATATAATTTACTAATAGAAAATTTGTAAGTTTTTGTGGAACCTCTGACTTTTGTCATTCCTTTCTCGACTGACTACAGGCATCTGCAAGTATTGGGTTCTCCCTTCCTCTTCAGGGAGAGTCGCCACACTATCTACAGTTCTACTGCTCAGGATTGACATCTTACTATAGAGTATTTCTTAAACCATACTACTAAGAACATGGGAAGAAAACCAATTTTAACATGCAATTGGGAAAAACTAAGTATAGAAGGCTAATGAAAATATACTATGTTTGAAATTAGGTCACAGGCTCAAAGCTGAATGTTGATTTCAAAAGGCAATCTCTGCAGAGAAGTAGGACTCTGAATAAAAGCAGATATCCAATGAATCATCCAAGAGGACTTTGGTTAGGAAATATTTCTACACAAGCGCTTGTACATGCCTTGCCAGTGCCTCTCTTAGTAAATCTTTCAAAAAATATTGTTCTTGAGGTATACATCTATAACTAAAAAGCGTATCAACATAATGATATTATTCTGGTACTTCTGTCCATTTGCTGTCCTTACTGTCTCATAACTGTCTCTCACTTTCCAAGAACCAGACTGCTTATTCTAAATCAGAAAATTAATTTTACCAGACATATGTTGTATTTATTGTCCATAGAGCAAAGTCAGATTATTTCTTCAAATCTGCATCAAGTATCTAAACATCGGATGGTGCCAATTTCCTTTATGGAAGCATAACATCTTTAATATGTATATGACTAAGGATTAAGTATTTTCTTTTCATTATGTTTAGAGAGGGCTAAGCTCATACCACAGTGAGCAGAAACAATCTCGCAAGAATATTTTCAGCAATTATCATAACTAGGTACAATTTAGGAGTCCATCAAGGGATACTTAATTGTTTTTAAAGAATGATCTGATCATAAAGACTGCACATAATTAATAATAAACAAAATCTGCAAATAGTCAGCTGTCTCTCATTAATCTCTACTGTACAACTCATCTATATCATCTAGTTATGTAAAAATGGCATGAAGAACCTGAGAAAGTAACAGAATTTTACAATAATTTCTTATGCTAAGTACTCTTTTTGAAGCAATAAACATTGAAAAAAAATCTATGATAATATGATGATGGCAATTGAACAGTCCTCATTCAATACTAGTTAAAATCAGAACAACATGGCTCAGTTCCATTCTTCTAATCAGACTCCTTCTGACGTTCCAAAAGATCCAGGAGTGGATGAGAAGTTGCACATTGTGCCAAGAAAGAAAACAGTTCTTTGTCTGAAATTCTGTTAAATTCTCCTAAATTCTGCCTGGAACAAAAAGACTGATGGGGCCATGGGGAGGATGAAAGTGCAAGGATATAATAAAAAAATATATTGACTTATATGCCGAAATAATAAACTAAATTTAATCTTTCTGTGATTTTTTTTTTATTTTTCTCATGTTATTAAGGGAAAATGAGATCAAAAGGGATAGATATTCCTTAAAACCCTAAAACTACAATAGCAGATTTTGTACTTTATTCACTTACTTTGTTTCTCTATCTTTTTAACTGCTATAATTCTTCTTCTCTTGAATATTCATTCTAACAGCAACATTCAATTTTTAATCTTACACAAAACCAAATGAAAATAAAAACCCCAAGCCCCCCAGAAAAACCAAAAATCTGCTTACTGCCCTCTAATTTCAAAGACACACAGATAAGCATACAGATTCCTGCCAATACTTTTCTAACTAATTGTTTAAAAATATATTCTTCACATTCCTGAGTAGGAACACACAGTTCTAGACAGACTTTTTTTTTAAGTCAGTAAAGACAGAAGGAATGTTTTAAATAATCAAAAGTAAGCTTCTTGTGAAATGCATCATTCTCCTACTCCCAACACACAGTACAAATCAATATTCATTCTGTGTGTTTTTCCCAGCACATCCTCTGCACAGTGTTCAAACAGTTTTTAATGAATCTTGCACTCTATACTTATATGCTATGGCTTTCTTTATATATCCAGAAAGAGACACAGAAGGGAAAATTACAGCAGACAGAACTATAAGGTGTGTTAGGATGAGATAAGTTACTTTCAGAAAAGTAATTTCAGTTATTACTAACAATCTGAGCCAGTGTTGCTCTGTAGGCTTCAAAGGGTACTTGTAAGAGCAAAGACAATGTTTTACCCACTGTCAGCAATTGTAGTTATGCAGGAATTAGCTGATACGAACCACCACAGAGATGAAAATAGCATTTATATTGGGAGTCCAAAAGAAAATGAGATGCTCTGTTACCTAAATTAGTTGAATTAAATTTTCATTGGCCTCACTGAATATTAATTACCCACACAGTTTGTCTTCATATTGCAATCAAAATCTTCTCTAGTTCTCATTGCATGTGCATCTCAAATCCTTTTCCTTTTACATATATTTAGAATTGTATAACCCAAATCAAGATGTTAGCTGGGTATATTTTTCTTCAAAGCTTAAATGCATACCCACTAGCTATTTTTCTTCATAACTTCATTTTCTGAATACACTTAGTAAAATCAACTTATGCATTTTGGACTCTGCCTGGATCTTGCAGGGCATCATCAAAAAGAAGCAAACCAAAAAATCTCCTCTTCCTGCATTCCTTTAAAGCACTCTGGCTAGGAGTTAATTGTCTTCTATCACTGTTACATATATCAGTCAATTAAGTCTTCATACACACTGTTTTTTGTGAAATGACTACATTTTTAAAGATACATATTTATTTCTAGACATATGCCTCTTCACCTCATTTGTTTTCATACACAAGGTACCGGTCCCTAATCTAGCTCTCTGTGACACTCCTGCGACAAATGTAATCGAAAACTCATTACAAGTTCTTCCACCTGTTCACAGTTCACCCATGCATTTCTTTTTTAAAATGTATCTTCCTTTTTAGAATGTTTACATTTCTTCAGGATGCAACAGAACAGCTGCACTACACACCAGTTTGTTGCAACAGAGAATCTCAAACTATTCTGAATGAATACCATAAAGCCAATATTAGCTGCCTCCAGATGACTCATCCTCTCTGAACAGTGAAGGTCCTTCAAACAGAGATGATATAACATTTCTTAAACCATAAAAATTCTTCTGATGTTCCTAGAAACCTACACCACACAAACATATTTCATTTCTTGCATGGCCTGTTTGTCTTCAAACTAAAATAGTGCATGCTAGCCAACAGCTAATTTTCCTTTGAGCTCAGAACCTTTGTTTAGCTGTAGTGCTGCTGATGGTTTATTTTCTCATATTTTAGTACGATCTTTTACTTATATGCAAGAGGGCTTTTACTAAAACAGAAAATATTTGTGAGAGATTGATTATTTATTTCTTAAAAGCACTATGACAGGTATTTACTAAGCATGTTCAACCTATTCTCAGTTCACTGAGTACCAAAACTGTAGAATTGAGTCCTAAAACTAATGACTAATTTAAACAGAAATGTTAACACCAACTCATATAAAAGTAGTTTTGCTCCTTTTGCAACTAGTAATTCAAGGTCCAGAACCTGAATTTTCTTATTTTCATCTAATTAAAAAGAAAAGAAAATATGAAGCAAGGATAAAATAGTAGCAAGGAGATAGTGAACCCTATATTAAGTGTTCAGGGACTCATACAACAGAAAATTATAGATGAGAAAACTGTTAAGACAGTATGAAAACTTACACTGATTACTTATCATATACTTCATTACTTAATTAATCTACTACTAGCCTAAGCATACTTTCAGAATGCATAGCATGCCATAATAAAAGTGATGAATGTCCGTTTTGCTCAGTAACAAAGTATGTGAAAGAAAGTCAGCTAAATCTAATCACAGCAAAGCTTGTCTCCTGCTGACATGAAAGGGAACTGCACAGCTAAAGCTCTTCAAAGGCTTTGAAGATGTACAGCATTGTAATATTAGTCAAAGAGATCATGAATTTGTGAGTGTGTCATCTGATGAGTCCCTTATAACAGAATGTCTTTATTCCACCTCTCTGTGTTACACTTTAACCTACTCAATGAGATCATGCCAGTGTCACACCACTGAAGCAGCAACATCCTTAACTATGACTCACTGACATCAATCACTCTCTTGCTTTTTTAGCACACCAGAAAAAAACCTGGCTTTGTTCCCTATAAGAGCTTTTTCACTTCTCTGTTAATATGATAAAAGAAAATACAGAAGCAACCCAAAATTATTCAACAGTTAAAAGAGTGAAAAAAACTTCATGACATTCAATGACATTGAACAAAACACCTATAACATTCCCATCCTTAAAATACTCTTCTCTACTTGGTCATACATAACTGGCACAATGTACACTGCAGTTGCTTAGATATAGTATGAATAGAATTATGAAATATAGTATGAAAAAACTATGATAACTTTCTCAGCCTATGAGCAGATGTATGACCGAATATGTTCCCTTCTTGTATATGTTCAAAGATAGGACACATGTAAGCATTTTGTGTAACCTTTTCAGTGACACAGATGTGCACTCTAATGTAATAATTTCTGCACTTTAGAGATGTTTAGAGTCTTAGAGGTATAGAAAATCCTAAGCATCCCAAATTAATCCAGAGCAAGAACAGCTGTACAAATTTGCTAGATAGTTCATCTAATTAAAAATTTTACATTTATTTCTTTGATTTCTAATACTTGATTTGTATGGGTTCCCCCTTCCTCCCCCCCCAGGTTTAAGCCTAATTTTGCTTCCCAACTTTAGGTTACATATTGCCTTCTTCTATGAGAGCTAACTGAATTAAACATTTGAATTTCACCATTCTCCCTGATAATTCAATCAACACCTATTTTTTTCTTTTTAGAATTAAAATCATAAAACCGTTTTAAAAAGATAACATAGTTCTTACTCCATTATTCTAGAAGTTAAACAATGAATGTTGTGATCAATTTGACTTATCAATTTGTAGAATAAATAATCTTGATATTTGTTCCCTACAGAGAAATACATCTTTATTTTTGATTGCCAAGTGGTGAAATAAGATTATGTTGTTGGACTGACTAATTAGAAATTATTTCCATCTCTAAAACTGTATTTTATATTTCTTTAAATAACAAATAAAGAAATACAAATTGCTAGATTTTATGGACTGTGATTGTTTAAGAGCAGAAGAATATTTTGTAAAAAGATCCAAATACATGTTTTTGAGATCAGTTCAAATATTAACACTCAGACTGAAGCAACTTTTTAATCTGAAAATTAAAATAACATTTATGTTTTCAGTGAGGAAAAAAAGATCAGAATTACTATGTTTTGATGGAAAGTGACCTAAACAGTGCATCAATTCTCCAATGTCCACCAGCATAATTTTTTAAAAAGGTTAAATCTGTTATGTGAGTGGAATCTGTAAGTACTATTTGAATGCAACGGTTAGCTATCCCTCATTTTACAGTTTTATGGTTTGAGTTTTTTCCTATAGTGTTCATACTTCAAATGCTTTCTCATCCACCAAATTTTCATCTTTAGGATTAGGAACAGAGTAAAAGAATAAGAATGAAAACAATTATTATGCCAGACAACAAGCATAAAAAGACCAGAATAGACTCTGCTTTAAATGAGTGGCTTACTTTAAAAAAAAAAATAAAAAAAAAAATATATATATATATATGTGTGCGTGTGTGTGTGTATATATATATTGGTATGAAGAACAAAGTATTTGAAATAGTAAGAAAAGTGAGACAATCTTAAAATCAAAAAGGTGGAAGACAGTAGTAGAACCTAGCTGTTTGGTAATTATTTAACCATTTCTTAAAGGATACCTTAAGATTTACCTACTTGACACCATTCTTGATCACTTTCACCAAATTCCACCAAACGGAGAAATATATTTAGACAATCTGCTCAATTCTTATTTCTACTTAGGCTTCATAATTTGGGAGTAGCACAGGTCACTAAACAGCATTGTGTTAGATGTTGAAAGGGAATATTAAGAAAATGCCTTTTTTTTTTTGCCTTTTTTGCCTCTTTTTTATCTTTCGTCTTTTTTTTTTATTTTTAATACTTATAAACTGACTTAAATGTATTATAGACTTTAAAGGAACACCAAATATTAGAGTAAAAATGTTTCAATATAAAGTAAAAACAATGCTGAAGGAATTAAAAAAACACTACCTAAAACAGCACAAACACTTCATTGGAAGGAAAGGAAAACTATATAAAGCATGAGAAGCTACTTACACAATGACTAACCAAGAGATTAAAAATATGTTTTCCGTCAAATAGCCTTGCAAGCCTCCACTGAAGATACCAGAAGCTTGAGGATTTAGCAGCTTTCACTGAAATAGAACAACAAAATTTTGAACATGATCAGGAAATGTTTTTGTGGCATACTTATGTAAACAGACAACAGCACAGGCATTGGATTGTCCTTTGCACCAGGACATGTAGATGTTAAGGTGTTTTTTTTACCCTGGTAAATCTATAGAGTCAGTACTACAGTAATGTACAGATTTTTATTTTTAAGCAGCTGTTCAAAACTGGAAATCTAATTGAAATAATTAAATGCGCGGCAATGATATTTTCAAGGTTTTTAAACAGCTTGGGAATAATATGTGAATTCATATCTTGTCAAATTTAGGAAAATGAGCTAATTTGAAAACCTTGTGAGAAAATCAAATGAATTATGGTCATAGAGAAATAAGGAAGCATTGATTCTGAAACGGTTCAGAAATCACAAAAGATACCCAACAAAAATAATCTAGTCCCAATTTTGCACAAATTTAGAACTGAATCTGTTTTAGAGAATACTTCTCTTCATTTATATACATTCTTACCATCTCTTCTCAAATATACACTATATCAATATAATCTCATTAAAAACTTTCACTTTTCTTTGCTATTATCACCTAACTAATCTTAGAGTTTATGATAATAATAAAAATGAATAAACCAATGAAGAAAAACTTAAATAAAGATATATTAAATCACAAAAATATTATTTTTGCATTATTCCTGTAAGCACCCTATTGGAAAATCGAATGACATGTCTGTAAATTCTTAATAATGTGAAATCAGGGCAGTCCCGTGGTGTAATGGAGAGCACTCCGGTCTCTGAATCTCAAGGTCGCGAGTTTGAGTCTCAGTAGGGACCGTCCTCGGCAGTTCAATGCCTCCCTGCCATCCGATCCTGCCAGATCTCGGATGCTCAGCAGCGTCAGCCCTGATTAGTACCGGGTGCTGTAGATAGTCCTGAGGACTTCACTGTCACTGTCCAAGCTTGCTCGGCCGTGGCAAATGAACCTTAGGACTTAAATGGTGGGGCCAGTTCTGTGCACACTGTACCTCACCTAAAAAATCCACTGCACAGGCTGCAAGAGCGCACCCACACGGGGAGAGGCCTTCCCAACATCTTCGTTCGCGAAGGCTGGCCATTATATTATAATGTGAAATCATAAACAGAATCAGTATACCATGTAAAACTGAAATAAACTTATCAGGTCTTTGTTTTGGTTTGGATTTTTTTTGTTTACTTGATCAGCTTTAATGTCTACAGATATATGACACAGGAAGAGTATGCCTTCAATGGAGGAAGAATTAGTTTTAAAAAAATCATATGAGATCAAGCATTACTCACTGTAATGTCAATTCTACCAGCAAAATATTTGAACTTCATTTACATAGAAGTTTTTTTAGTTTTTTTAAAATGCACTGCTTGCTTTAAAATACTCATGAATCATTGATGATAAGAAATAGGAAAACCACAGGCAAGCCTAGCCCTCTGCTCCACATGCAGGTGTTTCGGGGTTTTTTGCCCCACAACAATATGTCACCTTTCAAGTCAAGAAACCTTGCAACTGACAAGCAAAACCTCAAATGTCCCCCAAAATCCTTCAACAAGTCTTTGGGTCAACATAGCAGAAGTTGCAGAAAAGTCTCCACAATTATATAATTTTTACTGCCCTTCATTTGCCTCCTTGTAATACAACTGATAAGTATCAGAGATCTCTAGTCACCCCAGAGAAACCACAAATATTAACAGCTAGAAAACCAGCAGTACCTATGTTGCACAGTGTAAGTCAGTTACAAATAAAGTATCAACTGTCCCAGAACTAGGCTGCTGATTCTTGGTTACTTCTGAGATCTGTCATCAGGGACATGACTTATTGCACGGAGGCCTGTAACTCTTCCATACAACAGAAAAAGTATCAGTTTTGCTGAGTTTACCCTTTAAAAATATAATAAGATTTGCAGTCCTATCTGTTCTTTTTCCACATTCTCGTCTTCAGAATTAAGAAATTTCTTCACTGCTAAATTGTCTGGTTCATATTTGCTAAATTTTCCTGGTTCACTTCCACTGATCTTCTGTTTACAAATTTTCCTGCAGTTGCAGAGCAAGAGAGTAGATTTGCTTTTAATATCCCACAAGGATAATTGGTCTCTAGCTAGTCTTAGAGAAACTGTTATTGATAGCTTTACAAATTATAATTTTGTTAGGAATGACAGCAGTGTTGTTCTTTGTATGTATGATCTTGATGTGTTTCCTCTTAATATTAAGGTTCTGTTTATACACTGAGATATGTTTTTGTTGTTGTTGTTGTTTCCTCTAAGCTACAGAATTCACAATGACTGGAACACAAAACATTAAATTAAACCATTGTGTTACATTTATTTATTTATTTCTGTTAGCGTGCTTTCTCAAGATCCCAAATTTGCCCAAAAGTTTTCTTATTCCTATACTATTTCTTGGAAATTCAAGACTGAATTTTTCTTCTTGATGTGATGTGTAATTAATTAGCTGATATTCAACTAGTTGTGATCTGCAAAAGTCCAATTTTTTCTGGGTTTGCAAGAATTCAGCTCAAAGTCATGATAAATAAGCCCAAAATTAATTATGTATTCTGAAAAGACCCATAATAGAAAACAAAAACATAAGATGTTGGTAAATGGGAAATTGCAGAGTTTTGGTTGAAAGGGCAAATGGAGATTAGTGGTAAGTCACCAACTTCTTTTATACAGATATTCAGAGCCATAAAACATTGTAGGTGAGACTGGCTAAATATAGGTATCGAATGGTATTCAAATGGGACAGTCAGATATAAAACTGTATTCTACAGTAGATCTTTTGAAGTGGATATTATTAAATATCACAGGACATCTAACATGACCTTAAGGCAGCTAATCCTTGACTATTATGTGGTGTTTTCAAACCAGATTTGAGATTAGTACTGAGTATGCCAAGAATAGTGAAATCAGTAGAAGAGCATCTGTCTTTTTTAGAGGATGGCTCTCCAGCTTTAGGGTGAGCCACTCTTGCCCCTTAGAGAGTATGGCATGCAATAAGTCTATCCTAGGTATATTAGAGTTCAATAACACACAAAACAACTCTTGATCTAAAAGATCATAGACTGAGTAACATATCCCTCTCCATTTGCTTTGAAAAGATACATATTGGAAGATATTTTTGCTTCTAGAGTTCTTAATCTTAAATGAGGTAGTTAACTGGAGAAGACAACTTAATTATAGGGAACTCACATTCCAGAATTGCCTAATTTTATTCTCAGAGTAAATGAGATTAATGCTAAAGAACACACAATAGATTTTTTTTTTGTTCTGCAAAATAGTTATCAGACTTTCAAAGAAAAAATACCTTGACTCTTACCTCTCACAAACAAAGCAATTCCCATTGTCTTGCAAAATTGCTCATTAAGCAATGCAACATGACATATTCAAAAATGGCTAGCAAGACAAGGTCATAAGAAAATTATATTGCTTGTAGCAAATTTCAATTACACATTTCAGCCTATAAAGTTTATTTACCCCTTGTGAGTTTCACCTCTAACCACATGGCCCTGTAATACAGTGCTGCCATTGCCAGTAGGCAAATAACCGACCATTACCTCTCCATGGAGGCTGTGCAGTCTCCATCCCTAAAATATTTCCAGATGCAAGTCTTGAAAGACAAAGCACTTGGTCATCTGCTGTTAGACAAATAATTTGAGAAACAGGTTGGACTACATGACTTCCGAATTTCATTGATATTAATACACATAAAATGTACACATATACCAGAACACATATAGTTTCTTTGTTCTTATTTCCTCATTAGGGAAAATTATAAAGCTGTAAATATATTCTTTTTACTTGTTTTATGAAATATTATGGCTGAATTCTTGATTCCATGAAATTGGAAGGGAAAACTGCCAGTGACTTTTATGTGGAGAGTTTTTATCCTGCTCATGTTAAACAAAGTCTAGTGGATACCAAGCACAAGTGGAAGTCAGGATTCGAGTCTTGATCATGTAAGTTCATGTGAATGCTGTGATTTTAAGAAAATGCTGCCTCCATATGCACTAGAGCAGTTAAAGGCAGGCCTACTCTGATGTATATTGTCTATTTGAAATTTACTAAAGCCTTTGACTTTACCTTCCACAGCATTCTGCTTCGAAATAAAGCTGGGAGGGGTGGACTATACCTCAGAGACTTACAGCCCTTCAGAAGGACCTCAAGAGGTGTTGAAGAGATGGGCAGAGAAGAAACGTCTGAAATTCAGCCAAGGCAAATGCAGGGTCCTGCACATGGGGAAGAACAACTTCATGCACCAGCACAGTCTGGGGGTCAATGTGCTGGAAAGCAGCTCTGCAGAGAAGGACTTGGGTGTCCTGGTGGACCATAAGCTGTCTGTGAGACAGCAGTGTGCCCTGGTGGCCAAGAAGGCCAATGGTATCCTGGGCTGCTTTAGGAAAAGCATTGTCAGCAGGTTGACGAAGGTGGTCCTGACTCTCTACATAGCCTTGGTGAGGCCACATCTGGAGTGTTGTGCAGTTCTGGGCTCCTCAGTACAAGCCAGATATGGAGCTCCTTAAGCAGGTCTAGTGGAGAGCTACAAAGATGATTAAGGAACTGGAATATCCCTCTTATGGGGAAAGGCTGAGGGAGCTGGTCCTGTTCAGAAGAAATGACTGAAAGGTGACCTCAGCCATGTCTATAAGTATCTGAAAGGCAGTTTGCAAGAGGGTGGCGCAAAGAAGGATGAGGCAATGGGCAGAAACTGCTGCATAGGAAGTTCCATCCAAATGAAGAAGGACTTCTTCATTGTGCAGGTGACTGTGCACTGGAGCAGATTGCCCAGAGAGGCTGTGGAGTCTCCTTCATTGTAGATCACAGAATATTCTGAGTAGGAAGGGACACACAAAGACCATTGAGTGCAATTCTTAAATGAATGGCCCATACAGGGATCAAACCCACAACACCTTGGTGTTAATGTGAATGCCGTGATTTTAAGAAAATGCTGCCTCCACATCCACTAAACCATGAACCATGCTCTAACCAACTGAGCTAATCTCAGGGTCAAGAACTGTCTGGATACAATTCCATGCAATGTGCTCTAGAATGACTCTGCTT
>JAWWLZ010000082.1:73658534-73686250 GCA_035041345.1 Poliocrania exsul | reverse complement strand
ATTAATGTTTGGATTAAAAATCTCTTTGGAATAAAATGATTAAACTTTTAATTAAACATGGAAATCATAATCAGCTCCTGAAGTATTATCTATTACTATACATTACATACTAATTTAACAAATTACATCATTATATTTTCCCTATGCTTCTCTGCATTTTATTACAGGGAGCACATAAAGTAACACCTTTATGTGAGAGTTTTGGGATCCTTGGTGTGAAAGGTACTACCTAAAGACATGCAATATCCTGAAATTCATTTATTATGATGTATTTTGTCACAATTATCTGATCAGTTTAAACTGAGGATAGCCAGCATAATTGCCCTTCTTTTTTTCTGTCTCAATTTGAACTTTATAGTGCTGCCCATAGTGCTCTCCCATGTAAGCAGATGTAAGCATGTGAGATACACATAAAAACCCAGACTGGGCAGGTTTTACGCAAAACTCACTGTAAAATTAATATGGCAACCTTTTCTCTATTTTCTCTATCACGTGAAGGGCAAAACCAGTTTATCCTAACTGACATCAGTTAATCCCAACTTAGTTCACTGAGTGGTAATGTAAATGAATAGATTGGATCACAAAACACAAAAATAAAAGAAGAAACCATCAGGAGAGGTTAGAGAATAGTGTTGCATGGTATCCATACTGGATTAAATGTAGAATTAAATAATGATGTCATGCCAACAATTTAGTATTGAATATAAAACTGAAAATTTCAAAGATTCATAATGAGCATGTTTATCCCAATTTTCCCCTAAAAATGCAAAAAATGAAAGAGTAATTGAATAGTCATGTCAATATCTTGATTTAATACCATAAAACTTGACTTAACTTTAAAAAATAATAAGTAACACATCTTCAAAACTTTTAAAGTTTAGGTAAAATATTAGTGCAGATGGAAAAATATTAAGCCCTGCTCACAGATAAAAAGAGGTAATTAGTGGCCAGAAAAAAAAAATAATTTGAACATGTATAGAAGCAAAAATAAACAAAACCGCATTTGGTTAGAGAAATAAACCCCAAAATACCTAGAGTAAAAATAACTATAGAACTCTCTTGATAACATAATTTAAAGATAAACATATTAGAGACTGCACTATTTTGATATAAAATTAGAAAATAAAAGGTATCAAAACTCCAAACTTGAGCACTGAAGTCCTAATTGTTACAAAATCTTCTTGTATAACACTGAAGTTTGATAGTGTACTAATAGTCACAGAATTTTGTGCAACATCAGCCAACAATATCAAGTAAAATGTTTCAAGCACTAGATGGAGACCTTTCTAATTTTTACCAACATAACAAATGTGTGTAATCTTCTTGACCTGACAGACTGGTGATGAGTTATTAGTAAAAAAAAAAACAACAAACAAACAAACAAAAACAAAACAAAAAACCCCAACCAAACAAAAACCCCAACCCAAACCAAAACACCTACACAAACAACACATATAAATGTCAGGAAGGAACACAGCACAACAACCAAATCAAATAAACCTACTTTCCTCTTAAGTTTACTACTTACGCAAGACTGATTCTAGTTACCTTAGCAAAAGTGCAAAGCTTATTCCTTCATGCTCACATAGAGCCCAGCTAATTTTGGCTTGTCTTACAAATAAGATGTCTTCAGTATGCAGAAGCAAAGAGAACTAGAAATACTCCTGCAATTACAGATTATGTGGTGCCCAAGTCTCTGAAAAGAGACTACATTTCCCTGTGATTCCTAATGCTCCCAAATCTGAATATATTTCCCATCAACAAAACCTGTGCCCATAGTATATCAGTAGTTCATCCTGGTAATCTGTGGCATTGTCAGTTACAAATAACTTGGCATGAAATCCATAGTAAAGATAATGAGAAACTATTTTGGGGACAAACTGCAGGTAGATTCAGCAGACAGCTATTCTATTATAACTGCACCAAATAAAACAAATCTCAGAGATGTACCCAAGACTCCATTTACTGAGCTTGCAAAACCAAAAGGCAGTTCTGTCAGTTACATTTAGTAATGGCTGCAGTGAAAACCAACAGCTCTCCTGTATTAAGCCTTCCCATTAGACCTATATAGTACCAGAAGCATGCAATGATGTTCTTCTTCAAAAACATAAACCCACCTGGATTCACAACACAAAAAACCATAAAAAACTGTGACACCAATTAACCATAGGAACAGTCTCCTTTCTTTTCCCTGTAGCCTTCTTTCACGGTCTTCCTTTGAGCCAAGGAGACCTGCTGGGAATGCCTTGTGCCTGTCTGAAATGCTATTGCCTAAACTGCTCTTGGCATTGAGACCAGCTAAACAGTTCATAATCTGGAGTGTCAAGTTTGATATATTGTGGGGCTTTTTCACTGTAAAGATCTTAACTATGTTCCTTCGTGGTTGCATGAATTAGTCCAAATTGCTATCTTTTTTCCATTTATTTCCTTTTATTCTGCACCATGTAGATAATCCTGACAATAACCATTCTTGTAGAGATTTCAAATAAGACAAAAGGTACTAGAAAGGCACATTTAATTTCAGGTGTAGTGAACACAAAAAATTGAATTGCGAGATTATATATGAGGACTAAAAGGAAGCATCATGCAAGTCTCTGGGTGAATAAGGAGGATCAAATAAGGTAGAAAATAACAGACAGTTTATGAAAGCAGTAGAAGCACTAAAATAAATAAGGCAACAATTATTGGGAGGTCAAATTATCTTAGAGATAATTCTCTCTTGCTGTGAAACATTTACAAGAAAGTTAAAACTAGGCAAGGTGAAGTAAAAGGCAGAAGAAGATCAATTTCATTTCACTTCCACAAACTGAACCAACATTTCAAATTGTCATAAGCCACTTGTTGTTAATTGCCATTATTGATCACTTTAGTTGTGTGGCTGTGTTCCAGATAGTCTCTGTTACTCAGCTGTGCTGCAAAATGAGACATGTTTTGCTTCATGCATTCATAAACTGAAACTGAATCCCAAATTTTCAATGACTATCTACTGTGTCTACCCCACAGTTAAGGTCTTCTTAGGTTAGCTGCTTAGCTTCTCTTCATCCATCCTGAACAAATGTTGCCATTTCTATTTAGGATAGCTCACCAGTGAAAACAAAAAAAAACCCCACATTTGGTTCTCCCTTTCTCCAGGACATTCTGAAACACCCTGAAGATTGATGCCTACAGCAAAACAAGCTGACAAGTCAGTAATGGCATTCATTTAAGAATGTTTTTCTTCATGGAAAATTGCTTTGAATGTTTTGAATGATTTCACTTATTAATAAACAGTGACTGAACTGTAAGACTGTAATGTATTTTTTTCTACTTGATTTCTAGAAACAAAATAGACTCGGAGATGCCAGAAGTGCTGCACATTCAGGATCTTTCTGAATACATAAACACAAAACTAAGTCAAAGCCTGAGTTTCAAGACCTTTAAGAGATAATTCTAACAAACAAGAACTTACTAAGTTGAAATTTTGGTATGTCTTCAAAGCCAAAACCTCCAACATATGTCTGGTAAAGCAAACAGAACTTACAGGATTCTTATAATTGAAGTAAAATTCACAGCAAATATGTTATCATTATACAGAAAATGTTTATACAAACAGAGCACAATGCAGTGCCAGTAATGAAGCTGCTTAAATACATGCTGAGCTACTTGGACAGAAATCTTGTCTTGAATTGCAGACAAAAAGCAGAGAAAAACCTATAAAGAGAGGCACTGGCACATGAGGAAAGGAACAGTACCTAGGTGAGGTGCACATCTAAGTGCTAGCCTACACCAGTGACAGAGAAAATGTATTACATTTAGATCTGATCCTGCAAAACAAGAAAATGTCACTTGAGCTAATACCCAAGCTACAAACACTGAATATTTTTAACTATGCAAAAGTTAAAAATAAGTGTAATTTTCAGTGATAAGACTGAAAGTACAAAGAAAACAGTAAAAAACCATATATTAAATGTATCTTAATAGAAATACTGAGAATTGGGTTGCTCTCCAATTCTATCATTTCAGAGTATCTGAAGAGTAAAATACAAATACTGATCCAAATATTGGTTTGTGAAGTTACAATAATTTTGACAGTGAAAAAAATTTGCTCTTCAAATATTTATGTAAAAATTGTTTTGTATTTCTCAAAAGTACATGAAAACATACACCTATCACATAAATCTAAGTGTATAAGACATTAATAATCTTTAGTTTGTGTTGGGTTAGGTTCAGGACAAAGTTAGGTAAGTTTTGGCAAACTTTCCAAAATAATTAAAGACATTATTAACCCTAACTACATCTTTTCTTGTAAAATTTCTCACCAAGTTAGTCACATGGCCGTTGCACATGGAAATCTATGTCCAGTCGCAAGAAAACTCCTCTTTGTGGCTCTACTCAGTGTCAAACAGCTCATCAAGCTGAGGTAGAGATAAGTTTAAATTGAATATTTCATGATAAAATCACCAAAGTTGCTTTTGCCACAAGTACCTGTACATATGTAAGAGCCCAATGTCTCATCTCCAGCCTAATCTGTAACAGATCAGAACTGCAGAATTTCCATTTATGGTCCCAGAAATGACAAGAAATGCAAGGCCCTGTGAAGCATGAAACCTGACACAATGGAATGCCATCTCTTCAGTAAAAAGATTTCAAGCAAAGGACTTACCAGCACTAAATTAACCTACCTGTTCTTTGTTAAATTATTCTCTGTCATGTATGGAAACAATACAATTCCATAAATTTTATTAGTCTTCATCTATTTTACCTCAGTATAAAAAAAAAATCCAAAACAAACCCTAAAAATCAAGTGTGGGCTTTAAACATTATATGTAAATGAATAAAGATTGCCTACAAAGATGTGTGCCCCAATTTAAACAACTCTACTGAAGCCATACAGCAAATAATTTCATTCTCACTTTTGTCCCTTTAACATCAAACAGAGTGTGAGTATGTGTTCAGGTTGTCTTCATCAGGAATTAGAACCTACAGATGTACCTTCTTCAACCACAGTCTTTGTTATTTAATAACTTGACCTCAGACTAGCATTTCCTCTTCCGCTTTCACTGTCACATAGAAAGCGACTTATGCAGTGCACAGACGCACAGCAAATCCAGCATATTTAAACCAGAACAGTATTTTAATTCAGAAACATACTCCATAGACTGATTGACTGCAGATCTCCTCTCAATGTTTTTCACTTTTTGTTGATGTCTAATGCAAAAATAATTAATTTAATTTTTTATAGCGAGAAGAACAAAATGTCATTGCTGCATTTGCTTTTCCAGAGTAAAGGGAAATGTTGCCATACTACCACTATAACTGAGTAGGTATGTTCAGGACCTCCAAATAGCTGCAGAGATTAGAGAACTCATCATGACACCACTCTAAGAACACAATTTGCATGCAAGGGAAAAAGCAGTTTTCAAGTCAGTCAGTGTCAAACTGGCTTTTAAATTTAGTCATCTAAATCCAGTGTTCCTTTAGTGTGTGGGTATATAAGAAATGTATCTTTTATATGCATAGAAACAACCATGTTTCCCATTTTAAGTGGAAAATAATTTTTCATTCATGCTTCATGAGTAAGAATTTTTTTTTTAAAAATAGGGACATATTACCACACATAGAGCTGTAATCCATGTACTGAACTGTTCTTTACCTTTTCAAAAGAATGAGAAATATAAATATTTCCTTAGTTTCTTGCTGAATTGCAAGTTCTCTGAAGAACAGTTCCATAACAAGAAAGAACAAGGTTAAATTTCTCATTAAACATTAATTCAAGATTTAGCTCCTGAATAAAATAATTCTTGATTCTTTAGCACATTTGTACAGTGCCCCTGAGGTGCCACAGTCCCCTTAAACTAAAACTAGCACTAATAGCTTTATGTGCATATCTCCATATCTATATTAATATATTAAGGTCACATTACAGTATATCAAGTGCTGTTAGTAATTAACTGTAGTCCTGATACAGCTCCCTCTGAAATAAATGCAAGTCTTTGCTGATTTAAACAGGAAGTGGAGTGAAATAGCAAGTTTAAAATAGATATGCACCAAACATGCAAAAGTAAAAATTATTTTGATTGAATGAATATAGGGATAGATTCTCATAGTAGTTACTCACTTTGCAGATATTGTATCAGTTTTTTCCTAAAATGTAATCTTATTCACATACAAAAGACTATTTTTGTTTGCAAATTAAGAACCAGAACTATCAAACCATCAATATCAAATATACTACAATTTTAAGTCCATATTTCAGTTTATACTTGTTTCCTCAGCATTAGCTGCACAACACAGCACAAGGCCACTCTTCATATATATTCTTATTTAAGCTGCCCTTCTCTGTGGATTCTAGACTGTTCAAATTATGTGACCTGTATGGCTTCAATGTTCACCCTGAATTTAAGAGCTAAAGATGGGAATGGAGAGAAGTAGAAAAGTAATTTATGCATGCATCTGTTTGCTCTTTAGAGACAGAACTGATGAAATTTATGTATACATTTTTCAATCAGGGTGACCTTAAATGT
Organism: Poliocrania exsul; assembly: GCA_035041345.1. Classification (NCBI taxonomy): domain Eukaryota; kingdom Metazoa; phylum Chordata; class Aves; order Passeriformes; family Thamnophilidae; genus Poliocrania; species Poliocrania exsul. Next base: position 73,679,747 of record JAWWLZ010000082.1, on the reverse strand, counting down.
TCTGTTGTTGTGCAATACCCTCCTATATGATCTTACAAGTAAAAAACATCAGACTAATTTTTAAAAATAACCACGAGTATGTACATACTATGCAACCAACACCACTAAGTGAGGATAAGAAAGAGAAAGCAATGCTAATGATAGGCTGAAGGGGAAAAAAAAAACAACTTTATTGAAAAGGCACCGGCAACACTTGCTTGTTATGCACAATAAATAAATAAATCATGACAAACTAATATAAGAAACAAATGTTGCCCATTTTTCCAGTTATCTTGTTTCCCCTTTTATTCTTCAAATCCTGTAGAACTGACACACAGTGTCTCCTCACATAGCAGTGAAAGACAGAGAGAAGCACTCTATTTGTATAACATACATAACTTCAAGACAATGCTTACTCACCTATTTCAGCTTAAAGAGATCACAGTAAATTCCATCAATACCTTTGTGTAAATATCACCCATCACCTTTTTAGCAGTCAGACTTTCTAATGTCTAGCAAACTACCTCATATGGATGGCAATATAGTCAGACTCAGCCTGTGGGTGTACTAAATGCAGGAGGTGTGTTGTAATTATACTAATCATTGTCTCACTAAATCACAAACGATAGCAGAGAAGTGCGAATGGAGCCAGGTGGTAGTTCGGTCCTTGTATCACAGATCAACAATTCCCTTTTTTTTTTTTTTTTTTGACACTGAAGATGGTGGTGGGCCAAAATGATGCCTGAAGCATTCAACTAGGGACTTTGCAAAACTGGTGTTGTGGTCCACTCAAACATTCTTTCACAGCTATGCTTGCTACCCATTCTCTTTTTACATCTCTGGGAACACAATACTATTGCAGCATGCAAAGAGGGGGATCATGTCAGGCAGCCTCACAGGTATTCTAGGAAAAAAAAATATTAGCACACAGCCTGCTTTTCCAAGCTCAAAATCACCAGTGTCTCAAGTCTTCAATGACTAGCAATGAATTCAACCTCTCTAAAATTAAAAGACTGTTCACTTTCATATTTTTCTAACCACACTGAGCAATTGTGTATTTCCAATACACAGATGTTTTTAGAACTGCCAAGGTTCTTGTTCTTGATATAGAAAGATTTCAAGTGCAATTACTAATTTTAGTGTGATTATATCAAATGCAGTTTGAGAACAGTCTGAGCAGTTTGATGAAGGTGCAGTAAATTAATTTTCTAGCCCCAAAGTCTTTTCCAGTAGACCTTAGTGTTTGGGGGTTTTTGTTTGTGTTTGCCTTTTTTTTTTTCCTCTGTGTGTGTGTGTGTGTGTGTGTGTGATGCAAGCAGGTTTAAAAGAAAAACAAACAAACAAACAAACAAACCCCAAAACAACCAAACCAAACCAAACCAAACCAAAAAAAGGAAAAGCCAGTAGATACATTGGTAACAGTCCACTTGTCAAACAGTGGTTAACTACTAACAAGTTACCCTTCATTACTCTAGAGGACCAGACCTAAGCATGTTATATTGAACATTGCTACAGGAAAGATGTGATTGGAGGAGAGGGTCAGAGAGGTGAGGCAGTGCTGGGCTGAGCCATCTTAGTGCTCTGCTTTGAGACTTGTGCTTAGTCCTGCTCCAGCTCATTCCTGGAGAAGGGCTGGCTGTGCATGTGTGAGCAATACAGACAGAAAAATCTACTTGACCTAAGAGGTATGCATCAGGTTAACTATGAAAAGGAGCAGATCAGGCCCCCACACTTTCTCTTTTTCTCTGGCTATTTTTCTCCATTTTTATCTAGCTCATTGTCTCCGTTTTTCTCCTCTTTCCTTAATTTTCTTTGTCTTGCAGCCTCAGCTTCAGATCATCCATACGGCAGTACCAATGTGGAGTTTAAGGACTCGTCATACTCTGTTTTCTTCTCTTGCTCTCCCTAGGCAAAGCACAGCTATCATATTCCATGGGTTTGAAGTTTATTGTGAGAAGAGACAGCTTGTGGAGGTGTTTGTGGCTTGGGAATCAGTACCTTTGTATAGTGATGTCATGGCTTTTGAGCCAGCACCATTGGTTGTGAGTTCTGGGAGATGAGAATTTATTGCAGTGTATTGTATAAATTTAAGAGTTTGTTAGCTGACATCTTGTGAGTCTAAAGCAGTGAGCTGGTTGCCAGAGTTAAAGTGACTATACAACAAAAACATAAGTGTTTCCTGACATATGTCCGGTCTTGCTAGACCTGATAAGAATGTACAACATCTCTCCTCCTATCAGTGGGTCGTGAAAATTGCTAATAAATCAGACAGACCTTACCATTTCATTAAAAGGAACCAAATTTACATCTCAGACTGACATGCTCTAACCAATTTATTATGAGTAGTTTCAAGGTCATAAGATTAAAAGATTTCATATGGAAACACTTCTTGCTTTCTTTACATCTTTATATACCATAAGAGAAGAGTATGAGGTATTTGTATGTCTGCAAGTACAAAAACATAAATATACGCAACAAGAAATACTGTACAATTTTGTAGCTCAGATTGTTCACAATGCCACATACAGTGAGAGAGACAGAGATACGACTGAATGTTAGTCCAATGGCAGTGAGTGCAGATCAGATTCTAACCCCTTGTCTTGGTCCTAAGGACAACAACCAATTAGAGCTTCTAAACTGGGAATGAGGGTTGGGTGTGGGTTTAAAGTTCATCAGAGAGGAAAAATAAACTGGTTTTCACAGTTTAATGATACTTTAAATGCTAAAATTAAATAAAACGTGATGACAAACCTCACAAAAACCTTCATTCCAAGTCTCATGGGTAGTATACAAACATAACCCTTAATTCTGTATTCTTTCAATAAAATGCCTAAATTGGAAATGGAAAAAAATTAATTCAGCTTGCTTTTGTTTCAATTCAGTGAACTTGACAAATAAGAAGAGTAACTGGCTTGCACTGAGTTGAAAACTAAATTTGCTTCTTAAAATAGGCTTAGTTATTACTCATATTGAGTAAAGAAGTATAATTAAGCTCATGTTAATATAGGAGGCTAAAAATTAATTCATTACATTTTATGGAACAAATCTTTCTTTTTATCTGCTAGCAAATTAGTTATAGCCATAATTTTTGTTAGTGTCTTCTCTCTACAATAATTCCTTGACTAAAACTCATTTTGAACACTGACTTTCTAATCCAAGGGTATTTTGTCTGAGTAGAAGTCCACATGGGAAGTCTGTTCTCTGAATGAATGACATTAACTCTAAGAATTTCAATTCCAGTGTGACTACTCCAATTTAAAAATGAGAAATTCATTTACAGGAAAAAGCTGAATATTTTCTCTATATTCACTGTGTTCAAAACCAAAACAAACCAAAGCAAAAACTCCAAAACAAACAAACAAGGAAGTCCAAAATAAATTAATGTGCATGGCACATTCTAAATTTAAAATATGTACCTGGAATATACAGTGTTCCTTATTCTGTTTCTTTAGTTTTTTCTGTTGTCTACAGCTACAGAATACCTTGGGAAAAAGTTCAGTTGCATGCAAACAGTCAATAATTTATTAAGGTACCTCAGCAGTACATTGTAAATGTTTCAAATCCAAAGCAGTGCCAAAAAAATCCCCATAACAAACCAAAACCAAACAAATAAAAAAACAACCTCTGGGAAAAATTATACTTTTTCTGTCCATCTACTGTCTGCAGAAAAACTATACCTTTTTTTTTTTTTTTTTTTTTTTAAGATATACTGTTCATCCCTGGACTGCATGTTGCTTTCAAAATACAGTTCAAGTTCTTGTGATCACCCACATCCGTATACCTCATTAAAACTACAGTGGAATTGATGCTATAAAACCTGCATTACTAACAATCATTTAACACATTGAGCTACGACAATCTAATGAGGCAAAAGCAGGTGAATATTGGTAGATTGGAGTCACAAAACAGAAGAGAATGTAGTTTTGTGAGAGGAGTATAGCCCTGCAACATGGCCGATACCTGGTGGCTGCCAGACATTTGTCTCCTCATTTTTGTGCCTTACAGAACCATCCCTTGGCTGCAATTAGTACATAGCAACTTGATGGTGGGAATGAGGGAAGGATCCCTTTTCCAACAGACAGTCCACAGCCAATTAGAGGCTTTAGCCCAGAGTAGTTTCTAGACCCTGATCATGTATGACCACAAGTTCTGCCTCAACCAGATTATTACATGTGACCCTCATAGGAAACCCCTGTGTGCAGTGTTCCTCAGGGCAGCAGGTTTGTTACCCAAGATTAGGCTTCCTGGGACTGAATGTGCTCACTCTTCCACTGGGTAAGTGACTATTTTTCTACTGGATATCCATGAGTGACCCTTTGACCCTTTGGGTGAAGCAAAGCCACCACTGGGTATCCCAGTGAGAGACCTCCTCTTTGTGTAAGTGCGTGTGTGTGTGTGAGAGTGCCTGCACACTTTTGGTTTTCATTCTTGTCCATGTATTAACAATATTCTCAGCTAGTAACACTGAACCTACAATCTGTCAAATGTCTTTAGAGTGTCATTGTGGTTACCCCATTGGTTTTAAGTTTTGGCCATTGGTTGCGTATTAAAGGTATTCTGAGTTATCTGCTTGCAGTTGTTTTTGTGTACCTTCATCGTAAATTTAAATTAATTTTCAAAAACTATAGGTTCCTAAATAGTCTTAATATCATATATATGGATCAGCTATACTTACCAATTTATACCAGGTATACTACTTTTACCCTTAGTTTTTATTTGAATTGTCAGACTCCAGACATTTTCTTACATATTCCTTAGTTATACATAGGGCTTACTGTGCAGCTGCACTGCTCAGCTGTGCTGCTTGCCATCAGTGCAATTGGTCCATTTCTAAGCAATGCCTTATCCAGAACACAAAGAAAGAAAACTATTCAGTGAATTAGTTCTAGGTGCTTATGTTGATTTTGCCTGGCAAGGTTTTGGTAGCAGGGTGGGGCAGGCTACAGAGTTGGTTAGGATCTTCTCTCATGTCCAACAGAGCTAATGCCAACTGGCTCCAAGACAGACCTGCTGTTGGCCAGGGCCAAGCCCATTAGCGAAAGTGGTAGCACCTTGGGATAATATATTTAGGAAAGGGAAAGAAGTTACTTGACAGAAGCAATTGCAGCCAGAGAAGAGTAAGAAGATACAAGCAAGTCTGCAGACACCAAGGCCAGTGGGGAATGAGGGGGAGGAGCTACCTCTGGAACTGGAGCAGTTTCCTCTGCTGCTTGTGGGGAAGAATGTGGTGAGACAGGCTGTCCTCTTGAAACCCACAAAGGTCCACATGCAGACCCTGGAGGAACTCTACAGTGGAAAAGGTGGATGCCTAAAGGAGGCTGTGACCCTGTGGGAAACCCACACTGGAGCAGGCTTCTGGCAAGACCTGTGGACCAATGGAAAGAGGACCCATGCTAAAAAGCAGGTTTGCTGGCAGGACTCTCAGCTCCACGGGGAGAGTGAAACAGTGTGTTTCTGAAGGACTATGCTCTATGGAAGGGACCTGTGCTGGAGCAGTAGAAGAGGAATTGCATCCAATGAGAAGGACCCACGAGAAGTTTATAGAGTTCTGTCTCCAATGGGAGGGACCCCATGCTGGAGCAGGGGAAGAGTGTGAGGAGTCCTCCCTCTGAGGAGGAAGAAGTGGCAGAAACAACATGTGATGCACTGACCACAGTCCATATTCCATGTACTCCTTGAGGCACTGAGGGGAAGAGAAGAATCATGTACCAAGAAAAGCCTGTGAAGTAGAGAGGCATAGGTGTAAGGTGTTTTCAAGACTGGGTTTTGCTTCTCATAATACCCCTCTGAATTGATTAGTGATAAACTCAGTTACTTTTACCAAGCTAGGCCTGTTTTGCCCATGGTGGTAATGCGTGAGTGATCTCTCCTTCTCCTTATCTCAACCCATGAGCCTTTTGATATATTTTCTCTTCCCTGTTCAGCTGAGGAGGAAAGTGATAGAGCAGCTTGGGTGAGCACCTGATATCCAGCCAAGGGCAAATGACCACAGTGAGCCTTTCTTTTACAAGGCAGAGGATGAGATTGCAATGGATTGTACTGTATGAATCATAGAACAATAGAATGTTTTGAGCTGGAAGAGATCTTAACGATCAGACCATTCCAACACCCTCATCATGGATTGGGACACATTTCACTAGACTAGGTTGCTCAGATATGCCTGCTCTTCCTCTTAGATCACTGGCTCTCACGTCTCTAAAATGCTCACAAAATTTTCTGAATGACTAGCATAAAATAAGATGAATTATTGATTCCCTTGTCTTCTCCTTTGCCAAGGAAAAAAAAAAATGAGGACCACTGTTTTCAATTGTTCCTGTATTGCTGAACTTTCTCTGCATTGCTCTAATTGTCAGGTGTTCTCATGATAGTACTACCTACACATTACTTTGCTTCATTAACTACTAATCAAACTCATACAAAATAGATATTCTACCTCAGGGTATTACTCATGAAAAATTAAAAGTATTAAAAGCCTGAGGTAATACCAGCTAAACTTTTCTTCATAATTAGGGTTAAAATTGGCTTATGCTGTTTATTGTACTGCAGTAGAGCATTTGTACTAAAAAATTAATTGATTGGGTACTCACAGTGGAAAAAAGAAATCTTATTTTCAATTTGTAAGAGAACATGTGTAAACAAACTGGACATGTTTCCATATGATTTTTTTTAAATTTGTTTGCATCCTAAATATCGTGAGTTCTTTATACAATCAAAGGTAAGATATAGGCATCTCCTGAAAATAATTAATAAAAGAATGGATATGTTACTGTAATATAGGATAGTTTAACTTCTGGGTTAAGCACCTCATAATGACTGTAGCAGTGATGGTGATCCCTCCATAGTAGCATCAGCTTTGGCAGTGACATAAATTTAGACTGGCACAAAAAGCAGTAAGTAATTTTGGCACCAGTGACCAAAAAAAGACCACTGCTGGCCTTAGGACTGAGGAGATGGATATGGCCCTGTTTCCATGCTGAAAACATCTGTTTCCTCTGAAATAAAGTGTTATTTCTAGGTCACTATGTAACATACAAAACAGCTTCAGTCATTAAATCTAGTAATGCAATCACTGTAAAACAGACTTTAATTTGAAAACATGTTGCCTATTTTTCCCTAAAAAAAAATTAAAAGGTGTTATTTTTTTGCTTGCAAATGTGTTGATTCCTGTATTTTGGGACAAAATGACCTGGTAATGTTTGTTCAAAACATTTAAAGCAGATATTAATTGGAAAGAAGTTTTGCTTTGCTGAGACTTTTCAGTGAGATCAAATCATCAATATTGAAAAATGAGTGGTAGAAGAATGCTTTGATAATCATTATCATATATTACAATTGCCAGTAATGGCCAGTAATTTCCCAGTGCTAAGTTAAAGGACAATGATACCAAGATATTTAACATCAGGGTAAGATCTATAAAAGAACTGGACATCTATTGTACATGTACTAATCTTTTGCACATTAATAGAGAAAAGAGAACATACTGGGCAACAGAACAATTTGCGTGAAGACTTGAAAACATCTTACCATTATCAGTGTTTCATGGGGAGATATCTGAGTTATACTTTAAGGAATGGAACTCAAAGGGGAATTTTATTTTACCCCTCTTAACTGCACCTTGCACTGTGTTTAATTACATTTGTAGGTATTGCTTTATTAATCATGATAATCACAGTCACAGTGTAGCATAAAAAGCTTATGCTTACAAGTAAATGTAATGATTACAGATCTAATTAAATACCAGTGGTCATACAAATGGAAAATACTGTAAAATTAACTTTGAAAAAATGGGCAGAGTGGTGGTGCTAAAAGGCCACACTGCTGTGAATGTTTTATGAGTATGTTCCTATGTATTTGGATGGAAAAGCCTTCCTAGGAAAAAATACCTTCTGAGGAGTTACTTGACCAAGGATTGATAAATTCTTCAGGGTAGCAGAACTGTTGATTCTACATGTACCAATAATCTGGCACTGAGAACCTACTAAATCCCTAGAGGGCCACAGCATACGCAGTACCAAAAATATGCATGTGAGAATTATTGGATTATGATGAAATAAAGGACTGAGTTAGGGCCTTCATGAATATCTACCTCAGAAGCCACTGGTAGCTTCCAGGTCCAAGACAGTCTACTTCCAACCGTTTTCTTCAAGAGTATGCAGCTGTGGTTCATCTTCCAGCTGTTGTCCCATTAGTTAATGTGTGAGTGAACATTTAAGTGACTGTAGTGTGACTAGTTATAATGTTTATGACAATTTGACTCCATTGCTAGAAGCAGCTTTGCCAATAAAAAATGTTCATAGAATTATCCATTGTAATCTGACCTTCCCCAGCACCTACTCCCTATTTCATTAAAGAAATGTAGAAATAAGGAAAAATATTATATATATACACACACATATAAATACACATATACATACACACACATATATATATACATACATATATACATATATATATATATGTATTGTTTTATACCTTGATACGAGTTCTGTAAAGAGCTACCTATGCATATCCTAACCCACACACAGAATGTTCAGAGCACACATCCAGTCTTGCTATCACTGCTCAAATTTGGAACAGTGCTGCACCCACTGGTTGCTATTAAAAGAGTTAAGTAGTTTGACAGAATAGGAGATGTTTTTAACTCTGCCCTGGGACTGAACTATCTGCCACAATAATTAACAACATATACCTATTTGAGCAGGAATTATTCATTGACTGTGGACTGGAGAATAAAGTCTAGGCTAATCTCAGGAATACAGAGTTGATAATCTCATTATTTTTACTCATGGCTTCAGGTGCTATCCTTTTCTTTAAATTTCTAATATATTTTAATTCTCTTTTTATTTAATGATAACCTAACATGCTGATTTCCACATACAAATTACAACTGGGCTGTTTCAAACTTTTTTTTTCCTTTTTTTTTTTGTCATGGAACTGTGTAGAGAGTAAATTAATCCCTGTCAGACCAGTTTAAAACATGGGAAGGCAGCCATCTCACTAATGGGAAGAAGTGAGTGGTGGAACACAGGGTGAAAGGTGAGTAGGGTTAAGGCAAATTTAGTAGCTTTGCTAAATTTTCCAGTTATAGCCACAGGCTAAATAAAATGTGTAGTAGCAGTATGCCCCACAAAATAAGCAGAAGTAATGTACTCATTCCTTATTTTAAGGGATAAACTAGAGACCAAATGGGATCAGATCTGTTTGTTGTCTACTTTATTTCTGTCCTTTAATCAGGATTATCTGGTTTTATGTATTTTAGCCTTTTATATGACCTCTTCTTCTTTGGGTCTTGAGCATCTCACAGAAATAAATAAGTCTGTGCAAAAGTAATCTAAAATGTAGCAGTACTAATGACTGTATTTTACAATTTCAAAATGTATTTTATACAATTTTCTACAGAAAATGCAAGTGGAACAGAGAACTGAATTTCAAATGGCAGATAACAGGCTAATTAGCAGGTCATCTTTCCTCTATATATTGTTAAAGAGGCACATCACTAAATGAATAAATATTTAAAAGCTAACCTAAAGTGTCAATGAACTGCAGTCATTATCAATCTGATCCCATGCCTCTCACCAACTTGAAAAGGCCTTAACACAGTCACAGCTTGCTGAAAAAAATGCAGATCTTGAATCTCTTCACTCCAGCTGGCACAGAGGTTAGACACATGTATATACCAAGCATACCCTGTGTGAACCTTCAAGCATGTAACAATTGCACGTGTATTTCATCCTCAGCCTATTTAACAATATTACCTGCATTTAAACATCTGTTTCCTTCTAATTAGAAGTAAATTGCATCAAGAATTAAAATATCCACAACATTTCATTAGATCTGAAAGTGTTGCTAACCTTCATCAAGCATGTCAGAGACACTTTCCATTTATCTTTTATGCAAAATGACTTGCAGGTAATTGCACTCTCTTCAACTAATATAAAAGTATTTTCACTGGAACTACTGATTGTGACATGGGTGTCATACTGACCAATTATGTTTGACAGGAATTCAACATCACTTTGAGAAAGTAAATTTAAAATAATCCAGAGATAGTGGTAGAAAGGCAGTTAGAAATATCTAGTTTGAAGCAGCCTAACATTCAACTATGAAGCATATGCTCAGGAAAACTTAGTACGAAACAGATATACTATTTAAAGCTAGTGATAATTTTCTATTGATTTCAATGATAGAAAAATGAGACTGAAACCAGAGTCTTCAATAGCAAATTATTTGCATTTTGCAAAATGCAGTCCCACAACATCAGAGGCTGATACAGAATCAAAAAGAAAGAAACATCTCGCTGTCAAGAAAGAGATGATATAGTGTTCTGATCATGAACCAGTGGAGTCAATGGATTCTGATACATAAACTCACCCTAACAGGGGGTACTTCCAGTAGGACCCTGGAATACAAGAGATTACTTGAGACTCAGTGATGAAACTCCACTCTCGCCTTTATTTTTAGGAAGGTAGATAATATGACATAACTGCATATCAGTAAATTTCAACACTGGCCAAAAACATTTAACAAATTCATACTGTAGTTTTTAAGGTCGGTGAAGCTATGTCTAGTTTGAAATCCTCTCCAGGAACTAGGAAAGAGTGAAAATGATGAAAAAGATGGGGAGATAACTTCCACAGATCTGTTCAAGTTTTTCCTGCCCCTATCTTCCTACTACAGATTCTCAGTTTATTAACTCACATTCTCAAGGTCTTTTTGGCCCATTTTCCTGCTGCAGCTTCTGAGTTTTATAATCCTCACTCTCAGCTTCCTACAAGAGCATGACAATGATGTGGGGTTTTTTTGGTACTCCTGAGAAGGAGCTGCCTCACATAGTGGAAAGGGCATAAGGGTTCACATGGATTGGGAGGGACAGAACTGGTTAGCACTCTGTGCTCTTTAAAAACCACTCTAGTGCAGATTTCTCACAAAAACTAAATTACAGCTTTTATTAGAAGTTCAATAAACCATTAGATTAAGATTTCTCTTGCAAGAAGACTAAATTTTAAAATATCTATTAGCCTAATTAAATTATAGTGAAAGTTAGATGAGGTCAATAGAAATACTCTTACTGATTCCAGTGGCCCTTAAGCTCAGGTCCATGGCAGTTTTCTACTTTCTGAACCATATAGCATTTGCTGGGTAAAATAAATAAATAAATAAATAAATCCTAGTGCAAAATGGCATATTTTCCTCCTTTTATGAGAAGTTTCTTTTTCACTTTCAGTTTCACAGTTAACATATATAAAGCCTGATTCACGTAAAAACAGTCAATATTCTTATTGACAGCTTAGAAGAAGCCCCAAAGCACAACTTGCTATGTAATTGCATGATTTCAGACTAACAATGCATGCACAAAGATACACTGTAAAGCAAATTAAATAGTGAAGCAAAATATAGTATCATACCGAGAAAATAATGTTTCAAGTTGACCAAATACCTTTAAAATAGTTTTCCTGTTTCACCTGAAGACTCCCTCAGAGGTTTTAAATCAAGACACTTTGACATTGTGCATGACCAACTGTCTCATTAAACTGAAAGCAACAGTGCTTCTGTTTCACTCTTCTCAGCTGCTCCCTCAACAGACTTACAGATTTCTGTTCCACTTAATTCAATTCTAACACTGACTTTTTACATGTAACTTCAAAACAGAATTTTCTACTTTTTGAGACCCATGCACTCAACTATTTAGTTTTCTTATGGCTCTTTCCACTCTGGTTGGACTAGATAGATTCTAGGGATTTTTTTGTTTATTTGGTTTGTTTGCAATGCTTTGTTGAGCCTAATCAGTGGAAAGGCAACTAAAACTTCGCAGTTCTTAAAGTAGTGCAAAAATCTTTTTTTTTTCTTTTTAAATCACCTTCCCACATGTTTCTAAGATGTAAGTCTATGCTTTAGTTGCTCCTGTAATTTAAGTGACTGAAAAGAGGCAATATCTTGTTAGCATTTTCCTGCAAATAGGATAAGACAACAGAAGCTGACACTTAGCTAAGCATTTTGGAGATACTCTACATAAATTTGACCTTTCATTCTTGTTGCATATTTCTTCCTCTTTATTTCACTCTGGAATCAATAATTTTTTTGTTGCAGTTTATTGGTCCTTAAAGTATCTGATGTCTTTCAGGGCAAAACAAGAAAGGTATAACAAAGACTACAGAGGAAATTTAGCTCATTTCAATGTTCCTTCATTTTATATTGCACAGCAATTTCTCAGTAGGCATATTCTTGCCTTATTAGAAGAAATACTAGATTCATTTAACAACAGCTTCTAGTACTACTTAACTTCATGAGGCAAACATTTCCCTAGAGAAAAAATCTGTGACGTTCTTAGGAACAGCCATATGTGTATCTTATAAATCCATAATGAACCTGAATTTCAGGAGAGCTAGCTTTTACCTCTTCAGGGATCTTTTTGGAAGAACCCCATAGGATCAGGCCCTGCAGGGAAGAGGGATCCTAGAAAGCTGGCTGATATTCAAGGATTACTTCCTCCAGACTCAAGGATGATGCATCCCAATGAACAAGAAATCAGGTAAAGTGGGCAAGAGACCTTTGTGGATGAACAAGGAACTCCTGTCATTATTCAAGCATAAAATGAAAATACATAGAAGATGGAAGCAAAGTCAGGCCACTCAGAATGAATAAAGGTTGGCAGAGTAAGTAGAAATTATTAGAAATAAAACAAGGAATGCCAAGGCACCTCTGCAATGAAATCTGGTCAAGGATAGCAAGAGCCTCTTCAAATACATTAATAACAAAAGGAAAACAAAGGATAATGAGGACCTGTTATTAAATGGAGGGCAGACTTTGGTAACAGTGAGGCAGAGAAGGCAAAGTTACACCTTCTTTGCATTGGTCTTTACTGACAAGATCAGTCCTCGGGAATCTCTGACCCAAGGAGATCAGAGAAAAGAAATGTTGAAAGGAAGACTTTCCCTTGTTCAAAGAGGATTTGGTTAAAGAATACCAAGGAAAACTTGAATCCACAAGTCCATGGGCCCTAATAGGATGTATCCATGGGTGCTGAGAGAGACAGAGGACACTACAATGAGTCTGCTTGAGACCATCTTTTAAAAGCCAACATGATCAGGAGACGTGCCTGAGGAGCAGAAAAAAGTAAACATCACCACACTCTTCAAAAAGGGTCAGAAGGAGGACCCTGAGTACTACCAGCTAGTCAGCCTCTCCTGAATTCTTGAAAAGATGATGAACACCTCCTTCCGGAGGCCATCTTTAATCACATGAATGACAAGAAGGTGATCAGGAGTAGACAGTTAAGATTCACTAAAAGTAAATTATGCTTGAATAACCAGATTGTCTTCTACAATGAAACAACTACCTGGATGGATGAAAGGAGAGTAGTGGATTTTGTCCATTTTGATTTCAGCAAGACTTTTGATGTTGTCTCTCACAACATCCTCAAGGTAAACTCAGGAAGTGTGGACTGGATGAGAGGACAATGAGGTGGATTTAGAACTGGCACAGCAGCAGATCCCAGAGGGATCAGTGACACAGGGTCTAGTTGTTGGCTTGTCATTAGTGGTGTGCCGTAAGGTTCAATACCAGGCCCATTATCATTTAACTTACTCATCAGTGACTTGAATGACAGGACAGAGCAAGTTCATGGATACAAAGCTGAGATGAGTGTCCAATACCCCAAATGGTTGTACAGCCCTTTATAAGGACCTCATCAGACTGGAGAAATGGGCAGAGAAAGGACTTTCTGAAATTCAACAAGGGCAAGAGCAGGGTCCTGCCCCTGGGGAAGAACAACCCCATGCACCAGGACAGGGTGGGAGCTTTCCTCATGGAAATCAGTGCTGCAGAGAGGGACCTGAGCGTTCTGGTGGACAAAAAGCTATCCATGAGTCAGCAGTGTGTCCTTGTGGCTAAGAAGACCAATGGTATGCAATGGGGTGCATTAGGAAGAGCATTGCTTGCAGGTCAAGGGAGGTGATGCTGCTCCTCTACTCAGCCGGCGTGAGGCCACATCTGGAGTGCTGTGTCAAGTTCTGGGCTCCTCAGTGCAAGAGCTCCTCTAATGCGTCCAGGAGAGGACTATGAAGGTGATTAAGGGGCTGGAGCATTTCTCTTATGAGGAGAGGCTGAGGGAGCTGGGCCTGTTCAGCCTCAATAAGAGACAACTGAAAGGGGACCTCATCAATGCCTATAAGTATCTAGAAGGGTGGGTGTCAAGAGGATGGAACCAGGCTCTTCTCAATAGTGCCAAGCAGTAGGACAAGAGGCATTGGACAGGAACCAATGTATAGGAAGATTCACAGAGAAAATAACTACTGTGAAGGTGACCCAGTGCTGAAACAGTGTCCTGGTTACAGTGGCTGGGACCAGTTTATCACTGTGTAGGTGTAAAAAATCTGTGTATTCTGCACTCTGTGTCATTTCTGATGAACAGTTAATAATGGACCATTTGCAGGAGCTGCCCAGAGAACACCTGACCGCTCAGGCTGTAAGATGGTGATTCAAGATCCCTGTGATATAGGGGAGTGTTCCTGTCTTCACATCAATGAGTCAGCCATGATAACTCCCCTCCTGGGAGGCATTAGCACCTTCACACCCAGCCTGAGGGGTCATATCTGCTAATAGGCCTTCAAAAATTCCAAAAATATCTCATGACTCAAAGAGTTAAATCACCCTTTGTGAAATTCCTGACCCTGAGGGAGGTACTGGGCTTTCCCACCTGATCCTGAGCATATATAATCTTTGGGGTTTAGGACTTGGGACACCACTCATCGGATCTAGAGGAGGACTAGAACCTCAACAGGACTGCAACTGCCACTCTTGACCAGACTGCAACCATCATCCTTGCCAACAGGTTTTTCTTTCGTTTTACTTTGGGACTCAGGGGCATCCCACAGTGCTCAGCACAGGGGCAAATGAACACCATTCTGTTCAGGCCCCAGGGTGCTGGTTTATACTTGTGAGCTAGAACCAATTTTTTTCTCTGTATCATTGTATTTATTGTAATCTTTTTATTAAATTGTAGCTCTGACTTGTAATCTCTTTTTGAGTTTGGTTCATTTCTCCTGCTGGTTTACCTTTAAAACAGCACAAACAGATTGCCCAGAAAGGTTGTGGAGTCTCCCTCACTGGAGATATTCAAGAATCATCTGGATGCGATCCTGTGCACTGTGCTCTAGGATGACCCTGATTGAGCAGGGGAAGTTGGATGATATGACCCATTTTGTCCCTTCTAACCTTACTCATTCTCATCAACAATTTCTTTCAAAAGTTTTTGCATATACATGGATACTTCTTTCCCATACTTTGCATTCCAGAGCCAGCTGTACATTCTGATTTTTCATTTATAAAATACAAATATTCAAACTAAACTAAATTAGCTCACAACAGTAAAATTGGCTCATTTTCTCCCTAAAAACAAACAAAGCCTCTAAAACATTATTACACCTTCCAGATTTTTTTGAAATTTGGATTTTTTGCCCAGCTCAGTATTAACACTGTGTATAAAACGTGGCAAAACCCTATGATACTTACTTTTTGAGTTGATGGGAATGGCCACAATTTATCTTCAACAAGAAAACAAATGTTAAATTTTTCTCAGTAAAAGGAAATCAGATAGAAAAAAAGCATAGGGGAGAAGAGAATTCTCCCTGAAGACATTTGAGACTATAACCATCTACCAGGCTGTTACCAGTCTTTTCTGGCTCTGGTTGGATTTTATGACAAGTACAAAATTCACACCTGATATACACTTAGATAAAGGGCAAAAGGAATAATGTTTGTCTTTGGTTTTAAAATTTTGTTTACCCTCTTGTCCATAAAATTGGACCAGTTAACAATACTGTGACATTACCTGAGGCAGAATACATTAAGATAAATTGCCAATGGGAAATCTTTATTTCTGCTCAAAATCTCAAGTGTTCTTAGACTTAGGTTTTAAACATTCTATCAGACTGCAGGCTGGATGAATGCCTATCCCTTTGCATTCTCATCCATAGCATAGTAATGGTATCATGCTTTTAATTTACTGCAATCCACCAGTACTGGATCTTACTGGATTTTTCCTAAGAAAGGTTCTTTTCTGTTCTCATGAAAATTTTTACACACTTACAATGTTCAAGCCAAACATTTAATCTAGGTTCAATATCAGGAACATTGTACATGGTTTTGTCTTATGACACTGAATTCACTGTGGAGAGATGTGCTGCTTTTTTTGCAATTTCCACCCTTGTAACTAGTGAAACATTTTTAAGAAGTATTTGCTAACCTTGAGTATCAATGATGCTTAAATGAGAACGGATTGAAATGGACTACATTACACCACTTTGCATAACATTGTAACATCCTTTCTGTTTTTGTTAAATACTCACATTAAAAGTCCAAACAGTTCTGGAAATTTAAGCTTCATTATTTTTACCTTATATTTTGCAGATCTATTTTTTGCCTATAATAATCAGGCTTTGTCCTAGACAGTGGTTTATTGATTTTAAAATTCAATTTTTTTGGGGAAAAAAAATGAAACAAACCATCCTGTTCTAATTTTCTCCTCTTCAAACAAATAAAAAACTAAAAAGCCCAAACAAAATAAAAATTTCTTCTATTTAAAGATTACTACTTAATTTTATGTTTGATATTTTACATACAGTGGCTGTATCTCAGTCTGAACATTTTTTTTTCATTCATATATGCTGAGTGACCATAAAGCTTTGCATAAGAATATTCAAAAGTTTCACTTTTCCCTTTCATCCAAAAAGACTTGTAACTTTGAGAATTCCCTCTTACATTGCTTTTAAGTTAATATCACATAAGGTAGCTGGACATTGTCAGTATAATATTAATGAAATGAAAGTTTAACTTTGGAATCCTGCTGAATTCATCTCTTTATAAGAGACTTCTTGAACTGAGTCAGCAGAAGCCTGTTAATTGTAATAATTAATAAGATGTGACCCTTCAGTTCACAGCATAGGCTCCAGCTGGGTCTCCAGAGAAGGTAAGGAATGAGGGAAAAAAAAGCAGATGACTATCACTCTGACCTCACATTACTGAGAATTATGCTTGTTCAGAAACTATCACTTTTTGCTGAAGCACTAACTATATGGCAATAGGGACTTGTAAGGAGGAATACTTTTATCTGGCAACAAGCATAAGTATCTTTCAAAGTTTTGATATTAAATCAGCATTCACCACCTCACTTCTACTTCATTATTAATTTAGACTCCCCCTTCAACTTAAAAAGTACCTATAATAGGTAATGTGGCATAGCATTCAAGACACCACCATTACTTGCTCTTATAGCAAGAGTCTTTTGTAATTAATCTGTTTTAATTACCTGTAGTTAGACAAGGTGGTGGAGAAATCTCATTTTGTTATTTATTGCATTAATTGTGCCTTCATGCTTTCCTGGTACAACAGTTTCTAGGTTAGCAGGAAAGCTACAGTCACCCCAAGCGTCTTTCTTTTTAACCAGCACAGTGACTGTGGCTGGAAGACCATTGAGCACCAAGAAGCTGGTGATCAACATAACGTGTAAGTTGAGTCTGCCCTGGCTCATGCTGTGCCATATGCACAGCCTGGCATTAAGAGCAGTGCTGCACATATTTTATGATCGCAGTATAAACTTCACATTTGATGTTAACAGAGGAGCCTGTTGGCAGCTCCTCAGCAGTACCAGTGGTTCCATTTCCTGATGGAAAGTCCATTCAGTGGCACAAGTTGGGGTTATCAGCATCTGAAGGGATGTAAGATTATTGACACTATCCTGTCTTTACAGTTTTATCTCTAATAAATGGCATTTTAAGCAATACTCTACAGAGTCTGAATGCTTTTTCTCACTTGGATGATACTGAACTAGCCGCTGCAGATGCAGAACAACCAGGTATCACATTTTTTCACAAAGGCTGTAACAACCATAGAGTGCAGGCAGTACCAGTGGGATATAGAGGAATATTTACAAACAGCAGTTTATTTAATTATCTCAGAATAGTTAGAGTTGGAAGGAACCTCTGGAGATCATCTAGTCCAACCACCCTGCCAAGGCAGTGTTGCTTGGAGCAGGTTATACAAAAAAGCATCCAGGTGGATTTTGAATGTCTCCAGAGAGGGAGATGGAATCATATGGCTATGTGCTAATGGTATCAGATGGTGGCATGAAGGAGGGAAAAGACAGGCTAAAGGTTTTATTTCTTCCTTTCATTTTGTGTTAGAAAACCCTAGGTATAACATTTTCATATATGGACAATTTCCTTTCTATTTTTGGAGGCATCTAGGAAAAAAAAACCAAACTAGCACATAAGGAAAGTAGTAATATTCATGTCTGAACCATGAAAGATGTTCTCATACTAACAGTATAATGTGGATTTAAGAAAACCCAAATGGCATATGTCACATAGTACTGTCAAATTACTGATTGATGGAACAGTGAAGATAAATATAACAGGAAAGCAAACAAACAAATGAAACCCCAATGACAACAACAACAAAAATCAAAACCAAACAAAAGCAAACAAAAAACCACCCCAAAAGACCAAAAAGCAAAACAAAAAAAGAAAAATCTTACTCTCAAAAATACCAAAAACAAAGAAAAAAGAAACAAACCAAAACCAACACCCTGAACATTGAAATAAAAGATTTATCTTGTCACACAAACTCCCTTTTCCCCTCTAGGAACACAATATCCGGTTTCTCATTACTACTTCTCAAGCAGAAAGCTTAATCTAAGTGCCTTTCCCATGGGTTAGGACAAACGCTACTCCTTTCTTTGCAATGTAGTGTGACATCAGGCTGTAGCAGTAAGCCCCTGAGAGCAGACCTCATTGCTCCAGGCTTTCATCATGTAACCTAGCTGCTCAGAATTGATCCTTAGTAAGTAACACAAATGACCTCTGATCAGTGTTATTCATAAGTCTCAAATACTACAGTTCATGTACTGAATGAGAATTTAGGATTAAAATGCAAAATAAACCCAAAAACTCAACATGAACATCTCTTAAGCAAGTGCTATCAACCAGACTTCAATGCGTGTTTTCAACATTAGTGATCCCAGCAATTTACTATTATATTGCCATAAAATATTATAAATTATAACTGTCTTCTTTCTGGCATTTGGTTAAGCTGACCAAATTTTATCACCACTTTTGGAAAACTACATACGTATCTTTTCTCTTTTACAAAACTCAGCAAACATTCACAAATAAGGTAATTGCAAGTACAGAACTTTTAATTAAGTTATACTTTTTATTCAAGAATATAAATACCTGAATAAAAATTAATTCTTCCAAATATGTTTAAATTCAAGATGAATATAAATACTTGTAGCAAAGCCTATTTAGCAGAACACACACTTTCACCTCATAAGCACACTTATATTCATAGATTTGTTGAATATTAGCATGGGCTAACATAGTCAAGTATCTTTGTCTGGATCCAGCATACCTTATCCAGTCACCAGTTCAGATTTTGGGTCTTTGAAGATTCCACTCTGCCCTCCTCCTCTCTAGTTAGCCTGGCTTGCAATTTGTTAGCGAGTCCTGTCTCTGCTGGTTACAGAATGAAGAACAAGGTCACACAGAAAATAGATAGGAAGAAAATAGTAAGAAGAGAGGACAGACTACAGTAATTAGGCAAAGAACTTGGCTTCACAAGTATACTGATCAGTTGCTTACATGCAGCTGGCACTTTTTGTCTCACTTCCTCTCTGTTCTCCTATGCTTGCTTCTCTCTTACCCAGTTCAGTCTCTGCCTTTCACTGCCTTTGGCCCTTGTCCTAAAGATCCAAAAATAGTTCTACAAGTGTCCATAATACCCTCAGAATATCCCTAGAGATTTTATAAAATCTCCCAAACCCCCTCAAAATTCTAATAAAAATTCTTTCCCAGGAGGCTCAATAATAGGCTTTTTTCCCTAGTGTCTTCTCAACTTTTAAGAAGTTCTGATTGAACATTTTCAAAGCTCCAAGTGGTTGTTTCAGTTGTCCATTGATCAGTGACCAGAGAGATATGATCTTTGTTACTTTTTCTGTTATCTCCTCTCTCTTATGGTCTACCTATCTAGGTAACTCATTTGTTACTTTTCCTGTCTCTTGACTCTGCTTCTTACACTGATGAGAGCTATCAACTATGTACTATTTCAACCTCATATCCTTATGTAATTTCAGCAGGCAGTTAGTCAGCTTCATGGAGTCAGACTTGCACTATAGATATCACTATAAGATTAAATTGTATTACAAAGATTTTCTCACAAGAAAAAAAGTAATAGTGCATACATTAGTAAAGCGCAAATCTGTAAGAATCAATTACGTTTTACTTATGTGAATATAATACTTCTGCTGCACACCAAACATGCAAATGAAAGCTGCAGTCTCCTGCTTTACTAAACCTTCTTTTTCTTGTATGAAAAATTATTGTCAGTGCCAGGACAGGTGTAATTAAAGACAAAAAAAATCAGATATGATTGTTATTTATAATGAACAGCTGTGCAAAAGGTAGAGTTTTATCTTAGTCTACATTCTCAAGTAAATGAAATATACAGGATTGTTAAGTTACTCAGTAGTTTTTGATTCTTCAGGTTATTATCAGTCAGCTTAAAGAGTGGGCAGATAATTTTAAGTGTTTTTCAAAAACACAAGTTGTTTGAAAAAAACATTTAGTAGTTACGTATTGAAAAGATATACAAACTACTGTCTAATACTGAGGAAAGGTAGCAAAAGCACAACTGTTTTATGCTCTTAGTATATGGTTAATGAGTTAAGTTCTGAATAACGGTCAGCCTGTCATAAAATATGTGCTTAGCTCCCCAAAATGCTCAGTATTTTGTATCTTTTCCCCAGTGAGATCATCACAAGGCACATGGATGATTATGGAGTTGATGCAGCACAGGATCAAGGTGAAATGAAGCCAATATGTACTGTAAGGTTAGAATACCCTTCCAGAAGATTTATTACGAGTCAATCAGAGCTTATTACCCCTAGAAAGACTTTCCTGCCTGGAAGAGAGAAAGATTTCACAGAGACATGGTTTTTAATTCTCTAGTAGTTTTGGCCTTAGTTTTAGCTAGGCCTGGATTAGGCTTTATTTTAGTAGGCCCAGATAGTGTTATGTAGATTTGAATAGACAAGCATCACCTGACTTAAGCAACCAAAGAGATATTTCATATCATCTGATGTCAAAACTGTGGGGGTGACAGAGAGTACATCCCTTGAGGAAAGCAGTTTAGAGTTCTCCCTTAAAGCAAGGACAGCTACCTGGAGTGTGTGTGTGGTTC
>JAWWLZ010000082.1:73641920-73658434 GCA_035041345.1 Poliocrania exsul | reverse complement strand
GAGGTGTCTGGGGTTCTTTCCTCCATGGCTACTTGACTGGGAAGGACAAGTGTGGTGTTGTGGGCAGCCAAGGCCTCACTGTCGCTCACTCCGCAGCTGTGTTTTAGTTCGGGAAGTAAACATTTTTTATTGTTGATTTTTTTCTCCTCTCTTGCAAGTATCTCTTGGGAGATGTCTTTTGGGTTGTTTTGTGGGTCTGGGTAGTGAAAACTGTATTATTGGTTGAGTGACTCAATAGGGTGGTTGTTGTTTCTTTTCACATTTGTATATATGCGTGTTATATTCTGTTTTTAATTTTCTCTCTTCTGTATAAATATAAAAGGTCTGCCATTTAAGTTTCAGTTTTAGGGGTTTTTTCTCCCTTTTCTCAGTGGGGGGAGGGAAGGTCTAACTCTCTGTGTTGGGTACTTGGCATTTTGCCACCTCAACCGAACACATCTTCCTGCATTCCAGAGAAATTTTCCTGGTGTGAGAAAAAGATTAGTCCTTGCAAACATGTTTGAAGGTCCCCACAAAGAGGTGGGACAGGGGTGATAAAAACCCTTAGAACAGCAGGGGGCATGTCTTTCCCCAGGCCTGGTGTTTGAAATGCCATTAAGGTTAGTGTTTAAATTGAGTGTTCTCAACTTTGGAAATAAATTTTCCTACAATCCTTCCACTGTCTGGCCTTTTGGGGGTACCTGCGCATTATCTTACTACACATGTACCAAAAGAACTTACATTAATTTTGCAGATTGCAGTATTCATCTTCAGTTAATAGTCACATTGAGAAAAAAACAAAAACAAAGCTATTACTAAGAAAAAACTCAATAACAAAATACAAACGAAAACAAAAACTCAACCTTCCCCTCCTACAAAAGTGCTTCTTGTCCTTTGCACATTTATCTGGAGGCCTTGTTTGCTTTAGCATGGGAGATGTGAGGGGGTTTGCTTGCAAATGGTTAAGTCACTGCTTATCAACAACTAAATAATAAAAGACAACTTTAGATCCATTTCCATCCATTTCATTATCACTTAGCCTCCTGCATTCTGATACACAAATCCAACCACATAACCCATCTGAGTGCAGCTACAAAGGCATTTTTTCTGTTGCAGCATTAATGCCTCTTTACCTTCAACTACAGAAAGTGTAGAGGATAATAAAATAACCATGACTTCTCACCATTACAAATACAGTTGTTTCTTCTCTGCATTTGTACTGAGATATGGAACAGGTGACACAAAAATTCACTTATTATGTAGCTGGCACAATAAAAATGCATTGTCTGGAATCTCTAAGCACTAAAGGAATCCAACTTTAATTTTCCTTTTATCACCTGGAAAAAGCAAAAAGGGCCTGCTGTCATGAAGTATAAAATTCATTGTCTGATATGATCTAGGTTTTAAAACCCCAACAACACATTTCACAGCTACAGCTCTTGGTTTATTCAGGAAAATCAGGATTAGAATATGTAATATTTGTTTAAGTTTATGCTCTGTCTCTTCTGCTTACAATGAGGAAATGAGATCTAGATCTCTTTTGCAAATTTTTCTTTTCCTATTTAAACTGCCGATGTATAATGAAATGTAGGAGACTTTAGCACAAAGGAAGGAAAAAATTTTCTAAAGAAACAGTGTAATTTCTCTAAGTATACCAAATGACATGGCTTCACTGAATTTTTCAGTAAAACAATGACATTTGGAATAATACAATTTACTACATTTCTTCAGTAAAGGTCTTGAAACTCTATGAGACCAAGTTGTGTTATTAAAACATGCTGGCTTAAGTGGCATTTGAGGACATGCCAACAAAGTCATATTTTGCAAGGTCTTGAGGTATCTAAAAAGGAATGTTCTTCAAGCTAAGAAGAACTTTTTGGCAATGCTCCTATACTTTGGGAATAGGATTTTGAAACATTTTTTTTTGTTTTTGTCAAGTATACACATATTAAAATATAAGTCAGTACAGAAATAAATTGTTAGCTTTTCAGCAAACATTTATTTGGTAATTGATCCTAAGTGATTGCAACTGTTGTGGCACAGACCTACATGAACTCCAGATCACCTCAGCAGTTATTTTGCTCAGTACAGACTTAGAGAATATAATTATAGGAATGCAATTTGTAGACATTTCTCTCACCATGCTTACCCCTCTCTCAGGAGGACTGAGACATGATCCACACTACATCCTACATGTATTTCCCTAGCTGGCCTTTTCTACATAAGCCCTTCATACTAACAGTGCCTGCCCATGTTAAAGAACAGGCTCATCAGGACATATAACAAGTCAGTGGTACTTGTCCTCTTTATTGACACAAACTTAACCACATTATACTCTTCTGCAATTAATCAGAGATACTGTCTGAGTAGAAAGCTGAAAGTGCACAGTAGAAGAAAAATAGCATTAAAGAGAAAGTGTAACCAGGCAATATAGAAAAATTTCAGTCAAAGCTGCAGGTAAAGCTAGAATAGAAAAATTGTACTCAAGCAGCCAGAAATTTGTAAGTTACACCTGACATCATATCAAATGATCAGCTTCTGAAAATATTAATACTTAAACAGTAAAATCTACAATAATAGAAACGGTGAAGTGTGTCCTAAAACTATTGATAAGTTGGAGAAAATCAGACCATATCTAGGAAGTAAACACTCTTATTTTCAGTTTCATAGGGGTTCCATTTGTAAGTTGCCTCTTGGTCTGATCTCAGTCCATTCAAGTCTCTTTGCAATTCAAAATTGTTTCACAAACATTCAACAATAGTGCGAACTGTTGCCACCATAATAATTCATGTGGCAGTACAGCAACTTGGTTCTGATCTTTGCCTTTCAAGGGACTCTCCCAGAACTAAAATTAAAAAAAAAAAAAAAAAAAAAAAAAAAAAGAGGAAGAATGTGTCTGCAATTATGTACATATATAAGGAGACTGACAGCACAAAGGAAACATAGAGGTACACTGTGCTGCCACTCACAAAACAATTTCTCTTGCTCACCTGTTATTTCCTATATTTTTCTTAAGTGAAACAGATGATTATGTTGGACTGATCTTGCCAGTTACCTCTATGAAGTCTTAGGACTGCCTGCTGTACTGTACTTTTTTCTGATGAGTTTTGTAGTACAAAGGCGACCAAGCAATTACGAGGCAGTCCCAAAGAAATCTAAGAGTACAGTTCATGGGCAGGGACAGAAGCAACAAAACAGATATTAAAATTGTAAAGTAACTGAATGCCCAAACACCATGTCCTGGGCACACCACTCCCACAGCAGACTGAGAGGGCCTCCTTATAAGCACAGCATCTTTGCAGGGACATACTGAAAATCAGATCCTGTTAACAGCAAGTACAGATTTGCAGCTCAGGCTCAGCAGTATGTAGGTGCTTCAGGCAGCAAGGGAGGAAGTCTTTATGTGAGAAAGGAGAGAATAGCTGCACAGTGACCTGAAACAGAGCATTTTGGCAAATGTCAAGGTAAAGTTTCAGCAAGGTAGCACATGATTTGGCTCAGCAAAGAGGAAAAAATATGTGGCACATGGAGGAGCGCAAGCAAGGCACCCTGTCAAGTGGTGGCATGTTATGCTTAAATGACCTTACAGACCATGCTCTGTAAACTCAGTTTTGATGTGCCTGCTGTATTTGTAAGAAAATCTTGCTTAATTTCCAGACATAACAGAGCTTGCTCTTCCATACATTTTGCTGAAACACATACAAATGGCATATCTTACACAGGATAAATTTGGGGAGAAGAGAGGCAAAAATTTTTCTAATTTTCTCTCTTTCTCCAGGCACCTATCACAACAAAGAAAGTTACCTTCTTCGATATAATTATTTCACTTTTGATTGATTAAAATTAATGAGATTAAACAAATGTGGATTAGAAATGTTCCAGTTGATCAAACTGAACAATATGAATAGTATTGGAGATCTGAGCTTGGAATAAATCTTAAATACTTACAAAATAAAATACTATGAGTAAAATTCTCTTAGTATTAAGAGGCTACTGTATCTTAAGCATCGTGCTATTCTCTTAATTTCACTCTCTATGTTGCAGAAAATGGCTGTAAAACTTAGTGAAGTTCTTTTTCATAATATGTACTATAATTCATATCCAAAACACTTAAAACTCACAAATCAAGCCATCTGCAGTTTTGTTTTTTCAAAGCACTGCAAATATTTTGAAATATATGCACTAGCTTCTCTGTATTTATAGAACTGATAAATATACTACGTTTAAAATAAAATAATAATTAAAAAATAAACACCAAAAAAAAGACACATGCATACCCACATTCTTGTTCTATAAACCATCTGTAGTACATATTCAAGCAATTTCCTCTTATTTCCTCTTTGTGCCAACAATTAAATGAAAGTTATAAAGTTATTTATCAGTTATTAATGCAAAAACAAGTGTACATTTAAAATTTATACTTGTTAATGTATTTTAAATGCATTATATATCTAAAAGTACAGATATTCATATTTAAACTGCATTTAAGTATGTATTCTAATAAAAGTGAAACAGATTTTGTCACTCAAAAATAGGAAAACATTGCAGTAAACTGGTAGAACCTATGAAATTTGCCTAATTGTGCAGCTACTGAATAAAGAAAAAATCAGTCAACAAAAAGAACTCTGTATGCTTTATACAGAAACAAAATTCTGTGAGAAGCACACATGACCTCTTGTTAAGGAACACATATGTTGCAGGTAGCTTGGCGTCACATGAAAAAGAGGGGTAGAAATGCAAAGATTTCTTGTCCCACCTCTAATAAAATAAAGTTATTAGCTTTAAGTGTCCTCAGAACATCAAAGCCTTATGCGACCTAGAACAGCCTGCCTGGCACTGGACAGAACACAGTCTGGAAGGATATTTGACCCTTCTATGAGAACCACACTTCAGCTAGGGAGAACTTTCTCTATGAAGAAAGTCACTATAAGCATTCCCAGAACATCAAAGCTTTGTACAACCCAGATCAGCCTTTATGCATCTCACTTTAAGAGACAATGCTGGACGAACACTGTCTGGAAAGGTTTTCAACACTCTGCTATGAGACCACACTTAATAGCAAGAAAGAACCTTCTCTATAGCAGTTCCCAAAATAACTTTTATTAATACAAGTATGTGACAGTTATTGTGGGTTTCATGTTGCTGGTGTAACATTTAGCTGCATGATTGTATTTCACTGATTACAAGAAACCCCAAAAGAAACTAGCACAAAACACACTCTAGAGATAAGCACACCAAACTTGAGTTTCAATACAGAAGACCCAGCTCGAGGCAAGAGGTGCTGACCTGCTGACTCTTTGCACAAGAGAGCCTGGGGACCTGTGGCCCAGCCAAAGGACTGAACATTTGGAAGCAGCAGGAATCGGCAGCCCCCAGACTCCAGTCCTTAGACTGTGAGGGTATGAAATGTGACTATAATGACTTCAGTCCTCCCAAACAAGTGACTTTTGCAAGGATATGGCATCAGATGGCATGGACTAAATACCAAGTGAGCCCTCATGCTCTAATACCATCATTACAGAATCAGATATGGATTAGAATAACAATGTAAAACCCTCTGGTGTTTAGTAAAAAAAAAAATTTTTCCCATCTGGCCACACAGGCCTCTGTCATTGAATAAGAAACAGAAGTCAATCCAATAATAATGTTAAAATTACTGCCATACATGCTACTGATTAGGTAGGAATAATATATCCAGTTTAAACTTCTGGTGTTTTTCAGCAAAGTTACTCCTTTATGTATTCTAAGACCACTGAAATGGTGGGGATAGATGTGTTACAAACATTGTTAGACCTAACATCAATTCTGAGCAGCACATGCCTACAACCTGTATGCCTTACTAGGATTAGTACAAGCACACTAAAAGTGAGTGATAAACCAGTTTTGTGCCCAGTACACTGAAATATGTTCTTTACAATAGCTTGCAAAAGGTAAATCTCACAGTTGTAAAATTACGCTACCAAACTGCACTCTGAGTGACCTTCCTTCTTGGGTGAAACTATTATAAATAGCCTCAGTACATTTTTGAACTCCTACCAAATCCTTGTGAAAGTTATTGGAACAAAAGCATTATCACCAGGTCAAGGGGAGATATTTTATATTGTAACAATAATATAATACATTACAAATTTGGAAATAAATGGTTTGGAAGAATAAAGAGTTATATTTCAAATAGTCTGTGTTTAGTTTATGAATATAATTTTTGGTTGGAAGTGATAAAATAAAATATTAGGAACAAACAATTTCAGTTAAAATTCAAGTCATTACAGTGGCAAAAGTGAGTGAAAGGTTGAAATAACTCCAAGAAAGATTTAAAGCCTTCCAATGGTGAGCTGAGGTTGCCCCAGGAATAAACATTGGAAGAGTGTGTATAGTCTGAATTTTAAAGATATAGAAATTTTGAAATACATCAACAGGATAAAATAAGGTTAAAAAAAATTTCCTGGAACTTTTTAGTAGTTGGACAAAGTTTAAACAAAGTGCTCTGTTTTGCAAAAGATTTTTCCTTTACTATTACTGAGATGTGACAGCTCTTCGTGCTGATGAACACTGTAGGAAAAGTGAGCCCTTCAGTGATTGCTAATTTCCAGAAGAATTCTCCCGCTCTCAATACTATGTAATTATTCAAATATAAAATATTGTGAAATGCCTGTTTTCTTGTTTCACAGACATTATAAAAAGTGTTCACTAAAAACTGAAGAAGGCAGAAGTGGTGTGGAGGGACACACAATCAGATTAATAAGATGAAGCCCTGATAGACTTTGCACTACCTTTAAGGAAGCATACTGAATAGTCCCCACATAGTCCAAAATAGTCCTTTTTTAACCTGAGAGAACATCTTGCTCAGTCAGAACTAGAGGCTTTCACATATCACTCCCGTGGGACACTCAGAAATTGATGAAGTGTTCTCAAAAGGCCAAATAAATTTCAAGGAAGATTATGGTCAATTTTTTTTTTCTAGATTTAACATTTTAAACAAGGTCAACTTTTCTATCTCCTTTGAGCCTACTTAGGTGGCTTAAAAACAACCCACTGTATGCTGAATTAAAAAGGAAATGTAACTTCAAAGGTGAGAGTTTCAGATTCATAAATTAACAAAGGGAATTATCTTAAAAGAAGAACTCTTTGTTGACTTTGTGGTATGCTATTTATATACTTGAAATATAATTGAGATACTAATTGATCGCTTCAATCTTGAAGTAAACAATTGGTTTCATACGAATAATCTATTATTATTTATCCAAGCTGGGGAAAAAAAAAAAAAGAAAGTGAAAAATTACATGGTATTCTGACTTTTCTTTGGACTAAACATACATATCCTGATTCCTCTCAAACTGTATCTTACCACCTGAGCAAACTACCTAACAGGCTGCATAGTAAAAGGTGTTTTCTAAATTTACAAATATCCAAACTTAGAGGGAAAAATTAAGTAGAGAAAACAGAAACAAGTTTTAAGACTGAGCAGTTTTTCAGCATACTTTTAAAATGAAAAGAACATTAAGAAGAATGTGTAGTCATTATAGAATAAAGAGCTTATCTGCCTAAGAAAAGCCCAGGATAACAAAAAGGTTAATGCAAAGATGGTCCTACTTGATAAAAGAGTGTCAGGAAGAGCAAAGAGCACTTCCTGAAGAAAAGTAACAAAGCCAGTCTCAGCATGAAAGTAAACACTAGTTTTGTTTCACTATTAAGATGTGTGATTTCTTCTGTCTTCAGACATATTTATCTTGGAAAACACCAGGAAAATTAAGAAGATCCTTGAAGAAAAAGATAAATACTGACCATGTAGCCTACAGGTATTTTTGATTATTGATATCTGCTGTGAGTATGGTCTTCCTTTCAGATTTATTCTTGCTTAATTCTGCAAAATATATCTAGTTGAACTCATACAGTAATAATTTAATAGATTAGTATTTTCAGCTGTTATTATCCTGTTAAGTTTTGCTGTACATTTATGCATCATCATTACTTGAAAATCATTTCAGTCAACTAAGCCCAATAGTTCACAATGTTATTTCAGCCAAAATAACAGACAAACTTGATTTAGTCAAAACTGCACGAGTATTTCCTGCATTTCTCTCATTTGCAAAGTGGTATGAAAGACAGACATGACTATTCCCTAAAAAATTTTACTTCAATTTATTGAGCCTTGGTATTTCCAATATGAGTGAATTTGCATGAAGTGCAACGTAGCAGAGAAGACACTCAGTAAACCAGCTGCTTCATAATGAGTTGCCCTTGTAAACACACAAGTAGACTCTGCAATTAGCCCTGGCCTTCCATGATGTCCTCCAGTTTTCATGCTCAGAATTTTTTCAAAGATGGTGGGGAAGGGGCAGTAGGTGAGTGCTTTTCAGCTCTTCTCCCAGCTTGCTGGGCGAAATTCAAACTCAGCAACTGGAGAGTACTCCCCAGTGTGAGAGTCTAGATGGAGCCACACAGTCTGGGACTACAGCACTTAAAGTTGCTTATGACTTCAAGAAACTATCACATGGCTTTTTTTCTACAACATTCTCTGAAAATTAAGTGCCAGTTTTCATGTGGTAACTGTAAGGTTAGTGGGGCCTTCATTATATGTTTATAGAAATGAAGTGTAATCACTTAACCGCATACCTAAACCTCTCAGGATTTTTTGTTGTTGTGATGATAATTTACTAAGTGTTTAGGTGAAGGAAATACATTCCTAATAACTTTACTGAGGTCTCCAAATGGTAGAAATATTATTTGTATACACAGTACACTTTGCCTAAGCAATTGCTTTTCATTCAGTATAAGACAATAGGCCAAGGGGGAACATACAAAGACAGTGCCTAAGCACAACTGTGTATTCTGATTGCAAGGAATAAAATCGTCTTTCAATTACAAGTAATGTGGCTATTCCTTGCCTAACCATATAACAGATATTTGTTTCATATACTTTATTGCAGCTGAACAACTAAACAGCAACAATGGTGATTTTTTTTTTTCTTCCACGTTGTAGAATTTGTGGAGTTTTGGTGGTCTGATAGTCATTCACTGTCTCAAAGTTCTTCAAATACAATCTTTTGGAATGATGTGCCACAGATATTCTAAACAGCAGCTGTGATATTTAGCTGCATTTGGTTTACTGAGTCACATGGCACTGGCTCTCTCTCTTAATTCATCAAGGCATTTAGGAGTTTTCACTTCAGTAATAGGACTCATTTGCTTAAAGCAGTCAAGTTGTTAATAGCTAAATATACAGCTTTCCACATAATATAAAGTATATAAAGGTACATTTTTATATACATATTATATTAACATGAATAAAAGGAAGATCCCAGAAACATGGCCCTGCTATTGAAGGAAGGTATTCACATAGAAAAGGCTGAGATACTCACTGCCTGTTTTGCCTCACTTTTCAATGCTGCATTTTCCTCAGAACCCCCAGATTACCACACTGGAATACTGGGCTCTGGGGGTAAAAGTGCTCTGATAGTATGGAAATAGTAATTTAGGAACCAATGAATGCAAGGCTGTGAGAACAGACTGGATGCACACACAGCTGCTTAGGAAGTCAGTCAGGTGAAGTCAATCTTTACCAACTTCAAAGGACCCTAACAATGAAGGGGATTGCTCATAATTGGGTGGGGAGGAATTGAATCCAAGGAATTCAGGGTAGGCAGGCTCACCTTAGTCCCTGGGAAAGTTATAGAGCAAAGCCATTTATGCAAAGTTATTTTTAGGCTCTTGAACAAAAGGTAGTTGGAAACAGGCATGAAAATTTACCAAGGCAAATCACTCTCGATTAACGCTTTTTTTTTTTTAATCACTGTTGGCAAGGGGAGAGCACTGAGTGTTGTATACCTTAAGTCTGTGCAGGTCTTTGAATTCACTCTCAGAAGAAATGGACCATATGGAAGATTTAGTGGAAAAAAACAATTAGATCATGGAGATGAAAGAATAATGATCAGTGATGGAAGTTCAACTGACAAGTAGTTACCAGTGCCATTCCTCAGAGGTTGATATGAAAGCCAAAATTCTATACCTTCATTAAAACCTGGACAGGGGAAGAGAATTCATTCTTAACAAGTTTGCTACTGACACCAAATGTGGGGATGTGATCCAGGTATTGCAAGGTAGGGTTCAAAGGGTCCTCAACAAGTAGAAGGAAGGGGCAGGCAAATGCTTCTTAATGTATTGTTTGCTAGACACTGAATTGGCTTGTCCAGGATACTGTGGAATCGCCATAATCGATGGCAGTGAAAGTTTGACTGAACAAGTTGTGAGAAACCTGACCAAAATTTTGAAGTGAGCCCTGCTTTGAGTAGACTAGTTACTTTTTTGAGGTCCCTTTCCACTTAGATTATTCTGTTATTGGAAACTTCTATCACTATAATGCAGGGGGTTCTAAAGTATATACCTGAATTGTTAAACAAAATCCGTAACAACAGTGGTAACTGTACGTATATCTTCTGTTATAAATGACCATGGTATAAAGTGCTGTAGTATTTATTATGAATTAGGAGAGCATCCTTAGCATTAGAGCTGAGCTTTCATTAATGTTGGCCTGACATTTGCAAAATTGATTTGTTTTGACATTTAGAGCACTTCTGTTGTAGTGTGGGCTCATGTCTGACATTAAGCAAACTAAATTATGTTGGCTTTTGCTTAAAAGCTTCCCATAAAACACTGTCATTTTACAATGCATATAGCATCTGTTCTAGTAGAAGCAGTCATGTTTAAAAAAAAAAAAAAAAAAAGGAGACATACTGACTTATGTGGAAACAAAATCCTTAAAGGAAGAATATCCAAAGCATTAAATGTTGGCCATGAAAAATAAATGAATGCTCACACAACTTGTAGACTTAGTCACAAAACTTGGAATCCAATTAAAATTTTGATGTTATGCATCAGGAACCTTATCTGCATTTTTATCTTAAGAGAAAAAACTTGTTTATATTTTAGAAAGAAATAGGAATAACCTGAGAGAGCATAGGAGAGACTAGCTCAGACATTGGATCTCTTATTTTAGCAGTACTGCAGGTCTTTTACTCATATTGGTTTACATTTGAAATACATAAACAGACCAAGTTAAAAAAGAGGGTTGTTTTCCGTCTGAGTAAATCATATAAAAATTTTCATTGATTATTAAATTTAGCTGTTTTCTTCTGATGCATTATAGTGACTCAAATGTTATTTTGGATTAATTTTTCTACTACATAACCAGAGTGTATATCAAATCACAGGTTCTTCTGGGATTTTTATCTGAAAGTTGTACAATGCAGGATCTAAGATTGTAATCCACAGTACTATATGTTTTTTTCTTACAGATTAAATCTCGATAAACTAAGCTCAAGTAAGCTTTATCATTAATCATACATGCACTGAATATAACAAAAAAGAATTATTCCAACACACCTTATTTTTTACCCATTTTTATCCTCCCGTGGTAAAGGTGGATAATGGAATAGAAGCACCATGGCACCTGATAGTAACCCTTGGGAAATCCCCACCCCTACTAACCATGGCAGGTTTCTCTTTACTGGCTGCCTCCACAGGTAACACTCTCCATCTGTATTAAGCAACACACTCCATCCTACTTTTCTGTCAGCTCAGGAGTGACAACAAAGCCAGATGGAGCCTTTTATCCCCTTTGCTTTCTGTATTCTCTTCCACATTATGGTACCTTGGCTCATTTGTCCATTTCCTGGGATTTCCAGATGGTCTCCCTGGACTCTGCTAGACAGATCCAAAACTCTTTAATTTCTAAGATCAATTGAAATCAAACCAATGTGGTCAACATGGATAGTACACATGCAAAAGTTAGATGTCTTATTTGTTTCCTAAAGTTTTGGCTCAGTAATGTCAATACTACAGGACTCAATGAGGAATTGTGCCAAGCTAAAAATGCACTTTGGTCTATTTCCTTCTTTCCCAAGCTAAACAGAGCAAGTGAGAGTGTGCATGGTATTCTTTCACATGATGATCTTTTCCATGCCTTATAATTTATCACTGTTACATAGTGCACTCATTTTATATCTTGAAATGAGTTTTGACATAAATGTGGTATTCAAGGTGAATTTCTGTCATCAGCTCTATGACATTTACTTTCACAGCTGCTTTCCAAAATGTGTCCATCCTAATAGTTCCTGTGTGCTCCTTTACTGAAGTGTCCACTTTAACATACAGCTCTTTGCATAATTATTACAATTATTTTTTTAAAAGACTTGAATGTAAATATAATTAATCAAATATTGGGCTTTTTTCTGAACCAAACTGCACTCTGCTTCTCAACCCTACAGACAACCACCAACCTGTTCTTATACCTGGATCACCCTTACCCTAATCTTTTCCAGACTTAATAAAATTAATGTTGCTTTTGAAAGCTATGGCTTCTTCTCTCTTAGGATAGTCTATTTTTGTTTGATATCTATTTCATAAAGAAATATGTAATATTAAGCTTGTGAGAACTCAAATATATATATGTTATTCTGAGGGACAGCTCTAGAACCTACATTGTCTATAGTCTTGCAGTTTTACTTCTCTTGCTAAATGTAATAGAAACAACTGTGTATCCTCACCATATTTTTATGTCATTTCACTTGCAGGAATGTACATATATTGCAATAGTGTCCATTAACAAACAAACAAACAAAAAAACCCAAAAAACAACCCAACAACAACAACAAACAAAAAACCTCCCAACCAAAAAAACTTGTCATATTAAACATTCTTTTTAAACCAATGATTAATTTTTTCCCATTAACTTTACTTCAATGTTCTAAGCTTTAAAATATACATTAAATAAACTCTATTTTAAGTACGGTTAAAATTGAAAATCGAATAAGCTCAATCTGATTATTCTTAAATGACTAAGTATTGGTTTTAATACCTGGTAGACTATTAAGATTTCCTTTCATTTTTGATTTTTGGGGTGGAATGAAACAGCTCAAGGGCTGAAATACATGAATTTGCATTTTAATGCATTTCTGCAGATTGATATGTCAAGCCAAGGACATGGTAAGTTTACTCAAGCAGAGTGAGCCAACATTTATTTATGAAATTTCAGTTTTAGAGGGAAAAAACTTGTATCAAAGCTGTTTTATATACTGCCCTTAGCTGACATTTTTCACTACCAGTGACATGGCAATAACTGAAGTTCAGGGACAGTTGAAACCTCAAAGCAACATTATAAAATATCATTAGACAACTATGAAATTGACAATTCACTGTGTAAAGAAGCCCTTAATAAAGACCAAACAGGTAAAAACCCCAACAAAACAACTAGTTAACTAGGGATTGTTTTTTCTTTTTAACCTGCAAGTTTCATTTCACACTAATGAAGATGTAAGAAATCAGTAGTCTCAGCATCACTTCCAATAGTGTCAAATCATTGTCCTTGAGAAGGCAATTATTGTAATACTTAATATGTGCCTCTACTAATCTGAAAGAGCAGTATCACTTATAATTTTCTAATCATGCTAAGAAATCCATAAACATTTAAAATGTTCCAGATTATGCACTATTGGTTTCCTTGCCATTTTCATTTCCAGTGACTTACGAACATCAAAAGCTAAGCAATAATTTGAAAGTCCACAGGTAACTACTGGAAAGTAAGCGGAATTATAAGTCTATGACTTTTACACTTTACACCACTCAGTATATGATTGTTATTGTTATTCAGTACTTGTAGTTGCTTTGTCACAGAATCAATAAGAATACACAGTCTATCAAAATGGGTAAGTTTCAGTACTCTGATATCATATAAAATGCATATCAGTAATGTAGCAACTACACATAATTGTGTCTTTAGTGAAATAGCACTTTTACATGCTGTTTAATAAATTCACAATATCTTCAGGTTACTGATTGCTGGATTGAAATGTTTAATTTCGGTGTCTATTGTTAACATGCATTTGCACTTTGTTCTTAAAATTTGTGTTAAGAATGAATTGCTAATGCTTCTACATCTCAAAAAGGTCTTTTGTGTTGTGTTTTGTGGGGTTTTTTGTTTATTTTTTTCTCTTAACTATTTGCCACTCCCAATCCTCAAACACTTTTAAGAAGCATCTCAATGTAGTGATGCAAATACATCTGAAAGGAGCTTCACATTAGCAGACTTTATAGCAAACAGGTCATGAACATCTGTGGTGCTTTCAGGAAGAAAAAAACCAATAAAGCTGTGTTCATCCTTTTCTTACATTTGCCTTTACACTGATGCTGCTTCACAAAGCAATCCTCAAAAATGCAAAAACTTGAAATACTTCTCTTTCAAGCACATGTTATACACTTTCTACATCAAAACCACACTGGTTTAGGCTCATGTACATTATAAGGGATAAGTGTCAGAAATAAGTAATAGCATTATGGTGTGTACCAAACTATCCAGATCAACATCATAAGCTGTTACATGTTTTCATATTCAGCATGGTTGTTGCATTAATTGTAGAAGGCTTTGCCAAGTTGCTTGAGGCTAACTGATCTCCATATGCAAAATAAAAGCACAAAGGAACAGCAACAGGCTGAGGAACTTCAGTAACCTGGTCACAGCCACCAGTTTTCCCTTACTGGGCTCCTTTAAGGCAGTCAGAGAAGGATCAATTGGCCAGCTGTCTTGGAGCAACACCACTAACAATGGTAGAAGCTCCTCATAGACCAAGTAGGGCAACTGCTTAGCACTTCCCAGATAAAGGACAGATTTGCTAGAATACTTTCCCCCCCAGATTTTAGAGATGCCAATATTACTTAATTCACAAAAAACTGCAAATCAACTTACAGAATAGATACTCAAAACAAAATTCCATTTGAAAATGTGTTTCTATGAAAAGCAGAAGTTTGGCAAAGTAAATTTACCAAATCCAGGATTTGAAGAAATTTCAATTAGCTTTGACACAAAGAAAACTCTCTTATTATTCCATATCATATGATCATCATATTAAAATATTTTATTGTCCTTTATTTATTTTCCCTTTTCCAAAAGGTATATTTGAATGTAATGCAAAAATTTTTAAACTTCTACAGCTGCGAATTTTTCAGTTACATCATGTCTGTAACCAGATATCATAATAAATACTATCTTAAACAAATTACCACAAGTTAGTCATCTCCCTCAGAAGAATGCACACATCAGAGACACACACAGATCCACAGCCTACTTGAGTTTCTGTACTCTTTTTTGATTTATTTAGAAAAAGGAAGGCAAACTGGAGTATCTCTAACTGAAGCATTTGATAAGAAAACAAGCCCCCCCTAAATCACTATCAGTGCTACTAGTCAAAATATTGACTGTGGAAAATGCTAATAGGTCTCTCAGCTCTCCACATCCACTGGCAGGATTCATACTAAGTTACTTCCCATCAAAACATTTACTTATCAAATGCCAACTGGGTATCTAAAAGATAATATAGTCAATAGAGCCAATTTAATATCATAAAGAAGCTCCAAAAATATTGTATAAATGAGTTCAGACCCACATTCATAAGGGGGGGGCGTGGGGTGGGGGAGGGGAAGGCATGAAAGTCTCACATTCTCACCATATGAACAGGTCATTCATTAAATATATGTATGGATAAAGCAAGAATTTTCAGTACAATAAAAGATGAATGGAAGTGATAACGGAATGCAGAAAGATTAGCTTTCTCTTCCTTTACAGACTTTCAAAAATATTAATTTTTCCTAATGCTTCTTCTGAATGCATAATCAGTAACATCTTAAGTACAATGGGAGCATTTAACTACAAAAAAGGCAAAAAGATAAGAAGAGACATGATGAATCAGTAACCAGCTGTAGTTCACAATGACCTACCTTGCTATGTAGTATAAAACCCAGAGTTAGGGATTCTGCACATTCCAATGGAAATAATAATAATAATAATAATAATAATAATAATAATAATAATAATAATAATAATAATAATAATAATAATTAATAATAATAATAAAAACCCTAATCTAATTAAAAACCACTTCTTGAACAAAATAAAACTCTCTTCCATTCTGATTATTTCTTACTAGAAATAAAGAAAATGTGTTTCATCTACAGTAATAGTTAGAATGAAATCACAAGCCTTGGTTCTCACGTACGTTCCTTTGACAGCCATGTAAACCCCTAGAACTGTCATTCAAAATCTAGCAAGAAAAATTGCTGATTCTGATTACTGTGTTTTATAAAAATATTAGGCATGTATAAATGAAATCACATGGAGTAAAAAAAGGTAGATAGAAAAGTCTTCTGGGTTGTCCAAATTAAAAGCAGCAGAAGTAGCTATTTCCAAGAGGATAGTTGGTACGAAATATAGCAAGTCCTTCAGTAAAAGTAACAGATAAGCTGTGGTAGACTCCTTTCTGACACCTTAAGGGTTTGGGTTCACTGTTGGTTTTGCAGGACATAGAGTCCTAAGAGAGTGCAGGTGTGGCTGCTCACAACCAGTAACTTTTTTTGCCCACTGATTGGCTTCAACAACTTAAAACCCAAGAAAACAAACAAACCCCTCAATACCAAACAAAACCAAAAAAACAAAGAAGCTAAAAAAAAAAAAAACAGCAACAACAACAAAAACAAACCAACAAAAACCC
>JAWWLZ010000082.1:73623390-73635796 GCA_035041345.1 Poliocrania exsul | reverse complement strand
TATATATATATAGTATTTTTTCCTGAGACAATAGGCATTGTCTGGAATTTGTAGGTTTTATTCCTTTCTTTCCAAAATCCTTATCATCACACTAGGGTTTCTGTAGCACCATTATTATCATATAATAGAGAGAAAGTTTACTCTGCTCCCCAAATCATTACTTCATACATTCTTCTGTAAGTGTGAAAGAAGCAGGTAAACTGTAGCTGTTCAGTTTACTCTCAGCTTCTTTTTCAAAAGAAAAGTATGCTTCTCTAAGTCTGCTAGCTACACAGTAGGAGTGTTGCACATCAACAATCCTGCTAGGAACTCGTGTCACTGTGGAAGATGTCAAGAGGAACAGACTAAGACTGCTTTTACTTACATTGACTATTGGCTCTCAGAGCTGCATCGAATCTTGACAGGCGTGTTCACAGACAGAGGGTTAATCTGAAGCAAGCTTAAACCCTACCATATCTCAATTTCTCAATTTAAATTCACCTGGCCATTCAGCAAAACCTTGCATCAGCAACCAAAATCTAGGCCATAAAGTTAGCCTGTGGCTGGTCAGTCTCACAGATACTTTCTGCCTTTAGAACCTGTGCACACTTTCCATCTCCATGTAATATTGGCAAAGCTATACCTCCCTAATGCTATTTTTGCCTTCCTCACCTGAACTGCTTCTACTGTCCAGAAATATAAGGAAATTCTAAAAACGTATCCAAGCCACTTCTTAGAAGGTCTTTAAGTCCAAAAACAAACAGATGGAGATGGAAGTCTAAATGTGAGCTGTGATGATAACCACAGCAAAGAGCTAAGTTTCATTATGCAGAATCCTGCACAGAATATACAAGCCTCTATTGATCAACTACTACTGCTTCATAGGAGCTGTACAGAAATTTCCTCTCACAAATAAAGAAGTAATCATTCAGTGTCTCCTGTTTCCCAAATGAAAGATTTCTTCCCTCAACTGTGTGGACCTCAAAACCAATAACACATGTGTCTCAGGTTGAGCTGGCAAAATGCCAAGTGTCCAAGACAGAGAGAAAGGGTTCCTTCCCCTCCAGCCAATCAGCCAAGGGAAAAAGAGGGAGAGGGAAAAAAACCCCTCCAAACTAGGTTTATGCTTAAACTAACTATGTATATTTATACAGAAAAGAGAAAATGAAACACACACACAAGTTGGATATAACAATTTTCTACCTTTCACCGAAAACAAATTCTATCACTGTAGTTTTATAAGCACCCCAAAAGACACCCAGCAAAGAACAAAAAGAGTAACAACAAAATGTTTCTACTTCCCTGAAACTCAAACAAAATGCAAGTAGCTGCAGCAGGATCAGGGGCCTAGCACAGTAGAAGAGCTGTACCACGTCCTTCTTCTACTTCAGCCATGATGGAACTAACTGAACACCTCCTACTTCTGCACACATATTTTAGGTTTGCGTCATCTGGTATGAAATAATTCCTTGGTTACCCAGTCAGGTGATAGCTGTCACCCAATCCACGTAGATTCTCTGAGCCTGCTAATTTGAGGCCTAGCTAAAACCACTACAACATGCCAAGTAATACCATAAGGTCTCAACCGAATAAAGTCACCTCACACCTGATGAACTAGCTTAATCTATGGAACAGAACAAAATGAAGCTATCAATTTTCAAATAAGACTTGAGGATTAGGTACATATATTGCACATTAATGAGCATTAGTGTGCCCAAGATAAATATCTAAATATACTATAGTGAAAATTACTGCATGGAATCAATGGTAATTATATGATATATAGGGAGCTAGTACTAATTCATTGCCCTATGTGACTTATTAAATATCTTCCCCTCTTAAATCAATTTTTTTTTTCAAATTGTAGCTACTGCGAATCTGTATGTCTCTCAAGCCTTAGTTAGACCAAAAAATCCATTGCTTAATGTTTAACATGATTTATAAAATTAAAAAAAAAAATTGCCAGCTACATAGTTCACTCTCCTGCATTCTTCTCTAAAAATCACTGTGAAGTAAAAAAATATTTGAAACACTTTAATAAATTACCTTCCATAAAAAAGCCGAACATCCTATACTTTGACAAAGCTGCATGTAGACATACATAATTATTAAATAACAACTGGTATATTTTTCTATTACATATGTACAATGACTGAATAATCCCACAAAATAGGGTAATGAGTGAGTAGCTGCGTGGCACCTGTTTGCCATCTGGGGTTCAACCATGACAGCTGATCAAGTTCCTCATTACCTATTAAAGGTTCCAGCTGATCTCAGTGCAATATTTAGTCTGAGTTTGATAGGGCTGCTTTCCCCTGGAAGTCGCACACTAAATTTACACATATAAAATTTAAGAATAAGAAATCTAAATCCATTTTACACTTGAATCTAATAAGCTATGATCCTACATCTTTGGTAGCTAACCTTTTTTGCACATTTGTAGCCCTGCACAAATATAGGCCTTTTGTTTCCCTTTTTTGCTAGCCCTGTGAATCCTCAACTAACAATTTTTTTTTTAAACAAAAGATACAAGTTTGTTGGATCAGCTTCTAACACAAAACAACATAATGACAAACTTCATCATTCTTTATCATAACATTGGGAAAAGTACTATATCCTTTTGGGAACTATTCACAATCTTACAACACAAAAAAGGACAGGCTTACTGCAGTAAAACAATGGAATGTATCATAATGTGGTTCATCCTTTATTTAATAAAGATCCTTCTGAATTGTTTTGGGCTACAGAAATACTCATATGTTCAAAAACAAGCACCTCTGGACATACATCAAACACATTAATATGAGACAGCCATATAATGTCTTCCAGCCGAAGCCCTCATTACTGATGCCCATGTGTTTCACACAATTTTGTTATTCCCATCCCATTACTTGATATAGACACATGATCACATAATATCTGAGTAACAGGGAAGAATCAAGAAGCCCTGACCACCAGTTATGGAAGCTAGTCAAAAGATATTCTTCCCTCAAAGTAGTTATACTTCAAGTATACTATTAAGGTAGTTTCTCACTTTCTGGATACATCAATTAAGAATTATTTTATTTTTTAATTTCAAAAATAAATAATTATAGGAAAAAATGGAGAAAATGTAAGTGGAAAAGAAATTTTTACATTTCTGGAGTTTAACCCATAAATTTAATTTTGAAGTATCGTTCCAAATTTTTCTTGAACAAAAGCAAATTTATTTTTGCCTAATTACACCTCAGCTATTCAAAAGTACAAAACCCCTCTATAAACATAACAATTTTTATTGTTGATTTAAAAAAAGAAACAAAAAAGCACCAATCAACCAACTAACTAAACAAAGACCAAACAAAAACCCTCCACCACACACCAAAACTTGTTAGTTTGAATTACTCAGAGCTTTAACATTATGCTGACAGGTCTAAAGTCACACTGCAGTGACAGAAGACCAAGAGTCTAATACATCTTCATAGTCACTAATTCAAAATATCTAAATTTATTTCTTATTATTCTCTTGAATATTTAATCTTATCTGTGAATTCCTATACAGAGACAATGTAGGGAACAGGAAGGAGAAAAGGCTGCTCTTAACTTTAGACTGCAAAGCATAACACATATGATTAATTAAAAAATAGATTCCTATTTTCTGATGTTTAAAAAGATCCCTTTATAAAAAATTAAAAAGAACACAAACCCCTATTTATAGAAAAAGTGAAAACATTTTTTTTCCTAAGTAGTAACTGCAATAATGTAATAGAATAACTAAAGGACACAATAATGTTTAAGAACCATTTTATGAAAATTTATTCACAAAACCTGCTGCAGTCATTTTCAGATCACTATTGAGAGCCTTAACATTTGAAAATGTTCGACTTCATGAAAAGAAGGTATGTGTGTCCTTGATGGGTACTGCTTCACACACTCCAGCACATTTACACTTACCCAAGTAAGCTATACATAATCTACAAATAAAGAGAATTTCCACACTATAGTATTTCTTAAGCAAGTTAAATACAATAATTTCTGTTTTCTACTGGAGAGGGGGTTTCATAAACACAAGCTATTGAATTTTAAGGTTTCTCATGTTTCTCCTTAATTTCAGGTTTTCAGTTTGTTGTTTGTCTTTTAGAAATCCAATTTTTTTTAGTTGCCTCTACCTGCAAAACATCTTAAAAAGGTGCAGTTGGAAAAATTAAGTTCTTGTACGCTAAAGATAATAGATTAATGGTAACAAATGTGATTTAGTGCACAAGTTTCGCAGTTATATGTAATTATTGAAAAAATATGGTTTAGTAATTGTCCCTCCTGTCTAAAATACTACCAGATTTTTACTGCCTATACTGAGGAAAAGGTTCTTCTCTTGGATTTTGCACTATATTATTTGCTGTTAAAACTTCATCTTTGAAAACAATCACAGTTCTTACCACACAGCCATACACATAAATATTCAATTATGCTTCTAGAGTGAATACAAGTAAAAGTAAATCCTTTACAGACCTTTTGCTCTTCAGCTAAATCTTCCAGCTTTAGAAGATTTATATACTCCATCTGTTTCTAGTATTCACTTGAAAACATTCAGAAAAAAAAAGGAAAAAAGTCACACAATGACAACTTGATAGGTTTAAACCTTTTTCTCTATTCAGAGAATACATACTTGACAGCATTAGTGAAACCTTTCAACACAAACAAGCAAACCCTCATCCCTGTGCTGAATCAGTGGCTGTTAATGGCTTCCAAACCCATTAGAGGACATTATGATATTTTAATGCTGCAAAGGCTGAAGCAACTCTTCCCTCAATTGATTTCACTGTATAATGTTGCACTTGACCTTTTGTGTCCTACCATATAAAAATTTTTATTCTATCAAATTTACAGAAAATTACTTGTCTTTTTTGCATTATTAGAACTACATACTATTAAAACCCTTTTATGGTGAACTCAATATTTTATTCTTTGTGGTCATTAAAAATACAGGCATTCTTAATGCACACACATATACACATGTAAGGAATCATAACTCTCCCTTCTACTATAGAGACTTAGGAAGCACCCCAAGAAGTAGAGGTGGTTTTTTTGTTTCTTTTGTTTGTTTGTTTGTTTTGTTTGTTTGGTTGGTTGGTTGGTTTGTTTGTTTTGGTTTTAATACAGACATTTACAATGCACACCAAATTTTATAAGAAGTAGGAGGTTTTTTCATGGCATTTCACTATTATATCTTAGTTTTTCAAGAGTTCCCAAAAAATATGAAGTTGTCAGTGTTGGAGTACTCCATCTATTCATAAATCAGGAAAGATCAGAAAAAAACATGGGTTCAAATTCTGTGTGAACTGGAAGAAACAATTTTTTGTACAATAGGCTCACAGTTCTGAAATATCATGACATGGGTTACTGTCATACAGAATATCACTAACTGGGAATAGATTATGTAGTTTTTAGATCTATGTAGGAGAGACTCATTGTAATTTGTCTGTACGTCCAAGCCACCATAACTCTGGACTTCAGATAGTGCTGATATATATCCAATATCAAAAAACTAACATATATTTAATATATTATGCTATGAAAATGTGAGAATCTTCTGAAATAAGGGTTTAAGAAGGAAAAGAGTAACTACTGAATTATAAAGCTTATGTCACTGAGCTTACATGTGTGTCAAACACTTCTGAATATTATTTCAGGTTCCAATACAGAGAATATTTGAGTATGA
Source organism: Poliocrania exsul (assembly GCA_035041345.1). NCBI lineage: Eukaryota > Metazoa > Chordata > Aves > Passeriformes > Thamnophilidae > Poliocrania > Poliocrania exsul. Next base: position 73,630,122 of record JAWWLZ010000082.1, on the reverse strand, counting down.
CAAGAACAAAAGGCAGTGAGCCATATTTAAAAGAAGCAGATTTCCAGGACACATACTGCTTCATGTATCTCTATATATGTTCTTCACTCTTTTTTTATATATCCCTACATATATATTTGTGGCTTGACTGACATGGAAAGGTGTGGGAACAATATTTCTATTTATATTAAACAGTTTGAATTAAAGAACACCTTCCAAGACTCCTAAAGACTAACATCATTTTAGGCATTATACTACAGGCTGACCAATATATCTAACAGATTTTTCCACCGTCTTAAGGAGAGATTTTACCCTTCAAGGGTGTGGGGCTTGAAGTAGCGATAAAAACATAGAGTCTTCATTTGATGGGGGAAAGGGATGGGTCATAGTTCTGTTTGAATCATCTTGCAAAACTTTTCAGATCAGTAAAAGAAAACTAAATCCACAAAGAACACAGAACAAAAAACCCACATATTCTGAACTTTCCTGGATATTCAATGAGCTTCAAAAACAGCATACTGCATTATACTCCCAGTATTCTCAATGTGGAAAACCATTATCTTGAAGTAAATGCGAATTTGTTTTCATTAAGTTCCTACAATTTTATATGGTGTAATGAGACAACATATGAAAACAAGTCAGAATACCTCTGAGAATTTAGAGAATAAATAAAGCACTACCTAGAGACCACAATGAATACCAAATGCCTCAACATTTCTTTAATTTTGTAAGAAATGTTAACAGGATATACACAGATTATTTACTGGGGAGTACTTAAAGATAATAACACATTAAAAGAAAATGTTCTTTTTCGTAAGCAGTAGATTGCTAGGGCTTCCAAAACAATTCTATACAGTAATAATATTTCATCCTTAATAGGAAAAACAAACAAACAGAAAAAAAACCAAAAAAAAAAACACTAGGTCTTTCATTCTCCTACTTGTGAAGATACAGGAAGAGGGCCAATGGGGATAAAGGGTAGGGAGAATGCAAATTATTCAAACACAAACAGGTACAAACCAAGGATGTAGTTCAAGTTTGCTACCTACCCCTAATTAGGGCAACTTGTCTTTGAAGACTTTGCCTTCTAACTAAAACTAAACCTTTGGAAAGGGACATCAATTTTGTGTTGGACTATTGCTACCAGCTTGTGGGCTCATTGCCAGCAAAAATAAAACCAAGATTTGAATTTCAATAATGGCATCTTAATTTGAGGGCTGTGTCCCAGCTCATATGGTAAACTAATTGCTCAGTTCTTAAATATTCAAGGCATTGGATTTCAAGGGATTCAAACTTCTGAAATAATAATCTGGGGAAATCATTCAGGCTTATTTCACGTTTTCAAAAATTGACGTGGAGAATTATATATTTTTTTGCTTTTCTTCCTGGATATACAAACAAAACCTAGTGAACTCTTCCATCTTGATATAAACTATATTTCTCTAATCACTTTTTTCATTGTAGTGTTGTTGCATACAAAGAAAATAATTATAATGAGATACTGTTTGGAAACAATTATACATGGACAACTGCAATTGTTTTTTTTTTAAAGATAAGTTTTTTAAAACTTTCCTTTGTTCAAATTAACATTGTCATTGCACTTACTATGGAAAAGAGAATACTGAGGAATGAGCCATTCAGAACAGTAAAATGAATAGGATGAATTAATGGGAGAAATTAGTTATTCATAACTCACAAAGGTGACTGACACGCTTTACCTTAGAAGAGTGTTTCTTTGTCATCAATATTACTTTAATATAATTTAGAAATATTTCACAATTGTTTTGAAAATAGACAACTAGCTATATGTAAAATGTTGTACCTGCTACAGTTTAACAAGGAGAAAAAAATGTTCCATCAGACGGCACTATGACTACTAGCAGTAAAGACAAAAATAGTGTCTGTGAGCAGAACGATTGGGTAGAAGATTATTTTTCCATTTTGACATTAATACAGCTCTTAAAAGTATAGCAATTAAATAAATAAATTAAAGGATTTATTACTAAAAAATTACCTCATCCAAGATGGAATTGGCCACCTAAGTTATAGAAAACACTTCACAGATCCATTAGAAACCAAAGACAGTCTTACAATTAAGCATTTGACATCATATGTATGTGGAGATAACACTGAGAGACTAACAGTGACAAATTATACTTGAGCTATTAGCTGACAAGTTTCAACAGAAAAATAAATCTCCTTTTTTCTTCTAAAAATACTGACTCTATTTCCTGCCTCCAACCCAATTAACAGTACTATCTGTGATTTAATTGTTTGGGAGCAAACTCATCTGAAGGATTGAATGTTTGTTTGTTTGTTTTATTGTGGGATTATGTTTTGTTTTTAAAGGGTTTTCAGTTGCGGGGGGAAGAGGGTGTTGGGGAGGGTGATGATCAAACACCATTACCAGAAAAACAGATTTTTAGTATTTACAAATATATTTAAAGACATATACATAATTAATGATGTATAATTTTCCCCCCGCCAATATGCAGAAAATTATTTCTTCTGAAAGTTCTTCTATTTACTGATTTAAGTTCCACATGGCAAAATAATTCTTAGGTCAAAGCTTAATTCAGTTATGCAAAATAAGTTAATAAAATAAGAACAGCACTATTTCCAAATGAATGAATAACAAGAGGACCATGGTATCTGTCATCTAGTGGAAAGTATAAAATTCTATTAGCCTTCAAACTTACATGTTACATACAAAGAATAACTTATGCAACTTAATTTACAGCATAGTGATGATTTGTAAAACTGAATCATTGATGAAAGAATGCTATTCTTTACAGGAATACTAAATGAGAACACTCGCTCCTGTGTGCTGCAGTTTCGCCTTATTTACAGAATTATTATTATAATCAAACCTCCTTCTTAGAACAGCAATTACCCCAGGAGACAGCACTTCTCAATGAACAAGGGGCTACTACCTGTAAAACAATATCTACTTACACAACAAACATATGCACTATCCATGTTTTCTTTATGAACAGTGTTTTTCCTGCTCCCCACTATTCACATCCTTCCATTGTTACCACTGAAGTTTCTGTTTCAGATTTCCTCTTTACAATTTGCTCCATGCATTAAGATTAAAAGTATAATTTCCCTTACTTCAGGGGGGAAAAAAAATATTTTCGTATGGATTAGTTGTAACTCAGTTCACCATATCATATGCATCAGAAGCAGCAGAATATAAAAACACTCTTAGGAGCATAGGTAAAATGTGCATGTTGGCATATATGTCATGGCACCACACATTTCATCTTTGATAAGCAGGCAAAAAAGTAGAAAATGTGCTCTAATCTAGAAACGCCATCCCAGGAACTGTTCAAACACTGTGTGTTTGTGGCACTTGGGGATATGATTTAGTGGTGAAAAAGAAGGTGCTGGTTAATAGCTGGACTTGATAATCTTAGTGGTCTTTTCCAGTCTTAACAGTTCTATTGTTTTGTGATTCTAAACTAATCTACTGGTGTCAAATTTTCTCTTAATTCTTGCCATGGATAAGGAAATGGTAATGCAATCATCAACTCATACAACTCTCCACATCCAAGGAAGTGAAGGACTCGAACATGTAGCAAACTCTTTCAGAATAGGACCTTTGTGTGTTTAGTCTACCCTGTCCTTTTTTTTTTTTTTTTTACTTTTTTTTGAGGGAAGCTTGTAAAGGGAAACTTAACAGCAGTATTCACAGATTTCTCAACATTGTTAAGTCAAAAAAGAATAAATACAGGATGCATCCATGACGATACATGTACCATATATGCAAGCTCACTTGATCTCAAGAGGCTGTGCTCACAAAATGCTTGCAAAACAACATCCAGATGTGTATGCACTGGTCATTTTCCTGAGATTTTTCCAGAAAGCATCTATGTGCTAACAAAAACGCGGATGAGAGAGTGTGGAAGAATACGGTTAAAAGTACACATAACAAATGTAAAACTACACTGCAAATCATGAACAATGCAGCTTCAAAAGGTTGTAACAGAAAAGATGCCTGAGGCCAGGGATGCATTTATTAAGGCATTTAGTTAAAAACTTAGTTGAATAATATTCATTGGGAAGATGGAAACAAGCAAATGGTGCCCAAACATAGAAATTAAAAGTAAATCAGATTATTGAATTTTATTTTTTGACAGTAGAGACTAGTTTAATTTTACCCTGTTTCACACTTCATATCGAGCAAAGATGGACCCTCTAAAGAAAACAAAGAAAGAAATTGCTCATGTAAGCAAGAGCTATATTTATTGTTTGGCACAACAGTAATACTGAAATGTTTTATATTTATATAACTCCCCCATGGCTGCTTTTAAATAAATGTATTAATTTTATCTTTAATACAAAGAGATACAGATTTTATCTCCAAATGATTCCTGATTAATTTTTTTTTTCTCTCACCAGGGTGTGAAAATCCTTGGCAACTGGACCAGCAGAACATAAACTATTGCTCAGCTCCCCAGTAAATTATTTCAGAGTAACCAGAGATACACAGCATAGCTCAGTAAAAATCAGACTCCTTTGAAAACTGTCATCAAGTGAGCCCCAAAAGAAAGAAGAATCTTTCAGAAAGCTATCCTTCAGAGTGATTTATTTTTCACTCTTTCTGTTACCCAGTACATACCTGGGATTGCAGAACTGTGCTGGAGTGAAACCAAATTTAAACTTGAAAGAATAGCTGAGATAGTAATTATATTCATCATAAACATCATCCCAAAGTGTTCATCTTAAACCACATGGCCGCAAAATTGTCCATTCAGATGCCTCTTTTTGGCCAAATATTTCCCACAAAGAATTCTTTGCTGAATCAAGCTGTTACAGCCACCCCTACAAAAAGGTGAAGTTATGGCTTTGCTTTATGGTCTCACAACCGGTTTTCTCCAGAAGTGTGCATCCCTGAGTGCATCAAGTCCAGGAATCACCATCACACAGAAGCCTATCATATCATGTAAACCTAAGAATGCTAATGCTTAAACAGCATGCCCTCTACCAATACAAATACATGAAAGAGTAGCACAAGCATAATATTTTCTCTGTCTGAATGATTCATAATTGAAAGAAAAAGAAACCTCATTTAGTAAATTTATTTAGTAGTTCACAGAAGTGTTGCACTACCCTGGCAAACTTAATTTCCTATGAAGAAATGTCGACCCCAGTGGTTCTGAGCAAGATGATAATACACAATACAATGAGGAACTGATCAGATGTAGTTCTGGAATGCAAACACTCTCCTGTCCTTCCTGAGTCAGATTTTACCATTCAAAGAATATTCAAACGAAAAGTGTATAAGCATCTTTTTGGCTGTTGGTTTCACCTTGGAAATGAAGGCTACACTAGAAGTTACTGATGAATATTAAAACATTGATCTATTATATAGTTTATAAAAATGCAATCCTTACGAAAATATAAATTGTGATCAACATGTTCCAATGCCACAACAAAAATTCGATACTGTGTAGACAAAAAGTAAAAGGAACTAACCTATATCAAATACACTTACAGATTTTACAGAATTGTAGAATTCCAACTTGGGTTGGAAGGGACCTTAAAAATCATCTAGTTCCAATCTCACCACCATGGGAAGGGATGTGACCCACTAGATCAGTTTGGTCAGCATGGCAGCTCTGATGAATGACATCATTGGACTTAGGCAGAAAGTGTTGACACAAAAGAGGCACAGACACAGCTGATAGAATCTCTGACATCATGGTCTACTATAATATGCTTACTTAATATATAATTCAGCAACTGCCTACATACAGAATTATATTATGGGAATTCTTCAGAAAAGTGATAAAATGAAATCACACAGAAAACCATTTGGTAAAGCTCATAGTTTACAATTCTGACATTTTATAAGCTATTTTAAAAACTTGTTTTTCAAAGTAACACATCAAAATCTGATGACTCTGACCAACCTAAGCATTACAAATTTTGAAACCTGAATCTGACAGCAATATATTACAACTATTGTGCCAATTCAACTGCCACAGGCTTTTTATTTAAGCAACCTTAAACACAGTTTATACATAATAATGCCTATAATTTTCTTAATAGCATTTCCAACATACATTACAGTCACACCAGTTTCCAAATGGTTGGTAATGTGAGATGTTCCCTTTATTGTTTTCCTTTTTTTTTTCCCCCCAAGACTGTAAATTGAAGAATGCTTATCTCAATTCTTGATCACAATATTTTGTCAGCAAACTCTTCCAGAAATTTCTCTCTTCAATGTTTATCCCCAGTTACTATTTATGTATTCTAAAAGATGTAACAGTTACTTTGGCCTTATTTACTTTTCCAGTGGTTTAGCTAGGAGCTCTGGTTGATTTTAATAACACAGTTGAAGATTAAATGAACAATTTAATCTCAGTGATTAAGTTGCTTCCCACCTCCTTCACTTAGCTAACATAATCATTTTGCAGAATCTAATAAAATACTTTCTTACAGTCACATTTGCTCAATTTCTTCCAGTCAGGCTTCTTACAATATGTGCTACCTTCTTTCTTTTTTTTCGTCAGATATAATGGATTAACATTCTAATGAATATGGTAGGTGGTAAAAACATCTGTTATACCTTGAAAAAAAAAGACTAAAAAGGCTGTAACCATTATTTAATTCTACCAGGTGTTTCACATAAGTAGATATGACTTCCAAAAAACAGAGGCCAGGAGATTGCTGTGAATACAGGTCCTGTGTCACCAAGTTCTCTGCTCCACTCAAAAATGGGCTCGCATTTTCTCTAGATTTTTT
>JAWWLZ010000082.1:73587187-73618247 GCA_035041345.1 Poliocrania exsul | reverse complement strand
AATAGAGGGGGTAGAATACACAGCCTTGATCACCCCCACACAGTGCCAGCTGGTCCCACCTGCTAAACTAGGACACTATACTTTACCATGTAAACTTTTAATTATTTAATTTTATTTTAAAAAAAAGTAGGTTGGATGGATTTGTTCCATCTATTACATATTAAATCTGTTGTGAGCCTCAAGTTTTTTTGTTTTTTCCTTGTGGATTGGGGTTTTTTGTAGTTTTGTTGTTGTTGTTGATTTTGGTTTTTGGCACAACATTCTGGTTTCAGTGAAAGTTTCCCTATGGCTAATGTAAATCCAAGAGGAACAAAGTAGGAGAAATACTTCAGCAAACAGCCACTCACCAACTATGGTATTGTCTCGAGTCAAAATTGGGATAGGACAGGTTCTGGTGCCAATTAATGATTTTGAGCTCTCAGAGTCCCAGTAATCCAATACTTTACCTTTCCTCCTGAAAAAACATGAAAAGTTTTGTCATCCTAACTACTTGCAGTTATCTGGTAATTCACAAAACTCATTTAAAGTGGAAGAAATATTTTCCATCTTGAAATATTTCTTTTCCTCAAGACTAGCTCTCAGTCAAGTATACCTAAGAGATGCAGAATGGACTCAGAAAGTAAAGCCATAGATAGCCACTAGTTCTCTTTGTTGTCATGCCCACTGATATCCCTTAGTCTTTCCTAGTAAAGAATTTACCAATCACAACCTAATTTGAAAACAAACCCTGAAAATCAAGCTGCTTTCACTGATAGACATTAACTTTCAGCAGTCTAAGGGTTTTGAATGGTGTAAATGATTGTGTCATTTAACTTAATTTTACAGAGTACAGCAGATTGATAGTATTTCAATTCAAATCTGGAAAATTCTATGCTATCAAATTTTTGCTTCATATTAAATGCTTCATCTTCCCTGCCATGCTTAATATGTGGGGTGTTGCAAGTATGAAACCTTTCCCAATAATCACAGAAAACCCTGGCTCATCTGCTTTTTTTAGTCATAAATAATGAGCCAGTTTGCATGATTAATACAGGAAGAAGACTTTGTAGAAGCTGCATAGTTTAATTGAAGCATAAATCATGCAGCTGGTTATAACTTGGAACTATTATAATAATAAATGATTATATTTTCTCTACTTGCTTTGCATGCTTAATATTAAACTAAATTAATGCTCATCTGGTAGCCACTACATACCAGTGATTGTAATCAGCTGCCAAGATGCTATTAATCTAGCTGACAGGTGGTTCAGAAAGTTGAAGCACCTATGATTTTTAGAAATATTTATTATTGAAAAGCCACAGAGAATCCTGTGTTCAGTGAGTAATTTCAAGTCTGTGTTTAATTCTAAACATAAATTTACTCCTACTCTTTCAGCAGTGACCCAGACACACAACTAACTCCCTGTTTCAATATGCTTAGTATTGTTATTAAATGATTTGGCAACAACCCATTTGGCCTTGATATTCAGTTTTTGGAATCAGCTATATTTTACTCCAATCTATGTTCTTCATCCGGCAACTGCCACAAGTATGTTTTAAAATGAGCTAAGCTTTCAGAGAGTTTTATGGAGCTTTTTTAGCAATGAAAAAAACTACTACTCTGGGAACTGGTAAAGGAGGAAGATTTCTGAAATTAACCCACATCAGTATGCAGTCACTCTGTAACTTTTCTTCTAAATGTAGAAATCTCATACAGAGGAAAAGTTTCTACAATTACAAAATGATGAGTTTCCTTCCTACCCTAGATGAACTTCCAGAACCATACACATATCTCCCCTAGAAGAGTTTTAACTACTTTTTTTTTTAACAACATTCACATGTTTCAAACACACAAACAAACAAAACAAAATACTTTTTCTCCAAAGCACTGAAAATTTTTAAATTTTAATGCATGCTTACTATTGTGTGTTTAATGGTGCAACTTTATTTATCTGCAAGACTCCTGCACTCACTCAATCTTTCAAGCTTAATTTTTGTCTTCATCAAAATGACACCAAAGATCTTGGATGGGAAAAATCTGAAAATTTTAGAAGAATTCCTCAAATTTTCCCCTTTCAAGAGGACAAGTAAATGAAATAGTATAGATGATAGGTTGACCTTGGCTGAACACAGTGTGCACCAAGCCTCTCTATCACTCACCTCCTCAGCAGGATGCAGGGTGGAGTGTGGGAGAAAATAAGGTGATAAAAACCTCTTGTAGATCAAGATAAAGGCAGTTTACTAAACAAAAGCAATGGTAACATGTATGCAAGAAAATAGGGAAAAAAAACCAAAACAAACAACCAAAAACCAAAGCACAATAAATTTTATTCTCTATTTCCCACAAGCAAACAATGTCCAGACACTTCCCAGGAAGCACAGCTTCAGTATGCATAGCAGTTGGTCTGGAAGGCAAATATTGTAAATAATGAATGGCCCCACTTCCTCCTCCTTTTCCTTAAGATTTCTTTCTGAGCTGATGTCATATAGTATGAAATATCCCCTCTGGTCAGTCTGGATCAGCTGTCCTACTTATGTCCCCAGCCAAGATCTTGTCCACCCCAGACTGTTGATGGAGAGACAACGCTGATGCAGTGCCAGCACTGCTCAGCAGAAAGCATAGTGCTTGTGTGTCATCAGGACCTTTCTAGCTACTAATACATAGCATGGCATTATGAGGGTTGGTATGGAAAAGAGAACTCTGAACTCATATACTCATGTTAGTAACAATACTGGATTGAATTAAAAATATTAAGTTCTACTTACACAGGAAGAAATTCTAAATTCGACAACTACTAAAACACCAAAACAAACTCTACATTAATTCTGAGGACTTGCTCTCTATTCTTAAGATTCAGGTTAGGCTGGACTTCAGGATCAGTAAGCGTAACTGTCCAGAAGGAGCAAACATAATTCTCACTTGGAGCCTTCTTTCCTCATAAGCTTAATGCACATTAGGTTTAAGTAAAACAGATTTCTTTGACCTTTTCAAATCCTTTCTAAGCTCATCTCCAGGTTATTATTATATGGGAAATGCTATCAAGTAAAAGAACTACCTAACTTGATCTTAGTGGTTCAAGACTACTAAAAAACCTGCAGCAATAAAAACAAACAGCTAGAGTTGTTTTCCAAACCCTCCTATGACAACAGTTCCTTTTCTCAAGGTGTCTTTGGTGAACAGTAGGGACTAAATCCCACATATATTTTTTCTTTTTTTTTCTTTTTTTTTCTTTTTTTTTCCTTTTTTTTTTTTACTTCAGTTTAATCAAATAATAACACGAAATTGCTAAAATGAACTAAGAATCAAGCACGGCACAGATAACACTCTACATACAGGTTGAAAATATCTATTAACTGAAAACAGGACAACTGAATAGAGCTAAACTCACATCCTGCAGGTATCAAGAACACCATGTGGCCTACAATCATGTTGCCTACAATCCACTTCTGACATTATTACATCATTAAAACATGAAAGAGCTAAAGGAATATTTGAAGAATGAATTGCAATACTAATAGAAAGACTATAGACTTTTTCTATGTACTTATATAGAGTAAAAGAACCAAAGGGATGATTTCACAAATGAAGTTATCATTTTGACTAAGTTACTAACTTCATAAAATACTGAAAGACTATTATAATTGGTGAATGGGGGAAGGTTCCAGAACATATTTACAGAGCGTATTACTTTCTATAACTACCTTCCAGTGGAGGGACACGAAAGCCCAGGATTATCAATTTCAATTTTCATCTAATTTTGTCCAAACTTCTTCACATCATGTATTTATTGACCTAAATAATATCTAAATTACAATAAAATAAGCTCTGCATGTTCTATGCATTAAAATAAGAAATTAATAGGTTTCAAGGCCAACATTTCCATGGTATTCAGTGGCATAAAATTAAATAAAAATATGTATATTTAACCACACTTTCTTCAAAAAGCTAAAAAATCCTCACAAGTTATTAAAATTATTTGTGACTAGAAGAAAATTATTTCTAATTTATGAACACTGAGTTGTCTACAGTGCATTTCAAAGGACATCTCTGTATTCTAAAAACCTAATTTATTGTTCTATAGATAAAAATCATTCAACTTGCAAATGCTTGTTGCATATGTAAACATTTATATCATAGTTTGTGCGCATGAAATTTTTGTGTTTATTGTCACTTCATATATCCTTCCTAATCAACATCATTCACAAGGAACCTGACAACATTTCCACAGTGTCCATCATCTGACCAGCCTGTATATAAACTACAGATAAGTAAGATTTCTCTAAATTAACTATTGACCAAGTTTATCAGTTGTGACATATGTAGAGCATTCCCTCAGAAAGTCCATTAACTTGGTTTTACTTTTGCCACAGCCACAGTATTTACTTTAAGTTACTCCAATCTTTGTGAGCTCAGGTAATTCAGATGAACTGCAGGGGTATTGCATGCTATATTGTGACGTACCAAGTGCATTAAACAGAACCAAGCAGGGTTCAACTCAGTTCAGACTATATTCTCATCCTTGCAGCAATGTGAAACACACAGTAATTGTCACATGTCAAGTTGTATTGGTTGTCCAATCACTTAGCATCGTAAAACTGTGCCAAATTCATGTTAGCTAAGTATTGTCAAAAAGGTTAATCTTTTATACCAAATTAGATGATATTCCTCGTAAGTGGCACTACTTAACCAAGTTCACTTGGATGGGTAAATATTTACAGGCTCCTGTATTAGAAACTAAGTGGCCTAATTTTTATTGATAGTCCCTAGAAGTTAACAACTTCTGATATCAGACTACTTCTTTAAGCAAGTAAAATTGAATGTGAATGTTAACTTTTAGAATGTCACTTTGAAACACTCAGGTTTGCATGCAACATTTTGTTGGGCTTACTCAAATTGAAAGGTCATCAGGTAGGGAGAAGAAATTAAATTTTAGAAATAGACTTTACCCATTAAAAGTTTACCACTACTCCTAGATCTTTTTCTGAGACCACCAGCATTGGCAGAAGCCTCTTTTTCTTCTGGATGAAAAAGCCTGAATAGTTTTATTCCATGTAAGGCTCTACAAATACTGAATGGGGTTTCTTACTTCCAAGCAGAAAAAAAAAGGGAGCCAGAATTGTTTAAAATGCATTTACAAAGTTTTAACAAGATATGGTAGAATTTACTGACATGAAATAGTTGCGGGAGGTGGAACTGTTATACTACTGAGAAAAAGGAAACAATAACATAAGTCAATACAACACAAAAACTTTTCCCTTTTTTATAAAAATTAATTTAAGTTTCTGTGGAGCATCTTACATACAGTAATGTTGATTAATGAGAGCTCTGAAGCTCTAATGGCAGCATGTATTTCAATAATAAATTTATACTGGGGGATTAAATCTGCATTCACTCTTACGGTATTTTTTACAAGGTGTCTTATAAAACTCTTGAGTGTATTAAAAAAAGAATTATAATAATAATTCTACATTTGGTTAATACATTTTTCTATTACTATAACATTAAAAATATTGATCAATATTACATGAACAGAAATATAACTTCAAAAGCATCACCTTTAGTTCAAGAGAGAAGGCTATACCAAAAAACCCACGACACCCAACTCCCATTTTCTTCTGACAAATGGCAGAAACAGTATGTTGGAAATAAGGATGGTTTAGGGTATCTTGGAAGAGTTTGATAACCTGATTAACAGTACATTAAATCATCTTTCTTGCTGTGAAGAAATCGATGTTTACTTTTCAAGGAAAGAGTCTGCTTCACCATAAATAAAAAAAAAATAAATTGTGAAACAGTAGCTGTAATGCATAGTGTCTTTGTTATGGAATTGTAACTTGTTAATTTTCCAAAATTTATCTACGTAGCTAAAAAAAAAACAACAACCAAAACAAAACAACAACAACAACAACAACACAACAAAATCCCCCACTATTATTTTTTTAATTAAAAATTCTCTTGCTTTTGTACCAAAAGCTACAGAAAATAATGAGGTGCTAAGAAAATAAAATTATGGAATAATTGCAATAACATTGCAAAGAAGCACAACACATTTTCCCTGCATTTTGATTGCGTAAATAAATCATATTAGCTTATAAAATGTACTTACATTTTGGGGGGGGAAAGATGGAGACTGAACTACAGAACAATTCTGTACAAAACAAACCAAAGTATTTGGTTGTTGGATGGAGCAATTCTGCTATGAAGAAAGGAGAGAGGTCTGTGACTGTTTGGAGAAAAGAAGACCTCAGGGAGACCTCTATTTCAGTATGTATAAGCCAGTCTTATGGCAAAGACACAGAGACCTTTTTTCAAGGTATGTAGCAACAGTACAAAAGACCACAGTTCTAATCTGTTTATACTGGCCACAAGGAAGAAAATTTTTAAGGTAAAGGTGGTCATATGCTGCAACAGGTTGCCCAGAGAATCTGTAGATTCCCAGTCCTGGAAGTGTTCAAGGTCAGGTTGGACAGGGCTTTGAGCAACCTGGTCTAATGGAGGGCGTCCCTGCCCATGGCAGGGGGTTGGAATTGGGTGCTCTTTACAGGTCGATTACCACTCCAACTATTCAACCATTCTCTGACTTCTTGTAGTAAAAATGTGGTTCATTTGATTTTCACATTTTTAGCTAAAGACTAAAAGAATATGAAAAATGAACTTCCTTAAACAGAATAACTTTACAGGGAATCTTTTCATGAGCTCACTGTAAAGAAAACACCAAGAAAATTTGTAATATATATAAGATTACACACGAGGCTCTAGAACTTGCAATGTTTTTGATCCTTCAGTCCCCAACATGATTAATTAAAAAAAAAAATCCTAATCATACTCTAGACATATTCTGTGGTAATTGGTATGTGAATCAGAGTTTTATTTTTCCTATTAATTGATTGTCAAAAATTGAAAATATGAGAAGCAATAATCAAGCTAAAAGCTTTTATATCTATTTACGTCTGTGGTGGGTTGACATTGGAAGGCCACCTCACTCAACCCACCCACTCTCTTAGTCTTACACCTCAAAAAAGAGTGGAATAAATAAAACTAAAAAGCTTGTGGTTCACAATAAACACAAGAAGATCACTTAGTGATTACCATCACAGAAAGAAAAATGAAAAAAATTGCATCTTGAAGAAAATTAATTTACTGCCTGTTAAAAGTAGAGTAGGATGCTGAGAAACAAGACATAAAACTAAAACATGTTTTCTTCTCCTTCTCTCATTCCCCCCCCCCACCAAGCGACATAAGGGGACAGGGAAAACCCTGGATGATCGAGGTTGGAACGGACCTCTGCATAACATCTGGTGCAGCACCTTCCTGCTCAGGCAGGGCCACCTGTAACTGGTTGCCCGGGACCACGTCCAGACGTCTTTGAATATGTCCCATGATTGAGACTCCACAACCTTCCAGGAAACTTGTGCCAGAGTTCAGTCATCCTCACTGAAAAAAAGTATTTCCTGATGTTCAGAGGAAACCTGTTTTAGATTTTGCACATTGACTCTGGTCACCACTGAAGAGAGAACCAGTCTTAGCCACCTTTGTATCTTCCTTTCAGGTATTTATACATTAATGAGATCACATGGAGTCTTCTTTTCAAGCTGAAAAGTCACAGCTTTCTGATCCTTTCTTTATAGGTGAGATGTTCCAATCCTTTTGTCATCTTTGTGACCCTTCCTTGGGACTTTTTTCAACTTATCCATGTCCTTGCTGTTCTAGGGAGACCTGAAGTGAACACAGTACTCCAGATGCAGACTCATCAGCGCTAAATAGAGGGGAAGGATCACCTTCCTCAGCCTAGGGACAACACTCCTCCTACTGCAGCCAAGGATGCCATTGACCTTCTTTGCCACAAGGGCACACTGCTGGTTCATTTTATTTTTGGTGACCACCACAATCATTAGATCCTTCTCTCTGCCATGTTTTTGTCCACCTGGATGTCTCCCAGTATATGCCAGTGTATGAGATTGTTCTTCCCCAGGTGTGAGACTGAGCTTCCCTTCCTGAACCTCAGGACCTGAGCACCCCATACAGTGCGATCAAATATCTACATTTTATTTTACATATTATCAGAAATTTGCTTATTTGATAAGAGGAACCAGGAGCATGAGTACAGTATAGCAGAGTAATTTTAGTACAAGTAATCAGGATGAATACTTACTTCTGTGCAAATACTTTTTAAATTTTGAAATAGTCATTAATTTTTTTTCTGATTTAAGCTTTTCTTCAATATTTTATTTTATTCATAATGTTTTCTTTAAATAAAACAAACTTAAGTATCTTCATTCATTCACCAAAACACACATAAAGTCCTGTGTTTTAAGATGTGAGTCACAGAATTACAAGTATTCTGTAACAGGAATTGTACCTACATCAGATATGTTAGGATGTTAAGATTTGCATTGGTCACAAATTTGACAGTATTTAGCCTATTGCGAAACTTGGGAATAAGAATGTAAACTAATAATTTTATATTCTTTCTGCAGCTATGTAGTCTGCCTAAGCTCCTCTACTCTTGAAAAGCAAAAAAGAATAAAACATGAGTCTCCTGAACCTAGTCAAGCACAAATCATCTTTCCCCTCCTAGTGTAAGGTAGCTAAATGACTAGCTAAGTCAGCCTAGTTAGAAAGTATGAATAACCCATTCTACTCCCTTTTCCCTCGGCCTTGATTATTGGCAAATTATGTATCACTTATTTTCTCAAAATATGCATTCTACAGTGGTGCAATACCTTATGTTACACAGCAACATGTAAACAAGTTGTTTGTGGAGCTGACCACCTTAATTATCTTGTTTACAGTAAGACATTTATCAGCTTTTTCCTCACATGGCAATAGGAAGAAGCCTGAATCACCTCAGCCTCATTCAGCTATTAATATGGTACCAAGGATATGTTATATATTTAAGGGAATGTACAGCAAATACATAATTTATACATTGTCTGGAATTAGAAGTTATTATATTTTGGGTAGAAAAATAAGATGATCTATTTATTCAAGATGACTGTTAAAATACTTTGCACTTGATAGTAAATATCAATATTAGCATTAAGAGCTTATAGGTTTCAACTGGTATTATATCACTCAGTTACAGAATGTCTTTGGATGAATAATGATAAAAAAAATTAAAATTACTTTGAAGTGAGGCAGAAGCACCTGCAAAATTAGTCTGAAGTATTTAACTGTACACTTGTGTCTTTATTTTAGTATAATTTTATTCTTCCTTTCATATTGGTTGAATATTTTAAAATAAATTTGGCTACTCTACATTTGGATTGTGGATAATTCAACAGAATAAACCACAAGTTACATGTTCAGCACTAAAAGTGCATTAGTGAAAAATAGAAGGCTAAAGGTTAACCTCTAGGTTCTTAGCAAGCCATATGGATAAATGCATATGTGCTTAACGTGACATCTTATCCAGAATACTCACAGAAGAATCATTGAGGCAAGAAGCCACAACCTGCAGAGAGTTTATCACAGTCATTAATCACTTCACCATAGTATTTTTTTTTTTGATTTGTTCTTTCCAAGATGGAAACACTGGGAGAAATAGACCTCATTGTTTGTTTACTGCATAAATTAAGTTCAAAACACCATCACAACCTTGCTGATGATCTGGGAAGAAAAGTTAAATATTGATTTTCCTGAAAGACTGAATGTCTCATGAATGTGGGTGTTTCACAAGATAAAAGAACATCTCAACTCAAGGTTGCTGGTTCACAGCCAGATTACACCAGCTAGCACCCAAGTTTATCATTGTTCCATATTTCTAGAGTAAGACTTGTAATGAATACCCATGTCATAACAGAGAGATGTTCTAGTTGACAAACACATATTTTAACTTCCTGAGTATCCTTCCAATAAGCAGCAGAGGACAAGGAAGAGTAAATTTTGAAGTCTCAACATTCTCCTTGACAGGGATGAACTGTCTGTACAGAGACACTATATTATCAACACTTTTGTTATCCTGTTTTGTGAACAACCCAAGGAATAAAATGCATGCTATCTTTGCAAGGCAGAAATAACCCCAAACTTGAACTTGCGAATTCTCATCCCTGTCAATGAGCTCAATTCCTACAACTTAAAGTCAATTAGAAAAATTTACTCAAAAAAAAAAAAAGAATTTATGCATAATTTCAAATAGTAAGAAGTTCAGTTTTTGTATTAATTAAAAAAAGAAGAAAAAAAGAAACACAAAGATAATATAGTATTGTAATGATCATGTGGTTTAAAATTATGTTCTCTTGTAAGTTTAACCTTTAAAAGTTTTTATTTTCTGCAACATGCAGGGGAACATACAAAACAGAAGAATGGAAAATTTCATTTTTTTCCTACATAAAAATGATTGTCAATTACTGTCTTGGTTTGAGCGTGAATGGTGATGAATGTAAGTTTCAGATGTGCTGTGAACACCTTGAGAAAGAATGTTGGGAGGGGTGGGTGTGGGAATTATGGTGTATGTTTATTTTTTGATTATTTTTTTCCCAGCCAATGCACAGAGCTAAATAATCAAATAACCATCTATACACAATCTATAGGCCAGGAAAATATGTTTTGACAATGTATTTGCCTAGAAGCGTGTTCTCAGTCCACCAGCGTGCCTGTGTTCCAGCTAAACAAATGAATTTCAGGGCAGGCCTAGGAATCAGCAGCATTGTTGTTTTTAAGTGAAGAATGATATGCTGAAATCCCAGTTAGTTCACTTTTCTTCCTCTCCAAAATATCACAAATATTTCAGTCCCAAATTTCACATCTTGATAGAGACTTCCATCTTTAGATTCCTGAAGTTACAGCCTACTTTCTTAGTAGATCAGCTTAGTCTGACTATTGTTTTCTCACTAGGCAACATCCTTAAGAGAACAGGTGAAGGAGGATTCAAAATATTTTTCCAGGATGAATTTAAGCAACAGTGCTTCTGTTGACAGCTAGCTAGGATGAAAAAACTCCAGTGTTTAGATGTTCAAAAGAAGACCTCAAGATTTTGCCTTTTATAAAAGTAAACTACACTGAATTCTGGCAGCGGAAACTCATCACCACTTCTTTAAAATGGTTTAGTAGCCTTTTAGCGCTGGACAAAGTACCTTTTTTTCTTCCAGAAAATAGTTTTTATTCATGAACTGGCTTAAGACCCTGCAAGAATAAGATGATTGCAGTACTCTTCTCTTTGTTAGACATTTCTAAGAGGACAGTTATAAACAGAGAAAGGACAAAACACTTTTTGGATCTGTAGTTTCTATGGAATTTAATCCATCATATAAATCTATAGATTTACACCACTAAATATCAAAAGTCATGCATTAATGATCGTGTCTTCAACACATTTAGCTTTTAGCAATGTTTATATTAGGTCTAGAGAGAGGTTACAATTGTGCAAACTTATTACACCTATGGCTAATTTGTTAATAACTAGTTAGACTAAAAAGCAGATGATTTCCAGCAGTTTTCTCAAATTCCTTTAATATTACTGCAATTTTTTTCCCTTTCTAATGTTTAAATAAAAAAGATTTAACATCTCTTTCTCAACACTGAGTTTTATTACTCCACTTTGGTACTGTTTCAATGTAAGTTGGAGAGTGGGGGAATGGAAGTTTCATATGGAAATAAAAGTAAAAAAAAATTCAGAATTCCTGCTATATCACTAAAATCTTAGTCTAATTAACACATAAAACATATATGGGGTTGGGGGTGGGGAGACCTAAAGCAAATTATGAAAGGCAGATTAAATGCCAGGAGTTTGAGATGTTAATGTCTGCTTCCAATCCTGAAGGACTTTCATCAAAAAAGGAAATTTGATACTATATAAGATGGTATATTTAAGTTCTCCACATGGAAATGTTTATGTCAATTGAACAGTTCCACTGAAAAAAAGGTGTATGAGCTTTCCAGCAACTGCAAAATTTACAAAACACAAGCGTTCCAGGAGAAAGGAGAAAAAAAAAAAAAGAAAAAAAAAAGAGAGAGAGAGAGTTTAGATTTCCAAGAAAAAAGCTCAAGTGCTAGGTATCAAAATATCTTGATTATCCAGTATGTTATTTCCCAAAGGATTCTAAACTGAATAGGCTCACTGTCTCTTTGAAATCACCTTAAAAACCGGTACCATCTGGACACTTGCAAAGGTGGAACATATATGTGGGTTTTCCAACGTACTGTACATCAATAATTTGAGCTCAAAGTGCTTTGCCAATCCATTTTGCCATCATTTTTTTAGATCACAATAGCTAAAGACTAGATGAGGGCCATGTAACAGTATGCTGTTGCAACAGAAATATTCAACAGTTGCCTAAGATTATATATAAACTTTGGATAATCTGATAAATATTCAAAATTGCACTTGTCACCAGATTTATCACTAGGAAGAAATACTTTCCCAAAATCTGACAGTGTGTTTTAAGCATTTTGAATTTTCCTCTGTACCATAAATTTCCTACAATTATCCGAGCATTTTTTCCAAGACAGGGACATGTTACATTCAAGATCTTATACTAAGCACTAGAGCTGTCCTTTACAGGATCTTTCTTTTGATTACTACTTTGTTACAGTTCAAAGTATTCAGTGGTCATTCATAACTCTGCTAGGCTAAGCATCTCCTGCATTCTTTCTTGTGGACTTCAGGCCAGGATGAAAAAGAAAGGCCCATATGACACCTAAGATGTGATCAGAAACTCCAGAGGTTAGTTCATCACAAATTAAACAAGCCATCTGAGGATTTCCCATGTTTTCTATTCTGTATATCCTCCTTTGTCATGTCGCTAAGTGATAGACTGTTTGAGAGAAACTGAAACAGTATTTTGTAACTGATCATGTTTATACACTAGTTAAGGCAGAAGTGTAAAGAAGAAGTTACTACAGAGGTCCTTGTCACTAGAATAGTAATCTGTAAGAAAATAAAGCCTGTGGATCATAAACACAGGACAGCTTTACTCATCCACAGTTTGTGAATCATTTTGCTGAAAGCTGACAACATAACCTGAGCAGAAACCTTTTCCCTTAACAGTTGCTGTAGCATACATGTCGCATTCCTAAGATACACAAATGGTCAGCTATACAGTTACAATTGTTACAATACAAAGTCATACAGGCAATTTTAAGCTTTTGTTTCTTTGTGTACAGTTCTGTTTGCTCCTAATTACTCCTGATGGTTCAACTGTCTATAACAGTAAAAAAAAAAAAAAAAAAAAAAAAAAAATTCATATGACACACACAATGTCAAATTTTTTAATAAGCTGCTCCACTTGAATGCATCTTACAAGTTTTCCTCCATGCATTGTGTTTTCTGGTGGCATAAACACACCTGAGAGAGAGAATTGCTTCAGGGAAAGCCTACTGAATTTACAAACGGCATCTGACACAACTGATGTTTTTCTCCAGTCTAGAGGTTAATTTAGGGCATCATCCTGTGTTCCGTCTATATAATTATAAACAATTATCTACCTGCCCCTCAATGACCACATTAAACTTACCAGAACATTCACATAACACATCTAGTCTAACAGCAGAAACCTTCCATATTTTTTTATATAAACCAGCTACTTCTATGATACATGCCTTACAAACAAAAAAGAATACCTATTTTATGGAGTATTCTCAGAACTAGTCTAGATTTGAAAACCTGCTAATTTAAGAAAAATCAGCTCAGTATCTGTATTTCCTTTTTTTCCTGGCAAATAGTTGATGTGTCCTAATGTTACACTGCACAGTAGTAATTTTTTTTAATTACTGTTTTCACAAGAAGTCCCTCAAATTCCAAGGGACAGAATTTCTGAAATATTCTCATTATTTAGGAGAAAATCTGAATAAAAATTTTGCAAACTACTTCAAATAATTCCTTTGAGGCACAAACAAGTAAAGGTCTACGTTCAGAAAGGAGTCAATGATCCTTGTGGGTCCCTCCCAACTCAGAATATTCTCTGATTCTGTGAAGGTAGCTTTGTATATGCCTTCAATTGCACTCCACCTTCAAGAAAATAGTATGACATAATAATATTGCAAGTACTTTGCCTTGCCTACCTTCTATGGAAGCAGAAGTTATAGGGATATGGGGAGAAACAGTTACTTTGTTTTTCTTGCAGACATATTCAAGCACTTGTACATTCTAGAAAAGTGTTTTGGGCCTTTACTAAGCCAGAACGTTTATCTTCCTCTCCTTTACCCTAAAATTTTGTGGTGTTCAATGTGCACTGTAGGCATTTATGTTTATTCTCCTCTCTCAGCAAAACAGACATGATTAAAAAAAAAAAATGACATACCCTGAGCTACCTATCAATTTGGAATCCCCACTCAAGCTTCTTGATTTTGAAAGGTGTACATCACTTGTTGATAATACATCTTCCTTTCTTCAGGTAGAAAAGCACCAATGCAAGGAGCAGAACACTATTAAAATACCTGTGAAAATTTTATCTGATCCACTGATGCTTTAAAAAAAATCGTGACTGACAAAGGGCTGAGATAAAACCACTGTGACACACACATACATGTGCACACACAAATTAAAAAAAAAATGCAGGATCTGGTCTATGAAGACATGAAAGTATTTTCTCCTTGAAAAATTATTGAGTTAAGAGGGAGACAGATAAGATCATCATGGTTACCTTGACTGATCCTCTTGCATAGCATAAAACCAAAAATCCCAAACCATCAAGCAAACTAAAAAGAAAACCAAAAAACCAAAAAAACAAAACACAAAAAACAAACAAAAAACCACCCAAAAATCAGAGGACTTCATCTACTTTTTCTGCATAAACACTCCACTCCCCATATGTACTTAAACTGAAGTATTAAGCTTGAAAGGTATTCAGTCTTTATGTAAAATTGTCATGTGGTGAATAATCCTTCATCTCACTTAGAAAAGTAGCTTAATGTTAATTAATAGTAATTAGTGTTATAGCTTCATTATAAACGTGTGTCTCCATATTTGTATTCCACACACAACTCAGACTTAGGCACTCCTTGTGTCTAAGGAGTAATGTGGCTGTACATGTACACTAATGCTGCTACCAGTGACATAATAGTGCCATTTTGCCTCAGAATCAATGTTAATTTGACAAATTTGCAATCTTCTCTGATAAAGGGAAATTTTAGAATGCAAACTGACAATGTTAAAAGCTGACTATATCAATACTAATTAAAAAGCAGCATCTACTCAAGATTCCCTAATTCATGAATATACTATACTTTGATACTAGATCTGCACCAACTTTGAGTTTATGCTCAATCAAAATAGCTCCATTAGTTATAGGAAAATACAGGCTATTAATTAATGTTCTTAGAATAGATGAGAATATCCCACAAACACAGAGAGAAAGTTTTCATTTAAGAGCATGTAAAAACAAAGAATCAGATTCACTGAGGGATTTTTTTCTAAATAATGACTACTTCTCCTTATACATGTTCTTCTTTCTTACTGAATTGCAAAGAAAGCCTTTGTCCATCTTGCACAAAGATTTCTCTGAATGCAATTCAGGATTCTCTCTTGCTGACTGCCACAGGTATTCCTGACAGAAAAAAACCCCACAGGGGTGCATTGTTATCACAGCACACCACAATTTAGCTGGGAAAGGAAAGAAAGCATTCTATTACAAGCCAAAAATACAGGCAAGACTCCAGGCCAGAAGAAAAGTAAAACACCAGGTAGCTGTATAAAATAAGCAGTAATATAGTTAAGTAACAGCTCCTACACTGACCGTGTCCCACTAGTAATTGTGATGGCAGAGCTCCTGGTATTTCATCAGCATTTGGTAATAATTTGCTAGGTAATTTTGAAAATTATAATTTGAGTGCTTGGCTATTGTATTAAAATCCAGCATGGAAATGAAATGCTTTTAAGAATAAGGTCCTTTATCTTTTGGCTCCCAGAAACCTCATAGACTATGTGCTATTTGAATGCAGTGAATGGCTGTATAAAATAGCACTTGTTAGTGAAAAAATACCAAACCCAAACAAATATTTTAACATCCTGAAAATAACACCACAATACAGTAAAATCTCTGCTCTCACTTGTCAAATAAAATCTCACAGTCACAATTTATTTTTATGTTATGAACCGTTTGTGACAAGAAGCTGAACTGAAGGAGTGTCTTCAGATAGCAGACTTTTCATTTGGCCCAAGAAATTACAGTTGGTTGTTGGTTTGGGGTTTTTTTGATTGGTTAGTTTGGTGGAAGTTTTGTTTGTTTGGTTTTGGTGTGAGTTTTTTTGCTCTTTTTGTTGTTTTCTTGGTTTCTGTTTATTGATTGATTGATTGATTGAAATTTTGTGTATCTGTTGGAGGGGGCTGTTAAAAAAAGGAAGGAATTTATCTTCATGGTTTTTATCAAAATTATGCTCCTTTCTGTAATTCCCAGTTCATCTGAAAAAAAAATAATTATAGAAACTTATCTGTTTACAAGTGCAGTTGAAATGTACAAAATATTCTCTTCAATGGCATTAAAGTGAAGAGATTGTGCTTTTTTGCTATCATCAAGGTCCAAGTTATAATGTGTTAAGTTTCATTTTCACCTTTCAATTTCTAGAGTAGTTTAACAATTCAGCAAAAGACATGCAGAAATCACTTATCTTGTCTTTCACATCAAAAAAAGCCTTTTTTTTTTTTTTCAGGTCAGTTTACAAGGGCTTTCCAAAAAATTGGAGAACTTCAGTGACCCAGAAGAAAAATTATAGAGGCTAATCTGTTTTAAATCTACATGTACTTATGAGTGAATCAATAAATACAGAGAGTAAGGAAAACAGTATTACATTTTGGATAGTTTTAAGGGACTTCAACAGTTCCTTACTGAATTGGACTTTTAATCTCCAAATAGAAGGAAACACACCAAATTTGTATTTTCCCACTGAAATAATCCTAAATTCCACTGAGAACCATCCCTGGCTATTTCCCCCCCCCTGTAACTCATTTGATAAAGAAGGGTGCAGAATTTGGTACTATGAGTGAAAACTGGTCTAATGTAGGTTTCTTTTTTCCCAGTTATCACAGTTAAGCTGATGTTACTCAGTAATATTAAGCAGATATTTGAAAATTATAGAAGTTAACTAATTGACTAAATTTGAATCTTAGGCCCTACATCTAGCTAGGGAGAAAAGAAAGAAGCTTGTTTTCATTCCCATTATACAATTTTGTAAACAGTATTTTCACAACAGTCCAAATGGCATCAGTTATGAGTCCATTAATTCAGAAGCATCCCTCCTGGTGAACCTGGGAACTGCAATAAAGCTCTATCTTCAGTGCAGGTATAACCTATTTTGTAATCAATGTGACATATTGTACTTGAGAGATAGGGGAAAAATTAATCTCTGAACACAATCCTATGCCATAGAGCCATTTTCATTTCATGAATTGTCTGTCATTTGTCTACATTTTTATAACAGACTCACAGCTTTAACAAAAAATAATTTTGGAAAACTAAAGAGTTCTGAAACAAGGGGGTCATGGATACTTAATGAAGTGCTATGGGAATCACCTGCAATTGGTCTGGCAGCAATGAGTAATGACAGGTTGTTCAAGGACTACTCTGGCCACTGTCAATGGAATGGCAAGATTAAGTAAAGCATAGGCCAGAGACTTCCTACATCTGTCAGCAACCTAGCTGAATTAATTCCCAGCACATGAGTCCCTGAAACATGCATCAGCTGCACATCTCTCAGAGGCTTTTTTGATGTTATTTCATTTGGATTTACACACTGAACAGAGATAAAGCACTCAAAAGTTTAAAACACCTTTGCCTTTACTTCAAATAGACTAGTTTACCAGCAACATAGGAGACTGTCATTCAATAAGATTTCATATTTTGGTAAAAAGTGAAAAGTGAAACTAAACACAAACCTACACAACCCCAGCCTTCAGAGCTGCATATTTTTTACTTCCTTATCTTGCTTTCATTCAGAAGTGTCCAGGATATAATACAGCCCTCGAGCTAAGGATCCTCAATGTGGTCCTATTTTGCAAATAGTACCGTCAAGCACAACTCTTACACTACAAGTCTGCTCTTATGCTACAAGTCTGCTCCTCTAGAACTCCTGCATTCACCACCTCCAGGGTCTCCCCCTTACCTCTTCCACTTCCTTTCTCCTGAACTACTTCTTATCTAAAAGTTTTCAGCCTTAGCAACTGGCATCTCACCCACCATCACCACTGGCAAACAGATCTTGACTGCACTGTCACAGGTGAGTTTTCCCTAAGGTTTACTTCCCGGTTGTCCAAAGATCTTGCTCTTGGCCCATCCAAGCCTGGCTGCCCCATAACAGTGGGTCCATTGCTTCCCTACAGCAAAGCCAGCAGCAAACCAAGTCCCCCAGCCCTGGCATTAGGGTGGGTCATATTAACAACAAGGTAGACCCACACAGCATAGGCCTGTAAAGGAGGGCACTACACAGACCAAGAGGAAAGAGTAAGAAAGACAAACAGGTGACTTACAGGGCTTACCCACCTCCTCACAACCCCTTTCCTTATCACTCCCTTCTCTCACCAACCAAGAGACAGACCCCACAGCCACACAACAGCACAAGGACTGTCCTCCTCATCCCCTGGCTGTCCTGTGCATGACGTGTCTCCTTCCCACGCTAACAGCAAAGTTGCAGAAGGTTCTACAGGAAGCCCTGGCCTTGACCTGTAGCCTCAGCCTCCAGTTCCAACCCTGGCTCTGGCAAATTCCAGAATGCATCTCACACTACAGAGGGAGCCTTGGCAGGGATCTGAAGTGAAGTGTTTCATATCCAGTCCAACAGGAGAGGATTTACCGGGGCACTCCTGGAGAACCCAACGCTTGGCATGTCTGCAGGGGGCATTCAGTTACAGTCAGTGGAAACATGTGAGAGATTATGTTCATATTTTGCTGTGTTTTTCAGTGGAATGGTGGCCATCAATTTGGGCATTACTTCCAACACATTTAAGGGAAGTCATTTCCCTTAACTTTAAGCCACCCTGATATCAATTTCTGTTATCATTAAATGCATCATGTTATCGATGAACACATCTATCAGAGTCTCGTAGGTTAAAAAGAGATGCTTCCTGTTGTTAAGCTGTACTTAAGTGCAATAATTTTCAACTTTATCCTCACTTGTCTGTAAGGAGAAAATCTTAGGGAGGCTGGCAAATTTGTTTGGTAAATATTTATCAATAGTGGAACAGATTTCCTCAGCCAGAAGAAAATAGTAATGACTAGTTCATCCCACAGTCTGCCCAGAAGGTTGATAATTATAAATTACTTTATTGATTGATATCTCTTTTTGGCATCCTGTACTTCAGTAAACTAAACAATCAACACATGTTAAATGCAAGTCAGAGGGTCATTCACAGCAAAATATTACTGCTGAACAAGCATGTAGTTTCATCACAATGCACAGTTTGTTTCCATTTCAGTTTTCCTGGTGGATAAATATTACTTTTTAAAGTCCTGGAGCACTGGGACATTTTAGTTTTCAAACCGAAGCTTCTAGGTTGTGATTATATGGACACTGATTGTACAGTTGTAGGTATCTATATGTAGATGTAATTCCCACGGAGGTTACATCTTTGCATATCAAATATAATTCTCAGTCTGGATAAGGCATAGGAAAGTAGGCTATTCACCTACTTATGGTGAAATATAAATCATCCAGTATAATTCATTATGGATCATTGAGCCCTTATGTAATTCGTTGAATCAAACTGTTTGAATGGAGAACTTCATGTTGCAGAGGCAATGAGAGGCAAAAGTTACATTAAATATATCTGTGTCATCATTGCAACTTGTGAAGTGTAGAAATAGATTTGCTTTTTCCCATGAATACCTTCAGTTTAAAAGTTTAAATTAAGGCACCTAGAAAATAGAGTTGAATTCTATTTTTGTTTTTCTCACAGTACCTTAAGAGTATTTTGTAGGTAATTCTAGAACTATCCTTGAATCCTGTGTTCTCTAATTGGTAAAACTGCCAATATTCAAAGGAAATTGTTTAGAAGTTTTCTGTTTTTTCTCTGAATAATTTTTAATATAAGTTACTAACTTGAGAAACCAATGCTGCATCATGAAAGAGAAGCATATATATGCATACTTGTTTCCAAAGCATGAAATTAAGACTTTGAGTGTTTTGTTGGTTGACTTAATCCATAGTTAGTGGTATGAAATAAATCTAACATCTCTGATGACATGGATACATTAAAGATTGTTTCATGTCTTGAAAATTCTAAGTTATTGTAGAACATTTTCAACAGTGTTCTGGGCTTTCTGAATTTTATGAATTATATCTACAAGAACTGTGTTTAAAGCTGTTCTCTAAAAGCATAATAGCTCTAGGACTATTTTCTTCCCGAGAAGAGAATGAGAGAAAGAGGGCAGAAATGTCCATTAATATAAAATAATAACATGTAGATTTTTCAGAAAATATAATATGGATTGAAAGATGGTGTTACATTCATTTGGTCGTTGTTGAGATAAACATTCCTATGTGTCTGGCTTATGTTAAAGAATCGATTTTTTGTTTGAGAAAGAGTTATAAGATCAAACAACAGTAAAAATGTGAGCCTCCATTACATCTTGCTTTCTGTTTTCTAAGGAAGGAAATTTATGAGATTTTTTTTTTAATTTGTCAAAAACTTGTTTAATATTGTTTACTAGTTTTTGTTATCTAAAATTGTGAATAGTGCACAGTGCAAGGCACAAGGAGCAGCCCCTGTGTCCACGATGATAAGAAGACATTGGAATTACTTCAGTCGTACAAAATAAAAAAAAATAAATTACTGCTGGTGTCACTACTTTAAAAGATAATGAAATAAGAATAATTAAAAGCCATGGAAATCATTATGACAACATACTATCTGACATATGCTACATTAGCCAAAATTTATATGCTGCTTTATGCCAGAACAGTTTGTTTCCTCTGGCTCAGAGGAAATAATCACCCTGATTCTTCCAACTTTGGAGGCAAATGATGTTTAGGATATGATTTAAGAAAATTATGTTTATGAGAATTAGTGACTTACTTCAGTAATTTGATCAATGACTTTTTAGGGGGGAGGGGGTAGGGAAATTAAATGTCTACCATATACTGGGTTTATGTGATATAAAACCAGGAGTGGTAGATCTAATGATTATTTGGCTGATTGAGATCTCTAAAGGAAATTCCGTAGTGACTCAGTTGTGCATACATATGTATCTGTAATGAAAGAGAGATTTCAAAGAATATTGTGCAAAACAACAGACATATTGCTTATTTAGGTTCAAGATAGTAGTAAGACAGAATTACTTGTTCAATAGGTTATAATTTTGCATACTGCTGTTCTCTTAAACCTCCATAATGTGATGTGACTAAGTGTATCAGTACTAAGACAGGATGACAGAAGATTTTATAAAGTTGTAGAGTGGATCCCCAATGTAAGAGCTGATTCTGAGTAAAACAAAATCCTACTGTAATCCTTCATCTGTTTTCATATTGACACACTGACAAAAATCTTCAGTTACTTACAGAAGCATAGATAAAAATAAAATAATTTAAATTTTATTCTTTAAATAGAACATTGTAGTCTCCTAGTTCAGCCACTAGCTACAGTTTTGAACACAGCTTATTTTTACCCCATAAAGTTTCTGCTTCAATGTCCATAAGACTTCATATACTGTACTTCCAGATACGTATTATCATTACTGAGAGTAGGGCACCCTGTGTTATGTTCAATTTTCCTTGTAGACACATATTGAGAAAGTGCAGAAGTGCAGCTAAATCCAGAGTGGGTAACACATCATCTACAGTAAAAGTATGCTATAGGGTCACCTAATTGGATTTAATTTCATACCCAAGTCAAAGGTTTATGGAAATATGTGGAAACTGGACAAATTCATTACTAAAGTAAATGCTTTTTCAAAAAGCAGAACAGCATGTTCTGCCCACATGAAGAATTTATGTAATCAAAGTATAAAGCACCTATCTATCACGTTAGTGGCTAGAAACTCATCATCTAAAAAAAAAAACAACAACAAAACCAAAACACAAACAAACAAAAAAAACCAAAACCAAACCAAAACAAAACAAAACAAGACCCAAACAAAAATACCTACAACCAAATAAACTGAAACCAAAACAAAAACCCCCAAACTCTTCAACATTCTCATCCCATCCCAAAACTCCCAAGAAATTTCCAACTGCTACAGTCTGCAATGTTCTTCCTTTCCTAATAAAGGATAATATCTATTTTCCGCCCTAACCAATCTGCCCCACATCTCCTGCAAAAGAAAATAAGAAAAAAAAAATCCTGGACACTGATATTTGTGTTATTGGCACAAGGTAATAAAGAGCTACTGATCACATTGCTGCAATTTTCCTAGTTAAAATATATGTGTATATATATATATATGTGTGTGTGTGTGTATACTGATGTACAATAATGCATAGAGTTAATGGAAAAATATCCAAGACTGAATGCCTTGAACATCATCTAATATTACCTGAAGCTGCTTTGAATTTTTTGTCTCAAAATATGGCAGGGACCTTGCAAGTAGGTTTCCCTCTAAGATGTTTACTCTTGGTTTCATTTAAAAAGATACTTTCAAATGCTGGTTCCCCACATAGTATTAAGAAGGTATAGTTTATTATGTCTTGGGTTGAGCTGGCAAAATGCCAACTGCCCAACACAGAGTCAGTCTCCCTCCCCTTCCCAGCTGAGAAAAAGGGAAAAAGGGAAAAAAAACATGGAAACAAACTTAAATTACCTATATATATATTTATACAGAAAAGAGAAAATTAAAAGTAAACTACAATATAATACACACACAAGTTAGAAATAACAAGAAACAACTTCCCACTCCCTAGTGAACACAAATTCTACTATTTTAACTACAAATCATTCCAGAGAACTCAATTCCCCAGAGAAAAACAAGCAGAGAGAAAGACTAAGAACAGACATTTTACTTCCCAAGATAACATGGTGGTAAGGCAGTGCTCTGGGTCTGGACCTCCCGTCCTTCGTGGGACAGCATGGTGTGTCCTTCTGCCACCACAGCTACAAAAGAACTGACCAAGCCACTTCCACACCAGCTCTTTCCCTTTGAGATCATGTCGGAATATGGTATGGAATACTATTGGCTAGAAGAAGTCAGTTGTCAGCTAGCTCAGTCCAGCTCAAGTCAGTCGACAGTCCAAGGCCTAAATCAAAAGCCTAAATTTAGGCCTACCTAGCTAAACCCATAACATATTATAGGTTAAATTACAAAAATATTAAGTATATGTTTGGGCTTTATGGTTCTATAAAATGTGCTAGTAGCAGGAATTGTCAGAAGAGTTTGTTGTTAATTCCATTTGAAGATTGCAACATTCATTTCAGAACTGTCCCTACATATATATCAGTAGAGTTATAGTCCATAGAACTATGAACTATCAGTGAGTCTTAGGAAGCCAGGAAGAACCAAACACTATGATATAATTTGAATAGTTTTTAGAAGTCACTGAAATCTATGTACCCCTATGAAAAAATGTGCTTTTAGAACTAAAAATTATAGAATTTTAAGGAATATAATTTTTTTTCTTTCTGGTATACGTAATTTCTATAGGCTAGAAAATATTCATACTGTCCTTGTTAAGTATTCTGGGCCACAAAGAGCTGCTACTTACTGATTACTGCATAGTGTTAGGAACAAAACTATTGTTTCACTCTCTTCAAGGAAAAGATTTATTATAGTAATTTTTAATAGTTAATGGTTTTCACCTTTAACATCTTGCCCAAAAGTGAATGTGAAGGTGTTTTGGTGTGGTTTGGTGGTTTGCTTGTTTGTTTGCTTGTTTGATTTTCGGTTTAATATCTGATAACTGAAGGGAAGGGAAAAAAACCCCTTCAGAGTCCCATATCCTAAATCAGTTACAAAGAGTTCTGAGGGAAAAAAAGAGGAAAGTGTATAAATAATGGTGTTACTATAGCTTTGTTACTGCTTAAGCACATTAATTCTTGATGTTACAGATCTGTCAGAGAAGGACAATGAGTCACTTCTCACTATCATCTGCTCTGCAGAACTTTGTTCACTTTATATTCCATAGAACAGTGTAAATAGTCTCTGATCAGAGCAAGATTTGTCCATGCCTTGTTCCAGGGCCAAACATAATCAGTATTTTGCAAAGTAACAACACTTTTGGCTCAGGTCAATATTTTGAAATTCAAGTAAACCCAAAAATTTAAAGAGCTTTTCTTCAAACTGTATTGTGTGTTTTAATGGCATTTTGTTGCATGCTGCACAGCAAAGCCTTTCTGCTATCTCACAGCATTAAAGCCAATTATGTGAAAAAATTATTTTTAATATCAGGGAAAATAATATTTTGGTTTTAGGATCCTGGCAGCTGCTGATCTGCTGGTCTGCATTTCTTGGTGGTACCTTGCTCATAACTTGTCCCCTCAAGTGGCTTCACAGCCAAAACTCCTTTTTCTTTTATGGAGCTCAGGCAACATGTTTGGTTCTACATGACCGTATTGATAAAAATTGCAAATTCACTATAACAGGTAAATATACATCTGTGTGGAATACAGACAGCAAAGGATAAGCTTAAATATAGGTACATGTAGAAACATATGCACACATAGTAGAAGTATAAATATAGAAGCATATAATAGACACATATCATAGAATGGCTGGGGTTGGAAGGGACACTAAAGATCATTTTGTTCCAACCCCCCTAATACGGGCATGAATGCCATCACATATACATATATATATGTTTAGTTTTAACCCAGGGATTTTATGCAAGTAAGAGAAAGCTGCAGGCTGCTGCTTCAATGTAATTCCATTTGCTAAGTTATTTTTTTCCACAAAAATTAAAAAAAGGAGCAAGAGATCTTGTTTTTCATTACATTATGATGTGTATTTTAGATTATATAGATATTATTTCTCCTTAGAATGTTTTGACAGTATGTACATGAATTGCTTATACAAAATTCTCTACTTCTAAAATCTAGTAATGTGAATGATTCCCTTCATGTATTATAGAAAACATCAAAAAGGAAAAAAAAGCTAAGTACTTCTTATTTGAGTACATGACTGAAGAACTGGTTTTTTTATTTTTAAACATACGTCAGAGATAAATTATTTATTCATGATTAACAGAGCACTGCAGACTGTTGCAGGTTTCATTAACTGAAGTTTGAGTGACTTCTCTTTACCATAATAATACTTTACATTTACACAACAGTTTTCATTCAAAAGAATTTCAAAGTGCTTTGCATAGTGTGTTTATATAAGGGATCAATTAACCAACCAGTAAATTAGAGTTACCTCTGGAGTGAAGCTCTGCAGAAACTTTGTGGCAAGAATCTTATATGGCATTAATTATATATTTTAAATAAAATTTAATGGATTTCAAAGAAACAGAGCATACAATAGAATTAAACTGTGTTTTATAGAGGAGAAAAGAATCTTACTGCTGGGACACTTAACTCCAACCAACAAGCAGTCTCTGTTACTTGCTTCAGCCACACACTGTCTATCATCTTCCATCAGTTTGGTCCAATTTGGGCCTTACATAATGTCATAGGATCACAGAATATTCTGAGTTGGAAAGGGCCCACAAGGATCATGGAAGTTCAACTCCTGGCTCTGCACAGGACATCCCCAAGAATCACACCATGTGTCTGAATGTGTTCTTCAAGTGCTTTTTGAAATCTGTGAGACTTGGTGCTGTAACCACTTCCCTGAGGAGATTGTTTCAGTGCTTCGCCACCCTTTGGATGAAGAACTTTTTCCTAATATCCAACCTAAACCTCCCTGGACTCAGCTTCATGCCATTTCCTTGAGTCTGTCACTAGTCATAATAGTGAAGAGATCAGTACTTGGCCCTCTGCTTTGCCTCACAAGAAACTTGTAGACCACAGTGAGGCTCCCCTCAGTCTCCTCTTCTCCAGGCTGAACAGACCAAGTGACCTCACCCATTCCTCATTTGGCTTCCCCTAAAGGCACTTCATCATTGTCACTGTCCTCCTTTGGACATTCTTTAATAGCTTAATATCTTTCTTATATTGTGGTGTTCAAAACTGCATCCAGTATTCAAGGTGAGGTGGTACCAGGGCAGAGCAAAGCAGGACTATCACCTCCCTTGACCAGCTGTCAATGTTGTGCCTGTTGGATTAGTACTACAATAATAATAATACCAGCTCAGCTTTACTGACTCTTCATATGTACACAGTTAATTACTTGAAATGCAAACGTGTAATAGGTAACTGTCTCCACCTTTTAGCAATGAAAGACCCTTTTCCACTGACAGTAAGCTAATTTCTGTGACGCTGAATTTACAATGTGCTAATAATGTACCTAATGAAGACCACCTTCTATGGCTCTGAAGCATCAGTTATGGATCTCAGAAATAACACTTATACCAGTTTTTGACAATTTCTGTTATATTACATTTAACCTGAAACTAAAACTGCTTTCCTGTTTATGCAGTGCAGGCAACAATGTCTTCAGATCCTAGCTGGAATTTACCAACATGGGAATTTTTTCTTTCAATGTTGGCAAGAATAATACAATTCTTCCAAACTGGAACAGATGAACAATTATTTTGCTTGTCTTTTGACACTCATGTTTCTCCTGGCCTCACCTCAGCATGCTACTGCAGTATGTGCAACCGCCTTGCTATACTTTGCAACAAATCTCTCTCTTTTTCTTAGTCTGCATTTGGTTATTGTATAACTATTCATGCCAAGGAATCCCACCAGAAATAATAAAAAAACTTACAGTAGAAACAGTACTGATTTCAGTTACAGTGGTTCAGTGAATTTATAGGAATTACTAAACACATAATAGGCAGAACAAAGTACACTGGAATTTAGTCTACCATAACTTCAGTGTAGCTGCTCACTCACATAAGCAAATGTTTGCAGAACTGAAACTGCCTTTCTCACAATTTGTGAAATAGAGTCATCCAAAAATCCTGGGGACATACTTAGCCCTTCTGAAAACAAGCTGTTTAAGTGAAGAGTATGTCAGTTCTATAGAGTTTAGGTTCTCATAAGTATAATATAACAGTACTCAATAGGATTGTTTGTTTGTTTTCTTTTTCAGTGCTAGCTACACTCTTGGTCACAGTTACTGGAACAAGTAAACTAGCTTTTTGGGCATAAGTGGTTCTTCATATTCAGTCAGATCAGGCTGCTAACATGGTTTAGAACTCAAACAAAAGAAGAAACAGAGATATTTTAAGTTTCTCTATATTATTAAAATGCTCTAAACCCAGAATAAATTAATTTAAGCAGAACTTGGTTTTGGTAACAAGTCTAGTAACTAGCTTTATATTTTTTTTTAATTGCAGCTTGCTGTGTGATATCATAGGAGGAAAGAGCCCCCTAATGGCAAGGAAAATAAAAATAAATTTCACATTCTGTGAATTCAAGCTGGAAAGGAATGCAACATTAATTTCAAAAAGATCAAATTAATCAGAAAAAGGTGATACAACTGAATCAGTTTAAAATGTTGTAAAAGTCCAGATTAACAACATTAAAGACTTGAAAGAAAATGCACAGTTTGTAGAATGTAAACTCTTAAATCTTTCTGATTTGAGGGTTTTTTTCATCTATTTTTTCCCCTGAATCTGATAATAGAAAATGTTTACAATCTTTCATGTGGAAATGAATAACATATCTTATAACCTTAACTAATTATTTGGGTTTCTGATTTTTCTTTTTTGTGCTTAGAAAAAAATAAAACAAAGGTTCAAATGTAATATTCCCTTTTCAAAAAGAAACACTTTTCAGCTTTATTTGGCATTTCATGGTTAGGATGTAAACTGACTATTAACAGGTAATAATCTGGAGGGAACCATATTGCTGACTTTGAAATCACAGGATTAGCATGATTTTATTTCCAATCACAAGATTATAAAGTATACTTAAAGAGCACAGGTATAGTTAACAAGGCTTTTCAGAGAGAAAAGAAAGAGATAATAAGAGCCGTAAGAAAGATTTTGAACATACATAAAGGTAAAGATAAACTGCACATGAAGTCGGGCCTTAAGCTTTGTAAGAATCCAAAGTGAATTAAGCATCCAATTATCTTAACTTCTTTTAAAATATTGTCTATATTAGGTAGCTTTAACTCTTGATATCCACATCTTTGTCTTATTGTTAAAATTTTAAGCCAGATAATTAAAATGTAAAGAGTTTCTCTCCATTATTTATGGTCAGATTCTGCACTCTGACTCCATAGTCAATGTAAGCAGTCCTCACCTTTGGCAGTATTTTATAAAGTAAAATACCACTCAATGAAAGCTATGGTGGCAGAATGTGCCCCCAAGAGAATTACTTGCTACCTGCAAAGAATTTCAGAAAGAAACACTGAAATTGCTGACCTGGATCAATTGTCCATGTAAGAAACAATATAAACATTATTCATAGAGAAAATATAAAGAAATAATACAGCACATATGCTATAGTTTAAGTAATCCTTTAGTTTTGACTCATCAGTTCAGTTCTTGTTTTTGCCAGTGCTTATTCATATGATACATTACAGAAGATGATGCTTTCTCTTAAGCATGACATATGTTCTTCATGTGGTCACTTAGGAACCTGTTCCAATTACTGTTATTAAAAAAAAAAATCCCTGTATATCTAAGGTTCTCAACATGTATAATGTCTTCTTTTTACAAATTATAAATAATCATTTTGGTAACTCCACATTTGAATCTTGAGAAGTCATTATTTGAGTATGGTGTGTTATAGACATTTATTTAAAATTTCTTGGTGAAGGAAGAGAAGGAAGTGCTTTTCTGGATTTGTGGTGCTTTTGTCATGGGATAAATTGGATTACAGCTAGATACACAATCTAGCAGCAAGATCTTGCTATAGGCAGTTTCATAGTTGGATAAAGCATTGGAATGTTGTACTTAGCTGGGTGCAAGTCTACTTAAATGCTTGCATTAATAGACCAATGCCTGTACTTCACTCAGAGGGAGTAATCACAATAGCTAGTATAAGAAAAATTCTTCAATCTGGAGCAAGGAGCAGAGTGCACAAACTGATGAGGAAGGTGGTGCAGATTATCACATCTGTTAGGAGTGTGCTAATAATGAAGTGACAATGCTGTCTTAGCATTATGCTCCCTTGGCCTGTAAACCTTGAGTCCATCAACCTTCTACTTCATAATCAAAAAGCAAGGTTATTTCAATTTTAGCCTATCACCTTCAAAATCACAGCAGTCTATCACTGCAAAACCACTTACAGCATAGCTGAAGTAAATATGTAGAAAGTTTTTGTAGAGCCAGGCATTTAGGAGACAGTAGTGTCAATGTCACATCAAAACAAGCAATCTATCCATGGGATGGTTGCCTCCCATATGCAGCACAGTGAAACAGGACATCCTAGGTTTCATATTTCAGGTCATATGCCTTGATCTTTGCTTAGCAGGCAGAATGCTAGCAATAACTGCTATATCTATTAAAAAAAAATGGAATGGCAGTTAAATGCATTTTATTTGAGGGAGATCTTACTTGCTCAGCTATGACAAGCTTGCAGTCAAAAGACAGATACTATTTCAAACTACTGACAAGCACTAAGAAATCCTTCAGATAAATGCTCTCTCTATCTGACTTCAGAACACATACATTAATGAATTAATTATATGTGAGAACTTGTCTGCCATTATTACTCCAGACTGCTTAGGACATATGGGACAGGTGACACTAAAACATCATCCAAGAAGTTAGACATAATCTTTCTGGTTGTTTCATTCCCATTCACTTGAAGGGTTAAGCATGATAAATACACTGCACAAAACATGTCTTGCTGCTAATTGTCTTCTGGTGTACATAGTATTTGATACATATAATCTCTGAGTGAAAGAAATGCAAGTGCAAAAAAATGCATTCTGTGAACAGATCCCAAAGCTTGTATTTAACATGCATGATACAAAAGAATAAGTATTTCTTTTTTATATATATATATTTTTTTTAGCTGCTCAGAAAAGCAAATGATAATTTCCTTACCTGGGAGATTCAACTCTGTACATCATCAGTATTACATGAGCTAAGGGGGGAGGATGAATTTTTGTCTTCCGTAGAAAGCCTTTCTTCAGAGATGCAGAACATGAGAGATGTAATTGTAAGTAAAATGAACTATTCCAATGTCCAGTCTGCTATCAGTTGCACTGGCTTAGAGCTGGCATCCTCTTGCAAATGAAAAAAAAAAAATGTAGCTCAGCAAGTTCTCTACTGAAGGAGCTCAATATCAGTGTTATCAAGCACTAGCAGTCACATACTGATGCTACAGTGTATACAGTCTCCCTCTACTGCACGCTTTCTCGCTTGCTCTCCCTCTCTCTCACCCTGACGTTTACTCAGCTCTGAATCTGAGCTCCTTCTGCTGCTGTATAATCAATCTAGCCTGTCTGAATCTAATAGGCCTCTATTTAACCAGCCAATCAATAGCACAGATTCTGCTGCTGCTCCCTGGAGTCTTTTCCAGGAGTGGTACAAACAATAAGAGTTTGGGCAGCAGTTTAACCAAGTATTTTTCATTATTTTATCTCCCTTAAAGAGAAATTGTTTAGGAGAGCCCAGGTTCAAAGCTATCTTTCTCTGTGTGGTTTTTTGGTTTTTTTTGGTGTTTTTTTTTTTGTTGTTGTTGTTGTTTTTTTTTTTGTGAGAGTTACATAAACCTGCACATTGCACTGCACTAACATTATGAACACCTTTTTTTTACCCATTCTGCGTGTTTTAGAATGTAAATTAAAAAAGAAAGAAAAGGAAAGGAAAGAAACACACATACACACTCCCCTCACATGGCAAGCCACAGGCTTTGCGTTCTGAAAAATCCAGTAGTGTGTTTTGTAAACTGGAATTGTTTACAGCAATTGTGGAAGCCACGCGCAAACCAAGAATCAGGAGAGCTGTGCTTCACAGACTGTGGTTCGAATTCCTAGCAGCTTGAACTCCCTTTTTTCTACACTATTTATATTTCCCCTTGTGTGCTTTGGGGTGGAGAGAGGTGGTGGTGGTTTTGTTCCTCTCTTTGTGCGTTTGCTTCTTTGTTGTTTGTTTGTGAGTTTTATTGTTTAGGGATTTTTTAGGAATTTATATGGGAACACATACAGAAGTTACTGGACATAAAATATCTATTCAGCAGATTCACACAAGACAGTTTTTTTCCACTAAAATAGTGGTC
>JAWWLZ010000082.1:73543359-73578924 GCA_035041345.1 Poliocrania exsul | reverse complement strand
GTAGCAAATAAATACTTTGTTTGCCAAGATTATTTTTTAATTTTATGGGAGTATTTTATTTTATTTTATTTTATTTTCAGCTTGCCTTACAATTTCAAAGGGTATGTGTTTTACAGTTAGATTTTTTATTTATTTTTCTTCATGCAGATTGGTAAAACGTTTCTTCTGTTCTCTGAGTTAGGATCACCTTCAAGGTATTAACATACCCTCCTTGGTGGGGTTTTGTTGTTTTTGTTTGTTGATTGTGTTTGTGGTTTTTTTTCCCCAAAGTGAGAAAAAAAAATAAGGAACAAAGCCATTGTAATGGCCTTATCATATCCTTATTTCCTCCTTCTCCATCACCAGACCTCCAGGGCTCATCTTCTCCAGGGGAAGCAGTCCCATCTCTTTCAGCCTCTGATATAAAAGATTCTGTGGTCCCTTAATCATTTTTATGGTCCTTTGCTGGACATGCTCCAGTATTTCCATGTCTGTTTTTTTACGGGGAAGTCCAGGAATGGAATGGACTCAGAACTCTAGGTGTGATCTCATTAGTAAAGGCCTTGACATCCTGGCAATACACCTCTTGATGCAGCTCTGGATGCTATTGGCCTTCTTGCTACTGGAGACATCATTGGGACATGTTAAATTCGTTGTCTTCTAGGTTCCCAATGTAATTTTCTTCAAGGCTGATTTCTAGCCTTTTGTCCTTCAGCATGTACTGCTGCAGGGTCTTATTATGAATGGTGCCTCTGAATGGCAGCACAATCATCTGATGTATAAACAACTTCCTTCAGTTTCATGTCATCCATAGACTTGATCACCATCCAGGTCATGAATGAAGATGTTAAATTGTAATGTCCCCTTTACTAGTCCCTGAGCCACACTGTCTTTCCTAATCTCATCCCTGAAAACTTTGACAATGTTCTTATATTCCTCCTAACTCACTTCCCTGGTTCTGCCTCTTGTATCTTTTAATTTTACATTTGTGTTTTGTCAAGAGCCCCTTATTTATCCCTGTACGCATCATACTTGTCTTTGCTTATTTTCCTGCTCCTTGGGATGTATGAACTCTTGAGCTTGGAGGAGATCTTTAGAAATCAACCAGATTCTCTGATCTTTTCTCAATTCACGGTAACCCATGTATTTTCCAAGTTGAGATGTGAACAGACCAACATCTGCTCCCCTAGATAGAAGGGTTGTTGTTCTACTTTCACCGCCCTATCTTTTGTCCTGCCTGTTATGAGTTCAAGAGGACTCCTATGCACAAAATAAAAGATACTAGAACACAACTGAGATAGGAAAGCAAATTTATTGGTAAGCAAAGCAAATGTATCCTGTTATTTGTGATAGAAAACAATACATACTAACCCTTGGAATCTCGACAAGCCACTGAACAGAAGGAGGTGGAGGGATAGTTAGTCCACGCACCTTCAGTACCACATGGCAATAGAGCAGTAAATGATGTAAAATAAAGATGCATTGTAATGAAATGTCCTTTAAACAAAAGCAATTATATTCACCTAGGAATATTTCCTGCTATTCATAGAATCACTATGCTGCCCATGACTTTTGTATTTTATGTATCAGATATGTAGTATGTTAAAGTAGTACTTGAGAATTGTCTGACACAATTTTTTAAACTGTGATACCTAAAGAGAAATCATTCTCAAATAATCTTGGATTCTAATTTTCTACTTCCCTTTGGACAGGATTTCTACTGAAAGTAATGACAGATTTGTCAGGGTTAATAATAGAATTGGGCATAAAATGTGTACAGCATTTCCAGTTTGCCTGTAAGCATTGTGTTTATATCATGGCTAGTGCATGCACTAAAACCATCGCCCTGTAGCAGAGCAAAGTATGTACTTAAGGGAGAGGAAGAAAGTTCATATGTCCATAGGACTCACAAAATATAGAATATTATATTTTGCTGAGAGAAAGAGGGAGCAAGTTGGTTTTGGATTTTTCCTTTAAAATAATTCAGAGTGCAAATTTCTTTGGAAGTCTTCCTAGCAACTACCTGAAAAACAGGTTCATTTACCTATCCAAAGCCTTCCATAGATGTCTCTGTAGTCCTCCTTGAGCTGTTGCTTCCTAGAATATTAATTGTGGAGACAAAACCATTCAATAGGCAGCTCTAGCTGAAATCAAACCCTGAGTCTGCAGATCTACAGAAATAAATACATAATAAATGAGGGAGCAGTGAATGCAGCCAGTGTGAGAGTAAAGACAACTTGGCATTTATCAGTGTATATTTTCATTAAAGCAAAGCAGTTTGGTCCACCTAATCCATAATTTCCCGTCTTTCCAGATTGTATGAGATATTTTGGTGTGTTAACCACCGAGCCATCTTTTATGAGCATGGACTAGGCCTACAAGTGGTGGCATTCTGTTCACTACTTTTTCATGTCTTAGAACAGTTTTTCCTCAGTAGGTTTTTAGTCATAATACAAGAAGCCTTCCTTAAGAATCAGGGGAACCTCTTTGTGAGTGAGAAATAGGAATAATGCTTCTTTTCCTGATTTGGAAAATCTTGAGTTGCCTTCTACCTGTGAATAAATAATGGATGGTGAAAATTTTGTTTTCTTGCAAAGGGGTTTTAGATGCAAGAATGAAGATATTGCCAGACTAAAATATACTTTACTTTATTGTTATGCAGGTAAAATATTGGTCTGCCAACCATGTCTTGTGTTAACTCTTTGTGTCTCTTCTGGTGGAGATGGTACTGGTAAGAAAGTGGTATTTGATAGTGCTGAAGTGCATTTCATCTTGAGGCGAGGCAGTTGATCCCATTGTAAGAGGCAGTGTAGTCCTTTTGAATTCATTGAGGGAGGATATGGTGAAAAACATGAATTTACTGTTTTGCCTGCAAGTTGGAGATGAAAAGTCAGCTAGTGTCTTAACACTAAAAAGAGCTTAGCAAGTTTCTGGGGCGGGGGGCGGTGTGTGTGTGGGAAGTGTTCCTGAGATTCACTCGTAAGAATATCTACTTCTACTAAATTGTGATTTTGCAGGACCCTGTAAAAAAGAGCTGTTAAATCCCTCTGACTGATAACCTGGTCTGTTAGAGAGGGAAAGGGTATGTATTTGATATATGCTCAATCCCACAGAATAGGCAGTTTTCTTTAATGCCAGTGGTAACTTAATAACTTCCCTTTGTCTTCTTTAACTGTAAAAAACAAACAACACATTTCTTGCTCCTCTCCCAGCCCTCTGTATTTCAAAATGATAAAAACAAGCAGGGTTAAATGTCTCCTATGTGACCTTTCTGTTTCAAAAGGGACATCTTTCTGCACAGTGTTCAATAAAAAATGAAGCATTGCGAAAAAAAGGTAAATAAAACATTTCAAAAATAATTTGTTTTTTTCTTTTAGCTAAAGATATGATACTCTGCAGTGACTAGTCTGGTTTAATGCAGATATGGTTGTGAAGTACAATAATTGATGATATGTCTGCACTGTCACCTTATACCTGATTGCAACACTGTATAGTTTTCTAACTATGACCTGGACTTTTTCTCTCAAACATTCCCCTATATTGTATCAGGTCATATAAAACTGAACATTAGAGAACACACAGACAAACTTGACATCCACAGGTCCACAGGCCCTGACAGGATGCATCCATGAGTGCTGAGAGAACTGGCAGACACTGTAGCAAGGCTCCTCACAATCACCTTTGAAAGGTGGTTGTGGGAAAACGCCAAAATGCACCTCCAAGGAGGACGGCACTGGGAAGCAGAGCAGACCTGACCAGCTGCATACATGAGAGACTTGTTGCTGGAGTTTTAAAATTATGCATTTTACTTGTACAGGGGTTTAGTTCAGAAAGTTTTCCGTATCCCCTATCCCTGTGTCGTTATAACCTTCCTGAAGTGTTGTCATCACCCTTCCCCTGTCCTCCCCTATGTTCCCCAGAGGCTTTTACTGTCTGATAAGTCACCACACGCTCGTTAAGCACAGGCATTGTCTCTCCCTGGGACGGGGATGGCCCCACCTGGGAGGTGTCCCTCTGCCTGGCACTGCCGCAGCAGCAGCTGCTGGAACTTGCCTGGGCATGCCACCCTACCGCCCTGAGCTGAGGCTGTCCCCGCCAGTCCAGGCAGGACCAGCTCCAATCCAGGATGCCTCTGCCTCATGTCCCCAGCACAGCCCACAGCTTCATGGTCATTTCTCTTGCTGGCTTCCACCCCTGTCCTAACCCTATTGATTATCTCACCCACCCACCCCCAATCCCTGATTTTCTGTTGGCTGTAGTTCCTCTGTTTTCTCATTCATTAGCTGAGCACAGAAGTTACTTCTCCTTCTGGAGCCCTTGCCCAATTCTTTCCTGGTACCAGTGCCTTCCCCTTGGGACTCTATAAAAGCCACATGATTTTACAATAAACATGTTTTCACCACTCACCCCTGGAGCGAACAGAAGCCTCTGTCTCCAGAGGACAGACCTACCCCCCAACATTGCATAGGTGGTGGCAATCAAGAAAGGTTCCTGAGGACTGGAAGAAGGAAAATGCTACCCCAGTCTTAAAAAAAAGGTAAGAAGGAGAACCCATGAAACTACCAGCCCATCAGCCTCATCTCAATCCTTGTAAAGGTGACGGAGCGCCTCATTCTGTAGGGTGTCTCTAACCACATGAATGGCAAGGATCAGGAGACACTAAAGGTAAATCACGCTTGACCAACCTGATTGCTTTCTATAATGAAACAACTACCTGGATGGGTGAGGGGAGAGAAGTGGATATTGTTTAT
The DNA here is from genome assembly GCA_035041345.1 of Poliocrania exsul. NCBI lineage: Eukaryota > Metazoa > Chordata > Aves > Passeriformes > Thamnophilidae > Poliocrania > Poliocrania exsul. Next base: position 73,574,194 of record JAWWLZ010000082.1, on the reverse strand, counting down.
TTTGATTTTAGCAAAGCTTTTGACACTGTCTCTTGCAACATCCTCATAGCCAAACTCAGGAAGTGTGGACCGGATAGGAGAACAGTGAAGTGGATTGAGAACTGGATGAACAGTCCATCTCAGAGCGCTGTAATCAGTGGCACAGGGTCTAGGCCTGTCACTAGTGGTGTTCCCTAAGGGTCAATATTTGGCCCAGTATTGTTTACTTCTTCTTTAATGACTTGGATGAAGGGACAGGGAAGTTCACTGATGACACAAAGCAGGGAAGATTGTTCAATACCCAGAGGGTTGTGCAGCCCTTCAGAAGGACTTTATCAGACTGGAGAGATGGAGAGAGAACTGTCTGAAATTCAGCAAAGGCAAATGCAGGGGCCTGCACCTGGGCAAGAATAACCCCATGCACCAGGACAAGCTGGGGGCTGACCTGCTGGAAAAAAAGCTCTATGTAGAAGGACCTGGGGGTCCTGGTCAACAGCAAGTTGTTTGCGAGCCAGAAGTGTGACCTGGTGGCCAAGAAGGCCAACAGTATCCTAGGGTGCATTAGGAAGAGCATTGATGGCAAGTCAAGGGAAATGACCTTTCCCCTCTGCTCGGCCCTGGTGAGGTGCATCTGGAGTGCTGTGTCCAGTTCTGGGCTCCTCAGTATGAGAGAGACATGTAGATCCTGGATCAGGTTCAGCAGAGAGTAAAGATAATTAAGGGACTGGACCATCTCTCTTGGGAGGAAAGGCTGAAGGAGCTGGGACTGTTCAGCCCCTAAAAGAGACAAATGAGAAGGGGGCTTATCAGTGCATGTAAGTGTCTGCAGGGTAGCTGTCAAGAGGATGGAGCCAGACTCTTCTCAGTGGTGCCAAGCAATAGGGCAAGAGGTAATGGGCAGAAACCCATGCACAAGAAGTTCTAGTTGCATATGGGGAAGGACTTCTTTACTGTGTAGATGACAAAGCACTGGAACAGGTTGCCCAGAGAGATTGTGGAGTTTCCCTCACTGGAGTTATTCAAGAACTCTGAGCACAATCCTATGCAATGCATTCTAGGAGTAGGGAGGCTGGACCAGCTGACCCACTGTGGTCCCTTCCAACCTTACTCCTTTTGTGAATCTGTGAACGTTTTGCCATGAAAAATACTGGCATGACAGGCTGCAGTGGAGCACACCCTTACTTTTGGGTGCTTGGAATAGGGGGATAAAAAAGGGTGGTGATGATGACAATGATGTCTTGGAGAAGGTGATCTCCATGTCATACTGTGGGCATACAGCCAGTGTGCTATAGAAGGAACTAGTTGTAACCCATGTGAAAACAAGCCATTCTGTACTAGCTGGCTAGAAGGAACTATTCCCTGAGGTGAAATAGTTCAGCAAAATTCTTCTGTACATTGTTCTCTACTATGACAGGAGGTTATACTGCTTATGAGTTTATGTACTTTTGGGTAATTTCAATTAAATCAGCATGCTTTCACACTGTAAATAAAGTTGGCTGCTTGTGTAAATCACAAAAAAATATGGCACAATATGCACATAATTGAAGCAATATTTTTTTCAAAAATATGTGTATCTCTGTGTAACTGCTTAATTAATTTCAAATGTAGTGAAAAAAACTATTTAAAATAAAATTATTGAACTTTAGCAACATGTGATTATCAGTCCACCTGTTATTTGGCATTAAAACCAATTCAATTTATGTCTAATGCACTTTTTAGTCAGAGCAATGTCTCATTTTGCATGGTGCTGCTAATATCCCTATATCTGCAGATGTCAGTGGCTTTTGATTGTTGAAATGAAATATCTAGAACAGCATCAGAATGTTTTTACACAAACTTGCAGTGTTGCAAATTATGTAAAATGAATTAAGAAATACAATGAAGTTGTATGAATAGGTAAGCATTTCACTTGAATTAATAAAAATTTTGCTTGGCGTTGTTGCTCAGCAGTGTCTAGGGGCTGCCTTCCTCAATACCTTCTTATTCAATGTAGTGACTTGCACATCTATTAGTTCTAAAGAATGGGCAAAATTAACACTAGAAGTAGCAGAATTACACAGGTATTTAATTACTGGAAAGGCAGACTTTAGTTACACAGTAGTGTTTAGCTATGGTTTGATGGCATGTGTACCGTAGAAAATGTGATAGGTTTCCTAAGCTGCATCAGGTTATAGTATATTGTCTTTAGTGCTAAACAAAGGTTCATTAGAATAAGACTAGAATATCTAGTAGCTTCTTCACATCTTCTGCTGAATGATTAACAAAGACTAATGTCAGCAGTTTGGTTGTCCAGGGCCTTACATTAGCACCTTTCTTGATAAATCAATTGGTGGCTTCTACATTGACATTTGTGAAATGATGTGATATTCCTGTAAGAGCTGCACAGTAACAAAAAAAATATTCTGGAACTGTATCTGATTCCAATTTACTTGCCAGTGTAGGGGTAACAATTATTTTATCCCTTTTATGTTACATTATGTGCATTATAAATTCATATTTTGCATAGCAATATGATAAAAATGAAAATTCACTACAGTAGAACATATACTACAACAAAACTAGTGATGACAACAGTTGAGCCTTGCTCATCAGGATTTTAGTAACCATTCACATGTGATGAACATTACTCTTATTTACCAAAAAATCTTGTCTACCTTGCTACAGGTCTTCTCATTGTGAAATAAGATAGATCTATCCTAATTTTATGTCAACTATTAATAAATATTGACTGTCACACTACTGCCCCGTATTATGTTTGAATAGGCTGTACAAGCAGCAGTGTTATGATCATTGTATGCATGGACACTTAAGATGAACAGTAACACTTAACACTGATTTTTCTTGGGCAGATTTTTACCAAAGATCAGTTTCTGTACTGAAATGATTTGTATGATTTTCCTGATTTTGACAAGCTTTTCAACATCAAAAATGAATACAGAATCCTAGTCACAATGACAGAGAAAAGATTAGTGACAATGGTCTTTGCAATGACACCAATCAGATTCCTCAACGCTCCTGGTTGCATCCCATCAGGACCTGTGGACCCATGTAGAACAAATTTGCCTAATTATTCCCTGATCTGGTCTTCCACCATGGGTACATCTTGCAATTTGGGTGAGAAAGATGTATGATTTTAACCTTTTGAGAAAGATGTATGATTTTAATCTTTTTTTATATTTAAATGTCTGGCATATATTTTTTTGCATGTTATTACTTTAAGTAAAGAAATTCTACCTGCAGCTTCTTACAGCCTAAATATTGGATAGAGTGTGCTTGCTTTATAACTTTCGTAATTCCCTCCAGAATCCTGACAATTATTGGAAACAATGGGAAATTTTAGATCTCTTTATGAAAATGCCTGTCCACCTGAGAACTTGTGTAAGACCAGGGTTGAATACTTCACTGTTATACATACCACAATTTCCCTTGACTATATCTCTCGAAAGAGAACTTCATCTTTCAAGATAATTTCTCAATGTATTTCTACTGTTTAAACTTATTGAAGAAAGCTTGTCAGAGAAGGGATTCTGTTGCTGTTTAATGTGATTGAAGAGGTAGGAAAACATTTGCTGTACTAATCACAATTTCTGGTATTATCTCTAATACATTTAGAAAAAAATAGCATCTCAGTACCATTAAAAATCTTGCACTGATGTTTTCATGCTCCAAAGTTCATGTAACTATTTTTATGCTGGTGTCATTAGAACAGCTTTTTCTTATCTCAGTTTAGGCTAGTCAAAACTTCTGTTCCTTATTATCCTTAACTGCAAGAATTCCTTTCCCCTATAGGTCACTTACTTTAGAAACATGTCATATTGCTGATGACATAATGCTGATGACATAAAGCATACATACAACATTCCAAGTGTTGTTTATTTATTTATTTTTTTGTTTATTTGTTTGTTTATGTTGTCTTCATTAACACTAACCACCCCACCATCATGTTTTAGTTTAAGAATAAACAGGAGACTTTACCCAATGTTTTCTCCATGCATGACCACTGCAGTCTGAATTTGACAGTTTTACATTTTAAAGTTACATTTTTAACCCTAGTCTAATCTATCCCAGCAATCTACTTGGTTTACTTTTTTTAAGATTAAATGACATGTCCTTTGTTATATTTCATGTAGAGGTTTAGAGGTCTCCAAGTCCCCATCTTCCCAGTGCCTTTTTCCAAGATCCCTATTTCCTATATGTTTTTCTGCCTTTATCCTATTAGCACACTATTGAGAAGACTTTGCACTTATAATATATGAACATTTTTGTTTACTTGTCATGATCTGGTAGGAAAAATAAACTATTTGTACAAAAATTTTATTCTGGGAGTAACTTATTCAAAATAGGCACATTCTAAAATCAGACTTTGAATGTAAGATTGCATCTTTTATTAGTGGTGCTTAATATGGATAAGTTTATGTCTCCTTAAAAGAACTTTTTACAGGCACAAACTTTTTATTCAGATCAACAGAGTGTGAAAAATGCTTCATATGAAAATATTTATGTTCTCCATTTTACAGTATAAGAAAATCCTGTTTATCTAACATAACCTTCAGACATTAGGAACAGTTCTTTACCAGGACGTCAGGCTGTGTGTGAAAGAGGGAGAGAGAGAGAGCAGTTAATTCCAGTATAATGAAAGAATTATCTACCTGCCATTTATACAATGAAGGGGAAAAATAATCAGAAAGAAAGTGAAAGATTTTGCTATTGAGATGATGAGAATCATGTATACTATTACTCTAATGATAGTTTACAGTCATTTTATTATGGCAGCAGATGGTGCTTCAAATGTGATATGAAAGAACCACATGGTATTCAGATTGGGAAGGACAGAAATAATAACATACTTGTAAGAATATTTGAACTATTTCTGTGGTTGTGTATCTTTGAAATTACTTGGTATCTCCTGCATTCTCAGAAAAATAAAAATAGTCTGTAGAGTTCATCTTAAAATTGGATCAGAATATCAGCCTTAGAATTGAGCCCTGTTAAATGTTTGACCAGTACTTTATTCATAAGGCAATAATATTGTGCCAGTTTTGAGAAGAAAATAAAGAGAAAAAAGAGGCTGAGATGAGACAGTAACAATGCACAAACTGACACTTCAGAATTCTATTCTTATAGGAAAAAGATGAATGTATTTTGATGTGTTTCAGTGGCAAATGTACCATAAGTAGCAAGAGGGATCTATTTTATTTTCTGAAGAATGCATGACATGTATGTAGAACTGTCAATTGATAAGAACTCTTGAAAAAAAGACATGTCTACATGAGTGGTATGAGGAAAGAAGGAAAGGTGGAAAAGCAAAGTGGGGAAAGATACCTTGAGAACTGAAAATAACTTTTCAGACTCTCTGTGGTGTGGTTAGGGTAGTAAGACTTATTATGTTTTCTTTCTAAGTTTCTTAAAGAGTAGTTATTAGATGAGGACAGCTCATGTATTTTTATCAGGCAAATTTTGAACTACCTGGTACAGGAAGAGGGTACAGCAGAGAGACTATAATGAGAAGGCCTTGAGGATATAAAGGATTCTCCTTTAAATAAACAGACACAGAAGGCAGAGTGCTGCTGACATTCCTTACTAAAATTAAGCTGTAGAAGGACCAGGCACTGTAGAATTTTTATGCATCCACAAAGGTAACAGTATGTCAGGATCCATAATTTGAGAGAGATATGTTTCTTTAAGTCTAAAAAAAAAAAAAAAAAGAAAAAAAAGAAAAAGAAAAAGAAAGGAAAAAAAAAAGAAGAATGTGAGTGGGTTTTGCTGTGGTTAGTGTTGTTGTTTAAGAAAAAATCAGCATGTTAAAGTTTTCCTAATGGCTTCTCTGAGAGAATGACAAACACTGGAGCAACACTGGGGTACTCTAGTCTGAAAAGGAAGTGGTACTTGATATTTGAAAAGAGCATTCTTCTGTTTCAAGGAGAATGAAGAAATCTCCCTTCACTTTTCCAAGAAAAAGAAAAAAAAGAAGGAGGAGAGAGGGAAAAAAGGGAAAACAAGAATACATTCTCAGATTAAAGTGTTTATAAGAATTACTGTATATTTAAGATTTTGTTGTTATATACTCATTCTATGGTTCTAGTGGTTCTGGGTTAAATCCAACTTCTCTCTCTGGAACATATGAAGAATCAAAAGTCATAATTGTCCAGACAATGTGAGATACACAGGTCTAGAATTTTAAGTCAGCTTACAAGGTGAGTTTATTTATTTTGTCTGTCCTGCAGCATATTATACTTTCATTTCCTGAATTATCACATCTTGATTAAAATGAGTTTTTATTGTCCAGCTTTTCCTGGCCATTAGATTAAATACTAACTGTCAGAAACAGAACAGTTACACTTTCATGTCCTATATTCTAATACATAGGACCTCTTCGGGTTACTGAATTGCGGAAATCATAGGCTCCACAATTTCAGCAGTCATTACGTCAAGATACACAAGAACACAATAATCTTGACTTTCCTAAACTGGCACTTAATTACCAAAATTAGTAGGTTTCTCCATTCCAAAAGTGATTTTGACTAAATCTGCTGAGCTTTATTCATCTACACTCTTATTTTTTTCCTTCATTGCTAACTCTAAATTTGAAAAAAAACAAAACAAAACAAACTTTTTTACCACAGAGTGTCATTTTCTTTTCCTTTCTCCTGCTCAAGATTTTGCTGTCATTATGATTCTCTCTCTTGACTATTTAAGAATTCCTACTTTTCTGATATGAGCTTCTGAACTTCTTACTTTGCTCCAAGTGCTTTATTGTATAGCCATCAGTAAAACATACTGGAAAAGTCCATCTTAGGAAGAGAAACCCATCTTACTCTTCTGTTCTTATCAGGTAAATTCTGTTTGTATTCACAATACTTTATGGTTGGTGTATTAAAGTTTTTACTGCTGCCTTCATGCTCAGAAATCTCAGTTAAACAATGCAGTGAAAAATAAAGAAAAAACAGTCTTAGATATAGAGACGGAAACAGATCATAATCACAAAGAGGATTTTAAATGAGAGTAACACACAGTTGTGTTTGACAACTTACCATATAATGAACATTTTATTTTACAGTTGTAAATTCCATCACATTCTTTTCAGTATGCAAGAACTAACTCAGTTATAGAAGTGGTTTTGGTACAGAGTGTGCAGCAAAGACCATTCAATAAAAAGCTGACACCTATTTGGCTAACACAATGCAAAGTATTCTGGGGGTAATAGTAAATGCAGGCTTGGGTAAACTATTCAGTATAAATTGATTTGATTTAGCAGTGAAATTTATCCTCTTTCTCTTGAATTGAAGTAAAGGTCAAACACTTCTGCATTTGAATTCACTTTTTTATGATTGCAAACACAAGAAACATGTTTCATGTAATACTCTCCCACAGGACTTGCTACTTACTTCAGGACCTTAGCAAAGTAAAGGGATTTTCAAAGCCTTTTGAACATATTGTGTAATTTCTAGATATAGTGTATCCTTTTCTTGGTTAATGTAAATTGGCTTAGACTTCTCACAGCATGCCTGTTCTTTGGTGAGACAGTACTGAGACAAAAATTTATTGATAAATATATTGATATTGATTGATACAATGGTGGAGCCAAAGAGAGAAGCAGTAATATATTTTTCCAAACAGAAAAAAACCAACAACAAACAAACCCTTACATTATTTTTTCAAGTGTTGCAGGAAAGGTATATGAGGTAGAAAGTGAGGGCAACACAACTGTTAAGCGTTCGTAACATATTTGTCCTCAAAAGGAGCCAGGCAGAGGTTCTGCAGTAAAAAGTTGGCTGAATCCCAGGGTACAGCTGGTGCACTGCAGAGAGAGGAGTGCAGCAATAGCAGAGCCAAAAAAAAATAAGCACATGTGAAGCCTAAATTGCTGAGTGCTCTAGAGATGACAACAAGTTTGATGTGGCAGATATAAACTTTGCCTTGAAGCTGTTCAAAAGAGGAATGTTTAGAAACATCACATGCCTTTGCAAGTTATTTGGGATGCCAGAGATGGAAATACAAATAACAATTTAGTTAAATTCTCTCCTAACTCAAGCAGATGGTGATAAAATGCATATCCAGTACATCCTCCTGAGATAAAATATGGTCAGAAACCATTGAGAGGACATAAAGCTCTTTCTTCCTCAAATGAAAAACATTGATTACAAATTTTGTTTTCATATTTGTGTACTAATACATTAGTGCTATTTAGTAATTTTCTTATTTAGTTTAAAACACAAAAAACCCACACCCCAAAACCAAATAAAAGCCCATGACTTTGCACACTCTGTCTAGATGTGGGTGTAGGCAAAACCTATCAAGGTTCTACCTTGGGGTTCAATACTTGAAGTTGAATGACTTTCTTGAAAAATCTGAGTTTCCCGTTTCTATCTACTTTACTTAGACTTTCAATTCAGAGTAGAATCTTTTACTACTCCTAAGATCTTTCTCAATGTGAACTTTTTCTGCTCAATACTGAGCATGTGTTTGAAGGATAGCATAAATTCAATATGAGTGTATATCTCAGTTTCTCCATTTCTGCAATTGTATAAATGTTTTGTGAATTTTGAACATTAACACAATAACCAAAATGATTTAGAAAAACAACTTTAAGTAGGTTTTAAAGAAACCACCAAGTTTAAAAGTACCTCCAAATTTATGACTACAAAATATATCTGTTTCTCTCAGGAAAACATAATAATGGAATTTTTTTAAAATTTCCTCTTTATTAGACTAGATGCGCATCATATAAATGGAAATGACTTTTTTTTTTTTCATCCTCGGAGAGTAAAAAATACAGATCATCATCCATTTCTGGTTTCAATCTGATATTATATATTAATTTTCTTGACAGAGGAAGACACTCTAAAAAGAAATTAAAAATATGTTTTCAGATTTCAAGGCTGTATTTTGAACTTGAAGGCAATATTTTTTGATCAATAGCCTTTCCTAAGAAAATTACAACTATTAAAATAATTATAAAAATTTGGGGCTTCTTGAAATAAATTGCAGAAAAACTTGTGGTTTCAGGATGAAATTACTATTTAAATTTAAAAGAGAGAGATGGGCGAGGATAAAATTTGTGGACACTGTTTATAAGACAGCAATTTCATCAAGAACGGATTGAAAATCTGGTTATTTGTACCCATATTTTGGATTCAAGTTTACAGGCTTATTTCATTGTACACAAATTAGAGGTTTTGTTATTGTTTTTGGTCTTGAAAACATGACTATGACAAAACTTAGGCACTACAGAAAAGGAGGATCTGGAGGGGATGAGGTATCAATGTGTATAAATACATGAAGGGAGGAAGGAACAGGGAGCCAGACTCTTCTCAATGGTTTCCTATGATAAGACGAGGCACAATCATCATCTTGGCTAGGCTTCACAAACTAAGGTTTGGGAAGGGCTCTACCCACATGGGTGTGCCCTTCGAGCGCGAACAGTGGAATTTTTAGGTGAGGCACAGAGTGCGCCGAACTGGCCCCACCCTGTAACTCCTAAGGTTCATCTGCCATGGCTGAGTGAGCTTGGACAGTGATAGTGGAGTCCTCAGGACTAGAACCCACAGCCCCCGGTATTCCCAGGAGGTCTCCCATCCAAGTACTAACCAGGGCTGACCTTGCTTAGCTTCCGAGATCTGACAGGATCAGGCATCTGGGTGGCATTTAACTGGCTTATAAGGCACAATAGGCACAAATTCAAATATAAGGCACAGTAGACACAAATTAAAATACAAGGAATTTCATGTAACCATGACAAATTTTTTTTCCTGTAAGGAAAATCAGAAACATTGTCATTGGCCTTTCTTTGAGCAGCGGAGCTGGACTAGATGGCAACCGGAGGTCTCTTGGCTGCAGTGACTGTGATTCAGGGTTATGAACAATTTAAGCTTTAGTCTGAATATCTGAATAGGCAGACAGTAGGAGGGGATCTCTTCAGCTTGACCAGTGTTGTGATATGACTGTTGCCATAATTTTCTGTTCCCGTTTCCCTGCCATATTTTATTTCTCCTATGAATGGCTTTCTGCAGTCAGGCCTGGAGAAAGGAAGGTCTCCTTGATTCTGTGAAGGTGGAGCTACTTTTGACTCCTTGTGATCACTGTTTAAAAAAAATTCTTTTTTTCTGCTTTGAATAATTAATATGTTGTTTTTAAAATTGTTATAAAATAATTTTTTTCTTGATTTGTTTGTGATTAATTATCAGCAAAAATATCTTGTCCAGGTTTTTTGTAGTGTCTGGAAATAGGCTGTATGTTGTCAATGACTTTTGTGTTTTGGTTTGGTTTGGTTTGGTTTCATTTGGTTTGTTTTATTGTGTTTTTTTCTTTTTTTCTTTTCTTTTTTTTTTTTAATATCATCTGGCATTTTGTTAATACATCATTCCAATCTAATTTTCATTTAGTTCATTCTACTGGTTTGTGCAAACATCTAAAGCTTTACTCTTCTCCTTGAATTTCCCTATTTAAGTTACATTCAAAACTGAGTCATATTTCAATTTATAAGTCCTATTTTCATTCATAATTTCTTTCCACTTTGGTATGAGGTGTCTGTGTTCAACCATCCAATTTCCTTTCTAATTAAACGCCACAGCCTTACAAATTCAAAACAAAATACCTTTCTTGCAATACTATGGAATCATAAAATATCCTGAGTTGGAAGGGATCCACAAGGATCATGAAAGTCAAATTCCTGACCTTGCACAAGATGATCCCCAAGAATCACACCATGTGCCTCAAAGCATTGTCCAAACTCTTCTGAATTTCTATCAGGCTTGGTGCTGTGACCACTTCCTTGAGGAGCCTGTTCCAGTGCCCAACCAACCTCTGAATGAAAAACGTTTCCCTGATATCTAATCTAAACTTCTCTTGATGCAACTTCAGGCCATTCTCTAGTGTCCTGTCACTGGTTACCACAGAGAACACATCATTGCCTGCCCCTCCTCTTCCCCTCACAAGGCAGTTGTAACTGCAATGAGGGTTTCCCCTCAGTCTTCTCTTCTCCAGGCTGAACAGATCACATGCCCTCAGCTGCTCCTCATATGGCTTCCCCTCAAGGCCCTTCACCATCTTTGTTGCCCTCCTTTGGACATTCTCTAATAACTTAATATCTTTCCTATTGTGACACCCAAAACTGCACACAACATTCAAGGTGAGGCCACCCCAGTGCAGAGAAGAGCGGGATAATCCCCTTCCTTAACCGGCTGGTGATGCTGTGCCTGATGCACCCAGGACATGGTTGGCCCTCCTGGCTGCCAGGGCACTGCTGACTCATATTGAGCTTGCCATCAACCAGCACCTCGAGGTCCCTTTCCATGGCACTGCTTTCCAGCATATCATTCCCCGCTCTGTACAAACATCCACGGTTGCTCCATTAGAGATGTAGAACCCAGCATTTGTCTTTGTTAAACTTCATGTTGTTGGTGATTTCTCAGCACTCTAATTTTTTTGGGTCTCTCTGCTGGGCCTCTCTGCCCTCAAGGGAGTCAGCATTTCCCAATGTATTATCTCTGGCAAACTTAGTATAAAATTTACTATACTTGCTTACTATATGAATACTGTTTCTCTTTTTTATTTTCTGTACCTTCTGCACTGCAGTAATTCTACTCAACATAGCAGAGTAGTGAATAACTCATGCTTACAAGTTCCATTAAAAGATGATCATACATTCTCACAGTTTCTTTTGGAGGCAAGTATGTCCAAGTGTCCTTTTTTCCTGCTCCTTTATGTTTTGGTTTTTTTTTTTTTTTTTTAAATCCTGTTATTTTGGAAGTCACATTTCTGTTCATGACCTACAATACCATTTCTTTTGTTGCACACCTCATTAAATTTATTTCTTTCTTCTCTCCAAAGTTCTTTCCCTCTACCTAATACTCAGTTTGTCATGGTCAAAAGCCAATTACCTTATGTTGAATATTGGGAAGATAAAAGCTTTTCATACCCTCTAATTCTTTGTTTTCTCAACTGACTTTTGAGTTCAAGAACACACTGGGTCTTTTTTTCAAGAGTATCATCTGAAATCCTAACTCCATTAAAATTTATGTCAAATTCCTCTACAACTTAAAATATTGCAAGATTTCTCCAATATGTTGTAGAAGTATATCCCTTGTGAAATGCCACTGTATTATCTTTCACTAAGGTCTTAAGCATTACTCAAGGCTGCAACTGTTCCCAAACTGTACTGCAATCTTTTAAATTCTATTATCAAGTAAAATTCCTTCAGTAACAGATGCGGTGTGATACTGGATTTTAAATTCATAATTATGATATTTAATAACCTAATTTCCAGACAAAATAAAATGTTGAAGACAATCATGTTTGGTACAATAACTCACAAACCCAAATCATTCTATGATTCTATGAAATTTTGATTTGGCCTAGGCACAGAGAAAGAATGAATCTACAGAGATTTTAATGTTTTGTAACCAAATTTTCTGCCCTAGATAATGCCACTTTTCTGCTTGTAACTCATGGAGAAGCAAATCTTTCAAATAACCATCTTGCCTGTCAGCAGCTAGAAAGGGAGGAAGTTGCTGCACATGTGCAACAAATTGTTACATTTTCAATTTCCTTTGATCAAAAACACTGAGATAAACTTTTGTGAGATCATAAGTATTAATTTTCCATCTGCTTAATAACAATTTGGTATAAATAGCAGGCACAGAAGAAAAAATCACTATCTACTATGTTTGTCATCACCATCTTAGTAATTCAATGTACAACAGGCTCATTTAAACTTTACCAAAGTTGCAATCAGCATTTATTTATATTCACTTTTACAGAAATCTGTGCCTGAATGCAGAGAGTTGTAAATTAAAGTTGTAAGTTATCCAAAGGAATAATACTTTATCTTCTTTATGTTTTACTTAATAGTCTGCTAACAAATGTTACTTCAAATTTGATACTTATTTATGGCCTAGTCTAATCTAAGTTGATATCTGAAATGTTGGGCTTTTTTTGTTTTGGGTTGGGTTTTTTCCCCATCATCTTGAATGCCATTGCATGGAATTTCAACACATTATGGTATTATGTATAAGGGTTGTAATTTGAAACTCATGTGGCAGTGACATTGTTAGAGAAGTACAATACAATGGTGGCTCATTCCATAAATTGTCTCTGAAGACTATTTAAACCAACCTTGTTTATCGCATTGCAATGTTTGTTGTCTAGTAAATTTGCTGGTATTTTCACAAATATTTCTTCTGAGTGGAAAGTTTTTAAATTTATAAAAAGATAAGGTACATAGAAATTAAAGATTTACATGTCTCCAATATTAACAAGCCTTTTCTCAGTACTTTGAACATCTGACAAGTTAATTAAAACTCATGCTTCTAAGATGAACAGCACAGATACCTCACTTGAAATAATATGGTGAATAAGAAATAAAAGACTGATTCAGGTAATTCAGATTACAGTTTAGGCACCTCTCCTATGAAGAAAGACTCAGAGAATTGTGATTGTTCAGCTTAGAGAAAAGAAAGATTTGGGGTGACCTGATTGCAGCCTTCCAGTACCTGAAGGAGGCCTACAAGAAAGATGAAGAGGATCTTTTTACAAGAGCATGTAGTGATAAGACAAGGATGGATGGCTTAAAACTGAAAGACTGTAGGTTCATATTAGATATTAGGGAAAAAAATTCTTACTATGAGCATGCTGATGCACTGGAACAGGTTGCCCAGAGAAGTTGTGGATACCCTGTTTCTGGAAGTGTTCAAGGTCAGATTGGACAGCACTCTGAGTAACCCGGTCTAGTGAAGCATCTCTCTGCCTATGGCAGAGGGATTGGAAGATGATCTTTAAGGTCCCTTCCTATCCATGTCATTCTATGATTCTAATATCTCTTTCTCTGCTCAGAATATAGCTGCCAATACATTATTTACTAGAGTTTGATTTTTAAAAGCACTTATCAGATGTTCTGTGTAAGTATCCTGCAAAAAGCAACAACTTGTTAATGAACATTTGCTTTTACTGTTTCATATCTGAAATTTAGTCTGTTGTGACTAAACATGGTCAACCTGAATTAAAAAGAAACCATATTTTAAAAAATAAGCTTGAAGTTATACATATGCTTGAATTCTGTTTAGGAAAAATGGGAGTCATGTATGCATGGTTAACAGAGGGGCAAATTGTACTGGATAGTTAGGAATACTTCTATGCAAATTTTTGCTTAAAAAATACTTCAACTGATTATATTTCTCATAAAGTGATACTATGAAGAACTTCATGGGGATTTTGCCATGGAGAGGAAAGTTGTTCTCAGTAGATTTGCTGAGCTATGGGGACAAAGAATACCAGAATAACTAACTTTCAAAGTGTGGACCATTACAGGCAATGAGTTGTAAGAGGCAACATAGTATATCTTGCGTATATCTCAGCACAAACTGGGAACATGAGAACATTTATCATATTTTTTCTAACAAATTAAAAAATACTATATACAATGCCAGTAACCTGTCAGAGACCAATAGTTGTACAAGCATCCTTTACATTTTTGCTTTATATTTTTAGATCTTGCAGTTATATTTGAGGATGATTGACATAACAGTTAATGTACAATGAGGTAGATATAATTTTTTTACAGTATAACTATTCCACATGTCAGTACGCAGCATTTCCAGTTCAAACACAACACTTATTTGTTGGTCCTCATGGATTTATGTGTCATAGGTCTCCACAAAACAAAATCCATTACTATATAAAAAATAAATAAATATTTACACACTGATAGAGTTAATCATTTAAATGGCCTCATCCTATGTATTCTATTAGCTGTGAAATAGAATAACTGTACTAGCATACACCATTTGAATAGCTATTTTGTAGAAATATGAATAGTGTATGCTTGTGGATTACTTTTTAAAATATTTTGGACTGGGTAGGTAAAAGAAGAAAAGGCATAGGAAAAAAACCACACCACACACATAGGAAGAGGAAAATAACAAAAACCCCCCAGCTATCAGGAGCTACCATTGTGCCAACATTTATCAATAAGATCTAAACTGGAGGTTTATTTCTTGAACTTGATATACAATTAATCACTTTCTTGAAAACAGTTGCTTACATGGCCTCAAATCTTAGTATAATACATGCAGAATCTTGTCAATAGCATAACAACTAAATCCATAGAGTAATACAAAACCTCAATTCACAGTGTTCTGCTGTGCAGTGAAGCTAAAATATCACAGGCAAAAGATATGAGGGGAAGAGTTAATGCAGCCTGGCAAGCCCATTCCTCAGCTTATAAGGGATTCAAGTATTAGCCTTTCAGAATCTTTCCAAGTGCCCTGCCTGTAATATGGACAAAAAATTCTAATGAACCCAAATAATGTCTGTAGACTACTACTAATTTAGTCATTAATAAGAGAAGACAGCTTTCTTCCTAGATTTTACATTTACTATGTTGCAGGTAATTATGTCACTGGTTTGATTGTGTTAACTGCTTTGGGACTGCAGTGTTTTCATCTTGTTGAAGCATTAGCTGTTCTATGCTCTCGTCTCTCTTGTTTTAAGATATTATTTCATGTTTTGGATTGGAAGATCAATAGAAAAATATGGGCAAAATGGCCAATATTTTTAAGCTATTTTATCACAGAACAGTTTGAGTTGGAAAGGACCTTGAAGATCTTCTAGTTCCAACCCCCTTGCCATGGACAGGGACAACTTTCATTTGACCAGGTTGCCCACAGCTACATCAAACCTGGCCTCTAACACTTCCAGGGATGGGTAATTCACAACTTCTCTGGGCAACCTGTTCCAGTGCCTCACCAACCTCATTGTAAAGAATTTCTTACTAATATATTCAATCTAAACCTACCATCTTTCAGGCTAAAGCCATTCCCCCTTGTCCTATGACTAAATGCCCTTGTAAAAAGTACCTCTTCATCTTTCTTCTAGGCCCCCTTCAGTAACTGAAAGGTTGCAATAACATCTCCCCAGAGCCTTCTCTTCTCCAGGCTGAAAAATCCCAATTCAGTCATCTTTTCCTCATAGGAGAGGTGCTCTAGCACTCTAATGATCTTTGTGGGCTTCCTTTGAACTCACTCCAACAGGTCCACGTGCTTATGCTGGGGGCCCCACAGCTGGATGTAGCGCTCCAGGTGAGGTTTCACAAGAGCAGAGTACAGGGGCAGAATCAATTCCCTGCTTAGGGTTTTGATGCAACTCAAGGATACAACTGGCATTCTGGAATGCAAACACACATTGATGGCTCATGTCGAAGGCAAGATACTATTAATTACAATATGATTAGTAAATTTCTAGTTTATCTATGCAACAGATCTCTGCATTGTGTACAACTTACACTTATTATCTCTCTCCTTTGCTCCAAATAAATTGTTTGCCTAACATTCTGATCAAGTACAGGTGTTTCTGTAATGCTTCTCTTTAATAACTTTTCTAATGATCCTAGTAGACCAGAAAAGCATGATTTTCTTCTGTAAAATTCAGTGCTTTTTTATCTGTATTGCATAATTTTATGCTGTAGTTTCAGTTGCTTTCAAAAGTAGTGATTATTCCAGTACTTATTATTTCAGTATTACCATTTATCATTTTACTAAGGCTCTGAGTGCCAATGACAAATTACTGAAATATTTTAAATTATTAGCAGGTAATCTTCATAATTAGTCTTTGAATTTCGACAGGTAGTTAATTGCAGTGTCTTTAACTATTTTGATAACTCAAGATTTCACCTTAAAATTCTCAGAATCAAAATAATTAGAGCACCTCCCAGCTTACTTACAGTAAGTTGGACTTCAACTGTCTTCACAGAATTCTATTTCCCAAGGTGATCAGATCTGCCAGACTCACAGACCTGGAGCTCATAGTGCTGCAATTCCCTCATGCTGTTCTGTAGGAATTTTGCAAAAAATTTTGTTAATGCGTAGTTTTTTAAAGTAGTGATAATGGTAGTTACAGTTTGATGGATTAGGCTTTGAGGCCACATTCATTAAATGACTGCTAAGTGCTAATTAAACTCTAACTAACTACGTTTTTTTTTTCCATAACACTGGGGATTAGTTGATGTTTTTACACCTCTCTCTTGTATATGAATAATTTTTAAAGCAAATACATTTATACCACTGGTGTTTGAAGACTGGCTTACTGAATACTAATTGCTAATTCTGGTACATAGCTAAAATATTTCTTAAAAGCTTCAGCAGCAGAGAATACTGCGGAACATCTGGCTTCCTCTCAGCTGGCAAATAATTTACTACCAAGACCCTGAGCTTCCTTCAGTAGAAGAAACTAGAAATCAAATATCTTTTCAAATGCTGGGTATTTCAAAAGCATTTGTAAAAAAATTGCTCCAGGAAAAGATATTTACTTTAACTAGCTTAAATGAAAATTACAAACGCCCAATTCTGCTTTCTCTGAATCTAAAAATTTTAAAGTGTCAATAGGAAAGTAAAAAATATAATTCTTTTTTTTTTCTTCTTTCATATATACATTTTTCATAAAAGTTTGGCAATAAAAGAAGCATGACAACAAAATATACTTTCAAGGAGAAAAAAGTAATTGCACCACCTTCATAACTTACACAAGTATAAGCAGAGGAATACATTTTAGTTATTTTTTGTGATGACATCTAATCACAAATGAAATTAAATTCTCCCTGTATCAGACATATATAGTCAGGACAAAGAAAAGTGTCTGACTTCAAACAGATTTTCAGTGTAAATAGGTAAGAGAAAGCTTTTTCTAGATCTCAGAGTAAGCAAAGACACCCTATTCTGACAACTTACATAGGTGTCAGTGTACCTTTTTAACGCCATATAGAGTCATACTGCAGGCAACAATATCAACTGAACATATCAGGTCAGAAGTATTTTGCTATCTTGGAACTGCTGAGGACATAGCTTAAATAATTTTTCTAAATTCACACTATCAAAATGATAAATGAGCACAGATGTCCTGAACATCTCTTCTTTATTCTAATAATTTTTCTCCAAATATGAAACTTTTGCTTAACTATATATTATAGATGTAAATTCTGAAACTGAATTCCTTTTGGTGCAAATCAAACAGACTTTGTTGTTTTATTCTGCGGCATCTTAGAAATATATGCAATGTCTTGGACAGTGTCCATGCAAAAATGAAAGCCTTGCTGTCTTATAGAAAAGTTTCATGAATATGAAATTAAAAAAACTTTTAAGAAGTATGTTTTACATGTAATATTTTCCACCCAAGTTTTTTGGAATTGATTCCTTGTGCAGTATAGGAAGATGTTTGCTGTTGCTGAGATTGATACTCTTGTATGATAATGACTCATCAATACTAGTAATTTACTTGCTGGATTATGGGGGAGTTAAGGGATTGAATATGAAATTCTTTATGGGAAGATTCTTTGCTTCCAGGGTTTGGGGTTTTGTGTGTTTAGTTTTGATTGGGTTGGGTTGGGTTGGGGTTTTGTGTGTGTGTGTGTGTGTGTGTGTGTGTGTGTGTGTGTGTGTGTGTGTGTGTGTGTGTGTGTGTGTGTGGTTTTGGGTTTTGGTTTGTGGTTTTTTGTGGGTTTTTTTGGTTTTGTTTTTTTTTTGGTTGTTTTTTTTCTGTAAGCTTAATGGTTTCCTATACAGCTAACCGTGTAGAACCTTCTTTGGTGCTTAGAAGGAATGTCAGCCAAGTCTGGCCACTTGCTTCCTTCAGAAGACTGTGCTTGTATGGGAACTCTCAGATCTTGTGTGACTTTTGTCTTTTACCAGATATCTGACCAAGTGTCTTCATATGAACTACAGACATATAACTCCCTTACTTTAACTACCAAACCCTGGGAGCCCCTAGAAATTTTTCTGCTTAGAACCTAGAAATTTCACAGTAGGGAATAATGCATTTTCCTTTCCTTTCAGGGATACCACATGACCCAGCATTTCCTTAATAGGAATGACCATTTATGTTATACAGAATTGAGAAAAAATTACCCAAATATATTTTGTCCAGTAAGTGGATGATTTCTTATATATAATTGAAAGAACTGTGTTAATTTATCTTCCAAAAGACAATATGTAGAGTGCTGTCTTTTCAAAGTTTAATTGAAATCTGCACAGTACAGAAGGTGGCAGACTGTGAATCAATGATACATGTGATTCTTTTGCCTTTAGATAAGAAATGTATTTCCTATTTTGAAGTTTCAATGAACTACATAGCAGAGTTAGTATGAAAAGCATATAGTTCATCTTTGTTCCCTTTTGATGTAGTAGGGAGATATTTGTAGTATCATCAGGGAAAACTATTGCTTGAACAAAAATAGGGATTTTTGTTTGTTTGTTTGTTTTTGTTTTGTTTTGATGGGAGTTTTCTGGTTGTTCTTGTGTAGATGATTTCACAAAAGATGTTCCAGTGTTCTATGTAATCTCCTAGTAACACAGCTTTTGAGGGACTGCTTGTGGAACAAGAAATGGTGAATGGGCCCTTACACTTCCCCGGAATGATTCTGACCAGTATGGATTACCAAAGGACTCTGCAGATCTTAGGATTGTCTGGATAAATCCAGTTATCAGAGGTCAAACCTCTAGTTCCTGTGGGATTTCTGTGGAGAAAAAAAAAAGTGTATGGATGGTACTGTATAGATAGAAACCTGAAGAGTCTCTAGCTAGTACCATGTAAGATGTGCATTCTAGTTCTAAACAAACTAATTTAGGTGTAAGAAGCAATACAGCTGAAGTGGTTGCTAAATTAAATTAGTTCTTTCAAGAAACCATAGCCCAAGTACAAAACAGGAAGGTGTGGGACCACAAACTACCCCGAATGTGGGAAGATTGGTTGGGAAGTCTGCTGCCCCTTGGAAAACCGGCAGAACTTGAAAGCGACACCAGTAACAGAGTAAGAATACACGTCTGCAGATATTGCTGACCCTTGCATTTAAAAGAAATATAGATTGCATATGTAAATCTTGCTCAGTATGGGGACTGTAAAACCTATGTTGCATTACCCTTGTTCTTCTCCCCCTTGTTTCATGAATAATGGATTAGATTTAGGCCTCTGCTGTAGACAGATATACAAACTAAATTCCTTAGTTAAGAACTATTTGCATGTTGCCTCCCCCTGAATTGTGGAACCCTATATTAAGCAAGAAGCTGTACAATAAATTGTCTTTATTCCTCGCTCCAAATAAAGTCCATTATTGACCGTCTCAAATGGCGCACAACAGTGAGGCTTGAAGTCAGTCTCTGTGGCCATTAACTCATATAACATTAGACTCTCTGTAACCACAGATTAAACCCTTAAATCAGTTTTTGTTTCTGATATTTTCCTACTACATTATGCAATTTGATTTTGAGGTTGTGAGAAATACAGTTAATTGTTGGCCTTGTCTTTGTAATTTCTTTCCATTTGCTAGCAGTACAAAAGATTACCTTATTTGAGAGAGAGAGATTTTATTAGTGCTGGTGAGCCTTAGAGTTCTCCCTTAGTTTCACAGTCTTCCATTTAATAAAAGAATAACAAAACCACCTTATATATAAGTGAATTTCACTTAATTTTAGTGTACTGCAAAGCTCCATTCACTCAAGCCTATTGTTTTTTGTAAATTGCATTGTCTTGAACCTCTGTTGTTTACCAAAATATGCATAAATAAAATAACATATTATAAACATAAAATAAAATAAACATAAAATATTGTTGTATTTTATTGCTTGGTAAAATAATGATGGCAGTCATGTCTAATATTGGACCATACTGATATTCAAAGTATTTCTTCCTATGTTTTCATCTGAGAAAGATTTAAAAATTTACACAATTCTCAATGTTATTTCCCCTTCTGAAAATGAGTATTTTATTCAATAATTATTCTTCAATTGCAATTTTATTTTTTGATTTGATGACTGATTAATTGTTCATTATTTGCTGATACCCTGCAGCAGTAATTCTATCTGTTTTATTTACCCAGGATTTCAGTTTTAACATTTGAAAGAGTCACTTACTTTTTTTCTAATCACCACACTTTATTTCCCAGGGGGTTCAAAAGACCATTTTGTTACCTGTGATATCACCTACCTCACTACTAGAGACACTGAAATGTCACATTTGTTCAGCTTCATTACCTTGAGGCACATTTTTAGAAACTGATCCCACTTAATGTGGATTCAGACCCTTCTATGACTCTCTTCTGCATTACTTAGTTTTTTACCCTTCAACCCTTTCTTTGGAAATCTGATAGAGAAGTTTGTTGTAACATGCAGAAATCTTGGTGGTTTGGTTTTTTTCCGTTCTTACATTTTGGTTTTGGGGTTTTGTTTTCATTTGTTTTGTTTTTTATTTATTTTCACTTTCAGCAGTATATCTTAGATTTCCTAATGTCTCCTGGATGTCTCTAAATACCTGTTGTGATACAGGTCTTAAAGAGTTCTCAATGACTCACATTTGAATGTGAGTGGTATCTATCTCAGGGAAATTATTCCTGTATTCAGTAGCATGTTGATAATGCTGTCCTCGTGGCTGAAAGAATTTGATATCCTCCTGTGGGGATGACAGTATGTGTGTGGATCTCTTAAGGTCTGAGGTGACGGACCCCAACGCCAGGCTGCGGTTCTAGGCTGAAGTTCTAGGCTGCGGTTCTAGGCTGCGGTTCTAGGCTGCGGTTCTAGGCTGCGGTTCTAGGCTGGGGTTCCAGGCTGGGGTTCCGGGCTGCGGTTCTAGGCTGTGGTTCTAGGCTGCCTGGGTGTCTTAAGGTCTGAGGTGACTGCTGAATGCATCCTTAAGGACCAGAGAGCCACCTGTATAATGTGGATGCCTTGTAGCCAGTAGAATCTCTCCATGTATTTGAGGTGAACCACTGACCAATAGCATACTGACATGTTAGACCTAGGAGTAGATAAAAGTGAAGCTGTTACTAAAAATCACATCCTTTGTCTTGGGTGAGCCTTCTGATCACGCTGCAGCCTGAGTGTCTCTGTCTCCTCGACCGCCGCAAAGCTGACCTCCATTACCCCAAGAAAGGGTGACCCCAATAAATGGTGACCCCGATGGACCAATGAGGGGTTACCCCAATAAATGGTGACCCCTTGACTTGCTGAAGAACCGACGAACGACGATCTGTGTGATTTACAACAGAGATTAATCATCTGTCAGGTGGTTTTCCCAAAGCAGCAGTTTTCGCTGTGATGTTATCACAGAAAAGATCATGCGGTGTGGTGTATCACGATACATTAAATGGTCCAGACCTTAGACAGAGAACACTTGGAAGGAAAACCTTCAGATGAAACTTTGGGGATAATCCTGAGTTGAAAGATATCCAAGGAGGAGGTTCTGGTTTTGTCTTCATGGAAAAAAAAAAAAAAAAGAAAAAAAAAAAAAAAAAAAGAATAAAAAAGATTAAAATGCAAGGCCTCACAGTGTATGAACTAGTCATAAATAAGCAAGATGTGGACTAAAAGCTGGGACCTTTGATTTATAGACAACATGAAGGATTTTAAGAGATATTTTGAAGGTGCAGTTTTAGACTGATAAGGGAAACAATGAGTCAGAAGACAGGACCAAAGTAACTTAAAAGGAACTGCTAAGCTGGAACTGAAAGTAACTTGAAAGAATTGCTAAAGATGAAACTAAAAGTAACTTGGAAAAACTCTTAAAGTTGAAACTGCAACTTGATTTACTGCTGATGTGTCAGTTACCTAATCCCTTGCTCCCTCCCGATCGTCAGACTTTGGAATAGAGGGAAGCATATAAGGGAGGAATTCTTAGTTATCTTCATGGAAAACAATGCTTGAAGTGCACAGACAAGTGCTTTTATATAAGCTATTTGAAAGGTAGAGACTTTGACAAACCCTGGAAGTTTTAAAGGATTGAAAAAGCCACAGATTTCTTAATGATGTGAAGATTTCTAGGAAATTTCTTTTGCTTAGGAAAACAAACTCACTCATGCTGGACAGACAGCGGGAGAAGAAGAGAGTTTTATTGCGCTATAAAGAGATTTATTACCTTCTAAGCCTGCAAAAAGCCCTAAGTTGCAGAAAACTGTTCTTTTGCTTCTGTGTTACTCAGGTTTTTCACTCTAAGGGACTGCAGAAGTTTATTTACAGCTGTTTTGCAACTTTGCCGATATGAGAAATTTTTGCTGCGCAATTTCAAGATGGCGGCACCCCCTCCAAGGAGGGGGGCGGGAACCATGTGCCAAGAGCTTTGCAGCACATCCTTAAACTTCCTGTCACACACTTCAGTTCTCGCAAAGCATCTCTGGGTATGGAAGTCTAAATGAACATCGGGCCATCGGACGGACTCAAAGGTTATCAGTGTAGCAAAAGCAATCAGCTGAACAGACTGACTTTAACACACAGCAGAATACAGCCACCTCAAGCCCTGAGATGAAAGATCTGAAATAAATCATGAAAAGCAGGACTGCAGCATCCCCCTCAGAGCAACGCACAGAGCAACAAAGAAGCCTAGAAGAAATCCCATTCTGAATCAATTCCTCTGTTAATCGGACTCTTGTTAAAAAGATACAGAGTATTGTGAGCATTTAATAATTTGGAGAAAGGTTTCTATTTTTGTCTCCACAGGTTGAAATCAGCGATGGACATGAACAGCCGTTCCTCTGACTGAATCAGATCATTCAGTAGACCATTTGAGTAATATTTGCAAATGCAACGAGTTTTCCTAAAATTTCAATAGAGTTCAAGAAATTAGGCTTTAAATTTGATCCCTGAGATTTAAATCCATAACACCAATGGGCAATTGATGTGTCTACATCTGATGCTATTAGGCATTTTCAAAGAGCTTTTGCAGTTTTAGGAGTACCAAAGCAAATTAAAATGGATAATAGTCCTGCTTATTTAGGCAGAATGAACAAAATTTTTTTTAGACACGTGGGGTGTTACTCATATGACTAGAATCCCTCATTGTTAATAATGTGAACAACTGGGACCAAATCAATGCACATTTACTGCAAGTAACATAAGAACTACAAGAGTTAGAATGGTTAAGGTCTATTCTTTTAGATACAGAAGGTTAATGCAAAATAACTAGTTTATAGAAATAATATTGTTTGGTGTGGTTATATTTCTGCTAAGATTTTTAAGTCTTTTGGTGCACCAATGATAATACTTACAGGAATGTCTTTAATTTGTTAAGAAAATTAAGATGTTAAGTAAATAGAATAAGAATTTGTTAAAAAGTTAAGAAGTTAGGTAAGCAGTTAAGAGTAAATTAAGAATTAAGTAAGAAGGTAAAAGTAATGTTACATTAGTAAAAAGTTAAGATGGTAATTGAGTTAGCAGAGTATGTTAATTTGGTAGAATGTTAAGGTAGCAAAGTGAAATAGAATAATGCTGCAGCAATTAAGTTTCTATCACTGGTCCAAAGTAACAAAGTTTGAGTTTTTTTAAAGCATATCTTGTATGAATTGAAAAATAAAACAAAACAAAAAAAAAGGAGGAAAATTGGGACTGAGAGTGAATGAAAGAGTGAAGGATGGATGAAGGTAGCTAAACAAATTGCTTCAAAGATGGACTATAGATGGAATATAACTGGAAGGGTTTTTATATATGGTGAAGACTGGATTGTAGATTTTTGTGATTGTGACATCAGGTGTGGGTGGTCTTCTGCTCAGAGCCCTGCAGAAGATGCTGCAGCCATTTTTGTGGCACAATTACAGAGAAGGGGAATTGTGGGGATGACAGTGTGTGTGTGTATCTCTTAAGGTCTGAGGTGACGGACCCCAATGCCAGGCTGCGGTTCTAGGCTGTGGTTCTAGACTGGGGTTCCAGGCTGCGGTTCTAGGCTGTGGTTCTAGGCTGTGGTTCTAGGCTGTGGTTCTAGGCTGTCTGGGTGTCTTAAGGTCTGAGGTGACTGCTGAATGCAACCTTAAGGACCAGAGAGCCACCTGTATAATGTGGATGCCTTGTAACCAGTAGAATCTCTCCATGTATGTGAGGTGAACCACTGACCAATAGTGTACTGGCATGTTAGACCTAGGAGTAGATAAAAGTGAAGCTGTTACTAAAAATCACATCCTTTGTCTTGGGTGAGCCTTCTGATCACGCTGCAGCCTGAGTGTCTCTGTCTCCTCGACCGCCGCAAAGCTGATCTACATTACCCCAAGAAAGTGTGACCCTAATATCCTCCTGCTCTCCAAATTTATTCTTTCAGAAGGTCTTGCCTTGAAGTTTCAAATTTTGCAGTGTTTATCTATCTGGAGCATTATGTGGTCAAAAAATAGTATCATATACCTGTATTTGAGCTACGTAGATGAATATATTTGTATGTACAATATTATTATATCTATCTCCATATTAGTGCCACTTTAGCTTCTGTAGCAACAAGGAGATAAATATTAGTTCTGATGATGATAATAATAATGGCTCCATACTCCACCAAATTGCTTAATTAAAACCTTGCACATCAATTCAACATTGTTCTGTGGTAAGACAAAAAGATATAAACCCATATGATAATATAGCTGCTAGCAAATTTTAAGGAACATTTGAAACAGAGAGGTCTTTGACAGCTTTTCAGAATGTAGCAGGCTTGGGCAGTCATGTAGTTTTTGCAAATAAAATGTCTAGTAACATTGATATTTTAGGTGGAATTTGGCTGCAGGCTTGATGTAGAAAGCATTCTGACTGGAATACAAATTTATTTTTCCCTAAAGATATACCAGTATAAGTAATGCAATTTTTTTCCCCCAACACTTTGCACAGTTCCTTTTTTTTTTTTTTTTTTTTTTTTTGTTTTCATTTTGGGTTTTCTTTCGTATTGTTTTTGGTGGGTTTTTTGTTGTTTTGGGTTTTTTGTTGTTATTGAATTCAGTTCAAGTAGAATGACAACTTCTGCACACTGTTAAACAGATTCATGCTCTGGCAAGCATACTTCTGTAATCCTGTTGTTTACTGATGTTTGTTTCATTTAGGGTGGAATAAGACTATTTTAGGAGTTTGCATTCCTTCTACAGTGTTCTTTGGGTTTTTATGCTTATTTATTGTATTGTGCCATTTGGATGTTAAGTAAATTATTCTAATTTTTTATCATGAAATCCTGGTTTAATTCTGTTGGGTACCTTGAATTCCCATGAATTCCCTGCTGATACCTGGGGTCAACAGCATTCAGTCCAGACAAAACAAAGTATGCTTTGCACAGTCCAGTTTTGTTGACATAGAAGCCATGACATTTCTTCATTTGGCTGAAGAAATGTCTTGATAAGAAGAAAAGGCTACCAAAATCTTGTTCTTCTCAAATGATGCAATTATGTTCCAGTACTTTTCTTCCACTGCAGTAAAATGCTACAATTTTCTATGGGACATTCTGAAGTTATGATTCTGTTGACCGCAACTGTTTTGTTCTAATTTCAATTTGAACTAGATATTTGATTTCAAATTTACAACTTGAGGTAAAATTTGAAAGCAACGTGTCAATTTAAAGTGGACATCCCCATTGTGAGTTGTTGACATAGCTTACACATTTACAGATGTTTAAACACACTTTTTCCCCCCTGTATAGAAAATAAAATATTTGTCTTTTGACCCTAAATAATGGTCAAAACAATGCTGAAAAGGAAAGTTCCAGATTCTGCACTTGTGATAGGCCAACCCTGGATGTTTGTACAGACTGGGAAATGAGATGCTGGAAAGCAGTGCCATGGAAAGGGATCTGGTCCTGGTCAACAGCAAGTTGAATATGAGTTAGCAGTCCCCTGACAGCCAGGAGGGCCAACTGTGTCCTGAGGGGCATCAGGAAAAGCATCACCAGCTGGTTCAGGGAGGGGATTGTCCTGCTCTGCTCTGCACTGGGGCAGTTTT
This sequence comes from Poliocrania exsul, assembly GCA_035041345.1. NCBI lineage: Eukaryota > Metazoa > Chordata > Aves > Passeriformes > Thamnophilidae > Poliocrania > Poliocrania exsul. The sequence continues at coordinate 73,547,516 of JAWWLZ010000082.1, read as the reverse complement.
GGGCACCACAATATAAAAAAATTAAGATGTTACAGACTGTCCAAAGGAGGAAAATGAAAATGGTGAAGGGTCTTGAGGGGAAGCAGTATGAGGAGCGGCTGACGGCGCTTGGTCTGTTCAGCCAGGAGAAGAGGAGACTGAGGGGAGACCTCATTGCAGTCTAGAGCTTCCTCATGGGGGGAAGAGGAGGGGCAGGCACTGATGTCTTCTCTGATGTGACCAGTGACAGGTCCCAAGAAAATGGCATGAAGCTGTGCCAAGGGAGGTTTAAGCTGGACATTAGAAAAAAGTTCTTCACTCAAAGGTTAGTTGGGCACTGGAACAGTCTCCTCAAGGAAGTGGTCACAGCACTAAGACTGACAGGTTTCAAAAAGAGTTTGGATTATACATAATTATGATGTGATTCTTGGGGGTGTCCTGTGCAGGACTGGGAGTTGGCCTCAATGATTGTGGGTCCCTTCCAACTCAGCATATCCTGTTATCCTGTGAAAATATAAGCAGGTATGATAGACACAAAAAGGGAAAATAAGGGTTACCCAAACAAAATGAGTCACCAGGTCAAAATTTCTTTCAATTTTATCAATGAAGGAGCTACGTATTTACCATTATGCAACCAAATAGATGCCTTCTAAAGATCTGTTCTAAAACATCTACAGCCTGGATAAAATGAGTAGAGAAATAGAGGACATTTTCAGCTATCTTGGAAAACACTGCTGAACTGTGGAGGAATTATAGATGGACCAATATAATGAAGATGAGTGACTGACCTAGAAAGTAAGAACCATTCCATGGAACTGGGTGAGAGTCCATAGATGCAAGCTTTGATTATTGAATAAAAGTACATAGCTGAAACCCAAAGTAAAAGCTTCACCTGTATTTTCCTTCATTGCCTCTTACTGCAGAAATACAAATAAGAACCCTTCATGGAAGGGGTTAAGGACACATTACCTACGCAGGGCAAAAGTTCCCTAATAGCATATAACCTTCTAAACCTTGTGCTTTGCCTTAAGCCCTGTTGTCCCTGAAGCTGGAGACCCAAACTGACAACAATGACAAAAAATTGGCAGGGATGAGGGAATATGAAGCATGATCAAAGTGAGTACTGTCTGGTAGCATTATAAACTGAAACAAATCCTCTATAGGTGTTTGTGTCTTCCAATGTCTAGGCACTGCAAAGCATTCATAGGTCAAAGCAGCAGTCTGCCACTTTTCAAAGCACCTTACACTGAAAAATATTTTATCTGAAATAGAAATGGAAACTGAAGACAACTGACAGGAGTAGTGTTTCCATAGAGAGTAAATGTCAACTATAAAATGCACCACTGATTTAAAATGAAAGCCTATTTTGTTCTATATCAACAAATGGATATGTTTATCAGGGACTCCATTTATCACAGATGTGGAAAAATGGTAAAGTGTCTTTCAAACTCTTAAAACTCAGGGCTAGGACAAAAGCAAACACAAAAGGTAATGGCAAAAGAGGTGAAAAGAATAGATATGCAGAAAAGAAGCATTAAATTGCCTAAGAGAATAGAAAAAATCCAAATCACCTACTAAGACAGATTGAAGATAAAAAAGAAAGTCAATGAATACCAGTAAATTATTAAAGCATGTGCAATCAGAACATTATAAGAAAACAATAGGAATAATTCCTCTGACCACTGATGTTGCTGCTTAGTTTTGATAATAATATGTAAAAATGTAAGAAATGCAAAAGGGATGGAGTTGATGTAGCATGAGGCAGAAGATACATTCCTGTCTTTAAAATATTCTTCAAACTCATAAATTCAACAGCTTTACATTCGCTGTAAATCCACTGGTTTTAATAAGTTTTAACAAAATTTTCTTTATTTTTAGCAGATAATAGATATGAAAAATAATTACTTAATCCTAATTTAGTCAAAAAGTAAAATTAATGAGAAAAATTTCCAAAATATGTGTTTTAACAAAAAGAAATAACTCTCTTCAATACGGAAAGACAAAGACTTTAAAAAGTGGAGTAATGTAGTACATAGAACATATACTAAAGATCTTAAATATCCAGGTTTGATCAAGCAACTTGAAACAAGAAACATAGCTTTCCTGCATGGATACAAGCTAACCATCAGAACAATGATTGTGAGGGAACAAAGATCTCATTTACTCTTTATTTCAGGAGAAAATCAGTTGCAAGGTTCCAAATAAGTAAAATATAACGTGTCATAATTAAAAATTTGCTTAAGGTAAAAGGGAGTAATTACCTAACACACTTCATACATTGAAGAATAAAAATATGTGTTTTACTTTAATGAAGCTTTGTATGTTTTTTTAAAAAATAACAAGTAAGAGGAAATTAGACTCATGCTTACTTCTAAAAGTAAAAAAAAACATGCTCTCCTGAGTTTTCTCTATATTATTCCAGCAGAATGAAAGGCTAAAAATTGTAAGCAATTCATACATGCCTTTGGGAAAATAAAATAAATTAATGTAAATAGGGGGTTTAAATGAGTTTATGTCCTGTCTGACCTTTGCAAAAAACTCCCCCTTACTTAATAATACCAACAGATCTGATTATCAAATAAATTAGATTTGTCCAAACAAAGTTGCACAGTTTTGAGTTCCATATAATTATAAATATAATTAATTGTTAGTAGTAACTGATATGAATAATGCTTAGTCTAAATCCAACCCACTGTCTTAGGCAAATATGCACCTTACCAAGAGAGCATTCTTGCCTTAAAGTATTTACAGACTAAGACCTACATCCCAGAAACACTTGTATAGGAGATTAACTTCATGGTCTGTATAGTTCCACTGTTCATCTGATTTTGCACTTGGTGTCATTGTAATCAGACATATTTACACTTACAAGGCAATGGTCCACAAAGACAAGGCAGATAAAGAGCAAAGGGGAAAATGCATTTTCCTCCTTATGTAAAGAAAGATCTGAGAAACGATTCCAGGCATTAGGTAAAAAATTTACTGGAATCATATTTCCAGATAATTTTTGGAAATCATAATTGGAATCCCAATGGAAAAATAAACAAACAAACAAACAAACCAACCCACAAACCCACCACCAACAAGAAAAACAAACACAAACACACACACACACACCCCAAAAGCTCTGTTCTGTCTGTTACAAAGAGGGGACACAAAATGACCAAGCACCTGGATTCCAAGACTCAGAAAATCTCTGGGTGTAGTAATTCAGATATATCCTCTGGTAGTTAAGGAAAGCAATAGAGTCACAGACTCACCAAAATGCCTCTCTTTATTTTGTGATCAGACTTTTAGACCCTGGAAATTCAGAAGGTGAATTTAACTGGGAAATTCTACAGGCAGTAAAATCCACACAGTACAATAATTGTACTCTGCATTTTTAGGGGTTGGTTTTGGGATTTTGGTTTTTTGTTTGTTTGTTTGTTTGTTGTTGTTGTTTAGTTGGTTTTTTTGTTTTGTTTTTTAGTTGGGTTTTTTTTTGGTGAAAATCTTTATAAATTATGCACAAAACCTGATCAACTTAATAATAAACTCTGGATCTAAGAGCAATGTGATGCTTTGAATTCAGCCAGTAGAAATCAAATGCTGAAAGCTTTAAAAAATAACAATTTTTACTTAAAGGAAAACTTCATTCTCAGATAGGATGAAATACACATCCTATCACAGACAAGGGGGAATATCAAGAAGTGAGGGAAAAAATGTAACATTCATATCTGTTTTGATTGTCTCTAGTGAAGGTACAAGGAAGACTGTGCTGCACATTGAGGGAATTTAGCCTTGGAAAAATCATCTTCTGGAAGTATACTTTGGAGTAGCATCTGTGCTGCTGGTGGGCTTAGGTTTCTTGAAATTACTTAATAAGGAGTGTGGGCGCAATGATGTTGAAATGGAAATAAGATTTCTAAGGAGTAGTGCGCTGACGCAGTCTTGATCCGTGGGATGGGATCAGACCAGCGTCGGGGGTTCTTGTCTGCCTGCTGAGCGATGTTCGAGGGCAGCTGCCAAGGTCCTAGGTTGAGATCACCCGCCCCGTGGCCCACAAAGAAGACACGGAGATGAGCGAGCACCTGCTGAACCAAAGGCGATCCACTGATCTCTTTTATTAACAAAATGGAGGGCTATTTAAGCCCTAGGGGAAAGAACCTTCTGGAAACTGGGTGGAGTTGGGGCGGAGC